>CM072158.1:18050043-18373434 GCA_036850595.1 Rhyacichthys aspro
CAGTCAGACAGGTATTACTGGTCAAACAGACAGTCAGACAGTTATTGGCAGGGTAAAGGGACAATTATGAGATTAATATAGGAGAAAGAGATTTTGAGGTCACTGAAGGCTGGCTATGGTCAGGACAGACTGTGCTTGCCAAATATGTTTGATAATTGTTTAATGACTGATGTGTTTTGTACCGTGTAATTAAAGAGTTGGTTTGTGCAGGTTCACATCTGTAGTGTGAATGTAGCCTGATAACTGTGTGACTGTGTGCCATTCTACTGGCCTCCATCATTCCCCACAGTGAACTCTTCTCTGCGTCCTCTTCCTCTGTGACGCCGGTGGGAGCCTGTTAACTCTACACACACCCTTTCTCCAAACACTAGTGTTACGTGTACACACAGGACTTCCGGCACTTAGCCTCAGTCTCAAAGTTGTTTGCGTTACCATGGCAGCCACCGAACCAGAACTGAGCACAAGCATTGGCCTCGGAGTCATAGTACCACCTGACCACGTACTGCTGACAGGGGCCTGGGTCCAGAGGCTTGCTGCAGCCTAAATCTGAAAACACACAGACAGTGGACACACGTCATTAAGTGGTGCACAGTGAGGCACACAATAAAATTATTTTTATTATAAGTTACTGGGTGAGCGGTTGATCAAATAGTTGCATGAAGTATACTTCAAAGCTTAGTGTGAATGCCATAAAGATTTCAATGTTCAGAAGCAATCCATTATGAAACACAGATAAAAGGCTTCTACAGTTAAGATTCCATATATAAAAGGTGTATTTGTATCTATTGTACAACTCCTAACTACCGCACAACTGAAAAAATGCACTGTGAAATGTAAGGCTGAAGATGTGACTGACAGTGGGCCGTTCTGCACCTGTGTGTTTACCTGGCAGTGAGGCAGTGGTAACAGGCAGGGCCGGTTCACTCACAGGGGCCGGTGTGCTCTCTGCCCCGGTTTGCAAACGTGTGGGAGTGTGAGGCCCCACTGCAGACGTGACTGATTGTCCCGGCTGAGGTCGGCCTTCACCTGGATCTGTGAGTGTCAGGTCAGTCAGGTCTGGATCCTCCAGAGGACTCAGGGTTACCACTTCAACCTGAGACAAAGGAGAATATATCACGTCAAACTTAAATGGTGCACACAATATCATTTGAAATATGGTAACATTAAAAAAAAAAGTGACTTTATATATAATTTTCAGTAAACTCACTTGTCTATTTTTCTCCTCAGGTAATCTTTCTATAGTGTCAGTGGTATGTGGAATCACAGATGGGAAGATGGCATTTGGCAGAAATGCTATTCTGTCATCATACTCACAGATCTGGCTCAGTATCTTGCTTTCTAGACCTAGGGCAAAAAGAGAAAAAAGGAAAATAGTGGAAATGTGGTCCTTAACTTCCTGTTTCATTCATATAATCTGACAAATTTACAGACACTGTGCCATATCTAATCAAACAGTCTTTACCCATCAAAGCTCTCGGCCATAGCAACATATGTACACTTAAATTACTTTTTAGGCTGATGGTAATGAATGCTGCTCTAAGTAAGTAAGTGACTACTCTCATTACTGCAAGTATTTTATTTATTTTATTTTATTGGTTTATTTGACAGGGACAGTGTACATTAAATAGCATTGCTGCAAATGCACCAGAATTAGCCAAAAGGCTATTTTTCATCCGTTGTCCCTGGACAGATGTTAAAATTGTCTCCCTAAAACAAGAGTAAAAATATTAACAATAATACAGATCTACACGAGCAGATATAAAAAAAGCATTAAATATAAATATATCAACCACTGTTAAAAAAGTATACAGATAAAAAAGCATGATACAGGCATTACGTAAAATTCAACAGTTATTCAACAATATTTAACATTTGATATTAGACAGCAGACACACAAGTGGTAGCATTTTTCTGTTGGGGGCTGACACTAATGCTGACATGTCTGATGTGTTATGAACCAGTTTTTTAAATGTTTTTTGAACAGATTGTATGTGGTCAGTTCTCTGATGTTCTGAGGGACAGAGTTCCACTCCTGTGCAGCTGTAACAGAGAAGGCACTCTGACTGAAGACACTTCTCCTCAGAGGAACAATACAGTCTCCTCGAGCTGACCTCGAGCTATACATCAGACAGAGGTTTGAATATTTGATGACATTCTCCCAGCTCAACAGTTTATGCTTATGTAGAATGGTACAATGATGATATCTTAATGGTTTTTTATCCAGTATTTTGATTGTCTGTTTGTATAGTGACTCTATGGGTTTTAGTGTGGTTTTGTTTGCCTGTGACCATGTTGTAAGACAGTATGTTATGTGAGACAGGACCATAGCATGCATGAACATGTTAGCTGCCTGCAGTGATAATTGTGACCTTATGAATCTGAAATTAGACAGATTAAACTAAACACGGTTGCAGATTTTTTTCATTTGTGATTTAAATGTTAGTTTTGAATCAATTAGGACCCCAAGATATTTGAATTCTGACACAACTTGTATTTTTTCTCCCGCCACAAAGACATCACTCTGTATATTTGTAATGTTTGATTTAGAGAAGAACATTGCAACTGTTTTATTTACATTGAGTTTTAAGCTGGACTGATTTAACCATTCTGAGACATGAGCCATAGACTGTGTAAGTTTATCAGCTACTTGAGTTGTGTTTTTACCATGTGTATAAATGGCTGTATAATCTGCATACATCTGCATGAAGACATTGGAACAAACTGAAGGGAGGTCGTTTATGTACAGAGAGAAGAGCAAAGGCCCCAGAATGGAACCTTGCGGGACACCTATGGACAGAGGGAGGGGAGTGGTAATCATCCATTCTGACTGACTGTGATCGATTTGATAAATATGATTCTATCCATTTTATTGCATGTGAAGAGAAGTTGAACTTGGTTAGTTTGGTCAATAATATTTTATGGTTTACAGTGTCGAAAGCTTTTTTCAGGTCTAGAAACACAGCACCAACCACACCACCTTTGTCCAGTAAATGTTTAATATTTTCTATAAGAAAACAATTTGCTGTCTCTGTTGAGTGCTGAGCTCTAAAACCAAACTGCATAGGATGAAGTGAAAATGATGTGGTGTGGAGATGTGTAATAATTTGTTGGGCAATGAGTTTCTCTGCAACTTTGGACACTGTAGGTATGATACTGATGGGCCTGTAATTGAAAAGCGATAAAGTATCTCCGTTTTTATAAATTGGAATGACAGCTGATGACTTCCATTTACTTGGAAATATTTCCTGAGAAATGGATAGATTGAGAATGTTTGTCATTGGAGGTGTTAAAGTGGAGCTGAGTTCTTTCAGCATAAATGTATCTATGCCAAATATGTCTTTTGTTCTGGTAGGTTTGAGTGATTTTATTATCTGTGAGACTTCAGATTCTGTGACACTGCTTATGCTGAAACTGGGCTCTGATGCATTTATAGGATAAACATTTAGATTATTAGAAGTAAAACACTGGGCCACAGAAGAAACAGATTCAATGAAAAAATAATTGAAGGCATCTGCAACTGTATGTGCATTATTTGTAATTTGTCCATTTATCTTTATTTCTAAACTTTTTTTGCTTTTTGTGTCCTGTCCTACAAGTTTTTTCAATTGGTTCCAGATTGTTTTAGAATCCCCTTTTGCATTTTCAATAATAGTCAAGAAAAAAACTGCTTTGGCCTTCCGTATGTTTTTTACTACTTTATTCCTTAATGTTGTAAATAGATTTTTAAGCACTTTGTGATTTACTTTTGATTGCATTTTTTTGCGCAAGATCCCTCTCTTTCATTAGTTTCAGTATATCAGAGTTCATCCAGGGTAGTATGTTTTTACTGTGTTTGTGTTTGAGTTTTGAACTAAAGTTTGTAATTGTTCTCTCAAGTGTTTTTACAAAAGATTCACAGGCCCTTTCACAATCATTCCTCTGTAATATCTGATCCCAGTCAATTTGCTGAACAGCATTTTTAAATCCCTCCTGTCTATTTTTCGGGATTCCAATCAACTGATGTTCTCTGGCAGAAAAATTAAATCTATTTTTTGAGAGCTTTCTGGCCACAAGGAGCAAATTGTGGTCAGAGAGGCCAGCTAACATGTTATAAGATTTAATTATTCTCTCAGGACGGTTGGTAAATATTAAATCAATCTGAGTGCTGCTTGATGTGGTGATTCTTGTGGGCCCTTTGATCATCTGGACAAGATCTTTTTACCTGATGTATCCTCCCAGGATTTTTCTACCTGATGTATCCTCCCAGTTTATATTGAAATCCCCCAAAATGACAGTCTCCTTGTTTAAATTACAGTCTTTCAGTAACTTTTCAAATCTTTCATAAAATGCACTATCTGACGAGGGGGGGCGATAAATCACAATGATTGTAAATGACATTTGTAGTGATAGTATGATATTTAGACCCAGGCATTCCAATTCATAATCACTAGACCATTGGATTTCCTTACACTGAATATTGTTTTTTATGAATATCATGACACCACCACCCTCTGCACCTTCTCTGTCTTTCCTAAACAAATTATAGCCAGGAATGGTAAGTGCTGCAGAAGGGGCATTTTTATAAAGCCAAGTCTCAGAAAGACAGAGATAATCCAGATTTGAGTTAAGTATTAGGTGCTTTACTTGTTCTGTTTTTGACATGATGCTTCTTATGTTTAAATTACCTCCGAGGAGACCTTTGGGCTTTGCTTTAGGGTCCCAAACTATTTTTGAATGATTGACAGTTTGAAAAAACGCCCATTTCCATTTTTTTGACTGCTGCTGGATTGAGCCGCATCCTGTTTACGTTGTGCGTTGCCATGGTGACTGAGCGTCCATTGAGAGTTTGTTGTTGTTGCATGCCTGGATCATGTCTCCCGATTCCCTGCGAGGCCAAGGCTGTAGCGCGCAGCTGACCCACGGACTCTCGACTGTAGACTCTATGAGACGCTCCGACACACACCCTCGGACCCGGCGTTTCTCCATTCAGCTCGCCGACAGACCGACCCGGTACCGCGACTTCCACACCATCGCCATCATTGTTGTCTACCCTCAGAGCTGTTTTAACATGAAAAAGCTTTGAAAGGTTTAGGAGCAAACAATAGACTAGGAACGCTGTGACTGCTCCTGTCCCACCTGCAGCCATCTTGTGAAGTAAAAAGTGTGTTTTGTGACAGTAGTGCAGTTTGAGGCTTTACTGGAAAGAGTCCTGAAGTCATCGATGAGATAGATGTGCTCTTCATCGGGGTCTGAGGCGATAGCACTCATCTCGGCCTGGAACTCTTGATAAAGGGGATCTGTGTTGTTCAGTACTCCTATGACAAACATCTCGATCCCTGCTGCATGAGCTTGTGTAGCTGTCTCTTCAAACGGCATGACGTCACGAGTATCAGCCTGGCCGTCCGTTAACAGCACAGCCACCTTCCTGACCCCGGGGCGTGCGGCCTCAAACAGCTGATTGGCTCGATGGATGGCGCTGCCTGTGAACGTGCCCTCACCCAGGTACGGCATCCTCCGGACGGCCGCCTGGATGTGGTCCTGGCTGGCCTGCTGCTTCAGGCTGACCACCACCATGTTCACGTGGCTGTAGAGCACCACACCGATGCGAGCGCCCTCTCGGCTCACAGTCACCCGGTCAACGAGCGAGCTCACAAAGTCTTTGACCAGCTCAAAGTTCTCTGGGCCCACGCTCTCAGAGCTGTCAATCACAAAGACCAGCTCCAGGGGGCTCTCTCTGCACCTCACCCCACAGCCTGCAACAAAACAGTACATGACTTCTCTCTGGAAACACTTTAATTTAATCACATATCAATTAAAACCAACAGGGCAGTGAAATTTACATTACCACATATTTCTCTAATAATCTGCATAACTTCTTCTCTCTGTGAAGAAAAAACATAAAATGAATTAATAAGCAACGACGCAGCCCTGAGGTTTGTGTCAAGATAAACATCTGAGTTAATGTTTCCATTTGAAATACTGCCCAAACAAGTATGACAGAAGCCACTCCTGGTGCTCTGCTGTCATTTATAGTGGGGTATAATGAAACAGCTACCTTCTCCCTGATGGTTTCACACCTTCAGCACTGACAAAGGGACCCCCCAGGAATCCAGCTGCAATCACCATCTACTTCATTAGAGAAATTACCCGCAGATGGGTGATTTTTAATCCCCTTTCAGGCCGTAATTGACCAGGAAAACATTGGCTGTGCCCCATGGAGACATTAAAAATCATCTGTGTGCTTTTCTGGTTGTTCTGGGAGGGGTGTACAGATAGTGATACCCTGTAATGTTCACTGACCACTGCACACGAATGACATTAACTAAGAAACAGGTTATGTATATTTTACTTTTGACTCCATCACCAAATTCACCATCACAGTCACATACATTCATTCACCAGTACTGGGAGCAAAGTTGGTGAAGTGTATTGCCCAAGGACAAAACAAAAGTATGACTCTGGCACCTGATCCACTGCGCCCCAGGAAAAGTACCAAGTAATGAATATGCAGCATTTGCAAACTGTGTGTGAATTTTCTGTCTCACAAAAACTGTTTCTTTAAAGTGAAATAATTTTAAAAATGTTGACACAATCAATGCAATCCGTTTTGTGTATGTGAATATAAAGCATTAATGAAGCAAACAGTAGGGGCAACCGCAGCTACAATCAAAAAGTTTGAGTATTAAAGAAGTCTATCTTTAATAAAACCATACTTAGTTTAAAGGCATAGTATATGCAGGATTTGTAGAAGAATTATTATAATTATTATAAACATATTCCATTCATAGCTCCTCACGGCATAAAAGAAAATCCAAGTTTATTCTGGCTTTGAATGAACCCTAGCCACCTAAAGGCTGTACGTAGCAAGCTGGACAGAGCCAAGTTTTAGTTGAGTGAGCTTGCTCCTCAAAACCTAAATCCTGACTCAGACATAACAAGTATTACAACTAGAGTTCCAGAAACTCAGGAACATTTCGTTCTTCATACCAGGTTAGCTCCACATGCTTTAGGCTCCACCTAAAGGATGTTACTGTAGTGATGTAATGAGGCTGAAAAAAGAGCCACCATTGTGACATGGGAAACTCTGGGTTTAATCTGCGATTGGCTGAAGGCTGCACAGTCAAACATGTCCCTCCCATGTGAACAAAGAAGTAGATACAGGCAGCCTGACCCAGGATACAGCTGGGCCTGATCAACAGAAGGACATCCAGAAACAAGTGTTCAAATAAAGGGTGTTGTTTACATTGTATTAGTTCGCGAACTTTTGGTTTCGGAAACACAATAATCAGACTGGAGTAGGGCCTATAGAGACATGTTATTAAAATAGAATGAATACAAAACAGCAGAAACTTCCAACTTGAACTGAAGACATGTTTAAATCTACAGGAGGGATCTGCTGTAGATCAGTGATAAAATAAATAGTGCCATACAAAACATAAAAACAACATCAAGAGTGACTAATAATTTTGTTGCTTATTTATAAAATAATGGTAATGTATGCTTGTCAAAACTTGCCCAGTGCACCACAAACTATAATGGTGAGTCCAAGAGTCCTGCTTAATTGATGGCCATCACATGCCCCATCTGCTTTTTATTGTGTTCTTAGAAACATGTTCAAGACAACAAATCTCACATGATTCTGGATAAAATTTAAGTGGTGACAGTTTTGTTCCTATATTATCAAATCAGGTAGAGAAATAATAGTGGTGTTGATTCTTAAAGAAATTTAATTAAAACAAATAAAATCATTACCACTGATTGAGGAGAGCAGCTTTAGGACACAGGTACAGCTCAGGGACATGTGTTTTATTTGTCAAAACTATATTATAACATACATTTATGTTCGTGTTGTAACTATAGCTTTATGTCCTACACCAGACTTGTCCAGGCTGACTCTAGAAGGATGAAGAACAAGAGGAAGAGAACACAGCTACAGACAAAACACTTCATCCAGAGACAACATACAGTCCACAGACTAAACAGAGAAAAAGTGTCAAGATGCATTAAGTATTATTTGGTTTATTGTATGTTTATGTCATGTTTCACATAATCATGTCAAGTACAGCTGATTAGAACTGGATTGTCTCGTTTGAATGTCCACAATACGGTAAAGGTGATCTACTTTAGAAATGGTCACACCACTGCTACTTTTCTGAGAACAGAGTCATGTAAAGTGAGTGTAGTGTAAACTTCAGAGCAGTTCCTCTGAGTGCAGCTGTGAACAGAGACAGTGGAGCAGTCCTTTACATCCTCAGGCCGGAGACTGTAAAGCATTATCTTGTCCTGTGTTCACAAACCTGAGCACAGCACTGACACAAACTAAAGTCAGATGTTTTGGACAAAGCATTACCTGTTACAGCTCCTTTTATCTCCCTCTGATGGTTCATGTTCTGTCCAGTGCTTCATGGAGGGTTAAAGGTCAGCATCGACAGCAGCTGGACACAAACACAAGTAAGCTGTAAATGACTGTAAACCGAGCTAATACAGAAAAACACAGTGATAGCGCTAATGTAGCTAATGAACAACAAGCAGCTTCTCAAATACATTATTACAAAACATATAGTGCTCTGACAAAAGAGACACTAGTTTGCTGAGCTACGAAGCTTGACAGAAACAAAAGTTATGAATTTACTTTTTGTTTTTGCGACCGATGGAGGGTAAAGGTAATAAACTCGTTTTATGTTATAGCAGTATGAATACTAGATGGCAGTTGTAGCCTTTAAAACGGAGCCATACGTTAGCAGCAGCTTTACTACAAAACGAATGCAGTTTAAAGATACTGGAAACAACAAAGCAGAGTGCCTTCACTGCAAAATGAAAATAACTTTAAGAGCAAGTTCCACCACAAACCTGCATAGACATATCAGAACTGTCCATCCTACAGTGCAGTTAGAGGAGAGAGGGCAAGCTAGCACACCATCTACTGAGCCTGGTGTGTCTCATCCCACAACAACAGCAACTGCAGCTGCATCTACTGGCTTCCCCACACATGCAAGTATAACCTCTCCTACTGCAACTCAAAGCAAAATAAGTCAGTTTATACCAAAACAGATGACCCCAGCCAAACAGCACAGTATTGATGATGAGTTGGCTAAAATGATAGCTACTGATTTCCAACCCTTTTCCATTGTGGAGGACAGAGGTTTAAAAAGTTTTGTCAAAGCTTTAAATCCCACATACACTCTACCCAGTAGAAAAACATTGTCCCAAACAACAATAGCTAAACTATATGACACAGAACGTGCATTATGGCAAGACCGGGTGAAAAAACAACCTTCAGAACCTCCAGAACAACCTGCTCTTTCATGTCTGTCACTTGCCATTTCATTGAAAATTACAAGATGACATCTTGCCTTCTGGACTGCTTTGTGTTCACCGACAGGCACACTGCAGAAAACCTGGCAAAGGAGCTAGTAAGAGTGGCAAAAGAGTGGCAAGTAGAGGACAAAGTGGTGTGCTGTGTGAGTGACAATGCTGCAAACATCACCAAAGCCATAAAAATTCTGAAGTGGACCCACCACCCATGTCTGGCACATACACTAAACCTCATGATTAGAGATGCCCTGAAGGTGGTCAAACCAACTGTGGATAAGGTGAAAGCTGTTGTGGAGTTTTTCCACAAAAGCACAGTTGCAGCACAGAGGCTAAAGTCCACACAGTGCCAGATGGGGATGCCTGAACTGAGGCCCAAACAAGAGTGTGCCACCAGGTGGAACGCAACATTTTATATGTTGAAACGAATTCTTGAAACAAAAGATGCCATCATCTCCACCCTGGCCCTCATCAACACACCAGTTGATGCTCTATGTCAAGAGGAATGGGAGCTGGAGAAAGAGGTCTGCACCGTCCTGCAACCATTTGAGGAGGTGACTGTGGAGATAAGTGCAGACAGGTACCTTGAATCATTGTTTTTTTCCTGTACTACCATTCAGTCACTATTATACATTGCAGAAACAACACAGTATAATGTACCACGTATAATATGCCACATACTTTAAAAAAGCTTGATTTTAAAAGTTGCTGTTTTCTCTCCCTCAGCTATGTCACAGCAAAGGTCTGCAGCGGGTGACAGCCCAACACCAACAGACTGTAACCATGCACCACCAGAAAGTGAAAGAATTGGTTGCAATTCTTTGTTCAGCCATGGACCGAAAATTTCTACGTATGGAGTAAAACACTGTCCTCTCAGAAACCACATTATTGGATCCTAGGTTTAAAAAACTTGCATTCAGTGACAACAGAGCTGTTGATGGGACACTTCAGAGAATTAGTGCAGCAGCAGCAAAATGCACCCCCAGCAGCCAGCCAGCTCCACCATTAGAAGGCCAAGTGGATGAGGAACCACAAACCTCTGTTGTTTGGAGGCTTTTTGATGAAAGAGCTACAGGAGATTCTGCAAGGAGAAATCCTACAGCTGATGCTGTAATATAGGTGAGGTCTTATCTTGAGGAGCCCATCATCCAACCAGCAGAAGACACACTGAGCTGGTGGCAGGCCAAGGCCTCAGTCTTTCCACACCTGGTGAAGGTGATGGAGGGGAGACTGTGTATTGTGGCAACATCTGTTCCTTCCGAGAGAATCTTCTCAAAAACAGGGCAAATACTCACCGAGAGAAGAAATCGGAAACCAACCTCCACTGAGGACATTAATACTGTTTGCTTGAGTTTGGTTCTGTTCTGTGGATTTGTTTGCAGTTTTTTGTTCATTTGTGCAATAAAAATGTTTGAATGTTTGCAAAGTTATGGTAAAATAAAGGCCTACAAAAAATCCTAAATTAAGAGCCGTTCAGGAGTCAAAAGAGTCGGCTCTTATTTGGGAGCTGAGCCAAAAGAGTCGGCTCTCTGAAAAGAGCCGAACTTCTCATCACTATGAAGCATTACTGGTCACGTGACAGCTGGAGTCCGCGGGACAAAGTTGTATTTCAGGTTTTCCAATAAGGGACAACCTCAGGCTCTGAGAGGAGGCTTATTGAACCTGTTTCATTGCAAAAAGAAAATCTGAAATAACTTTGATGCTTTGTTTTTGTCGGTCAAAAGTTGTTTAATGGGGGTTTATTTCTGCATCATTCACCACACAATCACCAAACAATATGGTGATTGTGGTGGTAGATGTTGTATGATGTGGTGTTCAATTAAAATTGCTAAAGGTTTGCTTAGTCAACTTTCCTTAACAGGAGGAGTTTTTTGTTTGTTTGTTTTTTTTTCCTTTTTTCAAAATAGTCCTGAAAGAAAATTTCTTTCCACACCTACAGCCTTTTGAACAATGCGGAGATGAGTGTACTGTCCTGTCTGCATTTTTTCCTTTGTTCTATTGGAGGAATTTTTTTATTGGCTTCAAAACACTTTGAGGGAGGTTGTATCTGAGGACCCACCTCTGTTCAGAGAGGACTTTTCCAGAGGCTAGAGTTCATTCAAAACCAGAGTTAACCTGGATTAGACACCATATTATTACACATCATTACTTCCCACTGAGCAAGATTCTTTTAATTCCAATCATGAGAACCGTCCAGTGCTGGTTCAGTCCTGAATTCATTCTCGCTGTCTTCCTGATACCATTAAAAGATGTGCAGTGTGTCTTTCTTCATAATTACTGTTACACTGCTGCCGTAAACCTTAACTTTATATCATTCCTTTATTGCTTACTTCAACTTTCTTCATCCTTGATTCAAAGAACACATTTTTAATGCCATCAGTGGCTCGGAATGACAAGCCAATATCAGCTTTACTAAATGTAGAATCATTTTCAACGCTGTGTCTGATTTAAGCATCCTAGAATCTGTCATTGATCAACTGGCTTACAGAGGACACTGAGACACTGTGACTTAACTTGTGAGACATTATTTAAGTAGGTTTGTGTGTTGTTTCTGTTTTTTTTTTCTTTCCTTCACTTAAATACATGTAATTTATTGAATGAAATGTCTAACACTGGTTTCACAGTAGCATACACTCGATAATGGATAAAAAGGCTTATCAAAACAATTAAATGTGCTTTCTCTACTTACAATTTTAAAAAAATTTAAGTGTTAAGTGGCAAAAGGTGACAGCACAGAGTCCAGGAAATGTCTATTTTGAGTACGTTGGTGTACCCAACTCCGCTGGGGCGCCGGCGCCCCAATAGCTCTAAAACTACACAACAGAACTTAATGGGGAAAATTTAGAAGCTTACCCTTTCGGCAATCTACAGTGGGCTCGGGGCAATTGTATCCTTTCGAGAAAGTTTTCAATTCAGCCGTTAAGTGCAGCGTTTTTTCCGGAAACTTCGTTCATTAAATCCACCATGTTAACGCCGTCATAATGTGATTATTTATGACATTTTGTGATCAAAACGTGTAAATCAAGATAGCGGACCTCCAATTTGAGGCTCGACGTAAACAATGATGACTTCTGGCCGGACTTTCGACCAATCAGATTCGCCCAATTCTGATGTTGTTACGAGGTTAGCATCCAATCAGGAGTAGCCAAAGATCATATTGAGAGAAGAAAGTTCACTACCAGTATCAAATAAAAGTTTATGGCTAAAATAAACATTTACACACAACCTTTACCCATAAAAATGTACACAAGCTTCATGCACAAGCTTTACAGAGTGTATGGCACGCACTTATTGCGCATTTTGAATGCGCATGAGGCACAGGTATGTTTAATTTACTCTGATTTCAAATTAAAGTTATTGGTTTTTTTACTGATAGCCAAGGCCTGAGAGAATAATAATTGCAAATGGAAAAGCTTGTACATTATTGTTCTCTGTGTTTTTAGATCAAATTCTGTAAAAGTCAATTTTCGTTTATTTTGTTTGTTTGTTTATATAGTCATATAACTTTTAATCCCGTCAAGTGACATAATTTTAGCATACATATTCTGATAGCCCAGATTGTCCTGAAAAAAAAAGGATGTGTATTACTTGACTGTGCTTGAAAGACACAGACAGACCAGTCGGGCAAAAATAGAAAAAAAAGGCTTGGTTCTTTAAGGGTTAATATTTCCTCGTAATCTTATGAGTCGATCCTGATTTTCAGCTGTGATTAAGCTGCCTAGAAAGCTCCGCCTAACATGTAGACTTATATTAATAGGATTTTAATGGAGCAGGTGTGATTCATTTCAGCTGCACATCCATACCTACACTTTAATAACCATCTTTTTTAACTCTCCTACAAGCTTTTTATATAATTTCCTCTCACCTGTAAACGCAGAGGAAGGATGAGGGAATTCAGTTCGATTTTAGTCTTTGTGACTGGGTTGGTGGTTGGATTCGTGACGCTGCGTCTTGTGTTGGACTGGGAGATCTCCACGCAGGATTTATTTAAGTTACGAGATGCCAACGAAAAGCAGCGCTATGTACATCGTGTGGACCGAGGTATGGAGAGTTTTTTTTTCATGTCCATAAACATTGTCTTTCAGAACTGTTCAAAGTGCACCAGCCAGGCATGCCCAACGAAAATATAACGGACAAATACTATTTTTATAAAAACGATCCAAATCGAGTGAGGAAAAACGACATTGATGAGATAATGAACCAGTAGGCTTTAATTACACTTGTGCATGTCCCTCTGTCATCCTAGCGTTGCCTATTTCTATTGTGCGTCTCACGCTTTTGTGCGTCAAAGCGCACAGCTCAGATAAAGAATTCCATCCTTGACAAACAGATTAAGGAGTCCAAGTAAGTCAAGCACTCTATTGTAATTGTAAAGTAAACACAGACACGGATATATATTTTGAATCCACAAAGAACTGCAGAAGACAAATACTGAAAGCAAAAGTGGAATTTAGAAATATATTCTGGGACAGATGCGCCAAATATAAAGCGAGGCAATGCAGTGTTAGTGTGTTAGTGCTAGTGCTAGTACACTGTCTAGTGCCCGAAGATGGCTGACTAAATATATTTTTACATGATTAGATTTTTATGTAAATATAACATATTGCCATATATGCCTAGCATTAGAGTTGCCAGGGGCATTTCTAGAGACTTTAGGGGCCCAAGAAGAATGTACACAGGGCCCCCCCAAATACAAATGGACTTTAATCACATAGGCATATTAATTATAAATCCCTGCTGTTCATGCCTCTAGATGGCGCATACATACGTATAGTGAGAGTACAAACTGCAGTTAGAAACATGGTGGACAACTATAGGCACAGCACTTGCTTCTTTATTCTGTTGTAAATGTTCTTGTGCATGCTGTTTTTAAAGTGCACTGACCTGTGCTACATTTCTGTTGTCTACTTTATTTGGCCATACATCACCACACATGCACATTGATGATTATTTATCTAAGTTAATTTGCAAAAACATAATCACAATTTCCGGGATACACATTTAAAACAAAAAATACAATTATTATTATTATTATGATTATTATTATTTATTTATTGTTATTATTATTATTATTATTATTATTATTATTATTATTATTATTATTGTTTTATCCTTGGAATATACAAAAAACACACAGAAAACATAATTTTCATTCTCACTGTGACTCTGTCACTGGATGGTTGGAACTTTCTCTGCCGAGAAATAAAATACTGACAAGCCTTTATTTCACAAACTCACTAGCGCCTGAATCATTTTTGCCTTGACTAGAGCCTAGTCTCAAAGTCTTCACATAATAGTAGAATGTACCCAACTCACCAACCAACTATATTCATTATTTTTCATGGATTTTAAAATGTATTTAACCTGACTGTAACATCACAAGCATCGTTTAAAATAAAGTCTTGACTCATCTTGGCTAAGAGCATGTGATGTTGAAATGACTGTTGAAAGACGTTAGCAGTACTTCAGTGATTCACTATGCAACTATGTGTCCATTTTACACCTTCCAAGTTGAGGATACAAATGTTTTAAATAAGGGTGCAATGCAAGGTAGTCAACAAATATGGTTTATATTCCTGTACATTAGCATGTTCTGGAAATTCACAGTAAGGTAGGGCACCATAACCTATCCTGCTTGGGACTGAATCTAGATAAACAGTAAAAACAAAATAAAGGAAGATTAAGATTTAGAAAGTTAGCGATAAAGTTAGCTGTGTCTTAGCCTCGATTCATTTTGCATGAAAAGCATGATAAGGTTATAGGTGCAGTTATAGTAGAGTAGGGTGACCATATTTTCAAACAAAAAATCAGGTCACTTTAATTTTTACCAAAAATACAATGACAGTACATTAACAAATCAAAAATAATGTCTCCAGAAATCAATACAACGCCAGTAAATAATAATAACAACAAAAAACTTGAACTAATTGCATTGATAGTGCCAACATTTTTTATTTATTATTTCACTTCAAAGAAATACAACTTTTCTAACGTATTTGTACGTATTGTACTTTTCTCTGACAGTTGTTGTTTGTGGAGCTCGTTTGTAAATTACGACTTTATTTTCGGCTGATGACAGGTCAAAGGTCAAACTGTAAACGCTGGAGAAGGATAGCTTAGCAATAGCCTCGCGCTTAAGAACCCATCATTACTGAGCTACAAACCTCAGGAACGCTGTTGATTTTTTTTTTAAACCTGACACACAGACAGTCTACAGACAAGAGTGAGTTTCAAGCACAATGCGCTTTATGAGAGGGTATGGGACATTCGGGACGGGAAGAGGGCAAAATCGGGTGTTTATGTATCCGCTGGGACACGGTACCGGGGCCTTATTTTTGGGACAGTCCGGGTTAAATTGCGACATATAGTCACCCTAAGTTATATTGCTAATTCAAAGCTACGTCTTAGCCTCACCTAACGTAAGCATAAAAATCCATATTATTGTGCAGTTCTGACGCTAATTCAAAGTTAGCTATGTCTTAGCCTCAATTAAAGTTAGTATTAAATCCACCTTATTCTATAGTGCAGTTTTTCAAAGTTAGGTAGACGCTTCAATTAACATAAGCATTACATTACAGATTTGCAGAAAAAAACTGCATTCCACATTTCAGAAGGTAAACCCTAGATTAGAGCATGGTAAAATTGTGACACAAGAAACAAGTGCAGTTGTTTAGGTCTTCTTTGATGTTCACACACAGCTCAAATGAGTTGAATTGTATTGTAACTGTATCATCATACTACTTATGCTCCTGGGCTAGCACTCCCGCCTCTAATTGCACTATTGCACTGTTTATGTCCACCCTCTTCTAATAGTTCAGTGTTCAAAGGCACCTAAACTCACATTGAATCTCTCCTGCCAGATGAAAGCATGCCGACCAACTCCACCAACTCATCACGCATCTTGTGCTGGATCATGACAGGACCCAAATACTTAGAATCCAGGACCAGGCACATCAGGGAGTCGTGGGCGAAGCGCTGTGATGTGACTTTGTACATGAGCTCGTCTGGGTCAGCTTTCCCCACCGTGGAACTCAACGTGAGTGAAGGAAGGGAAAACCTGTACTGGAAGACCATCAGAGCCTTCCAATATATCCATGAGCATCACCTGGACGAAGCTGACTGGTTCCTCAAAGCGGACGATGACACTTTTGTGGTTGTCGAGAACTTGCGTTACACTTTGTCCAGGTTTGACACGGAGCAGCCTTGGTACCTGGGTCGGAGATTCACCCCCTTCATTAAACAAGGCTACATGAGCGGAGGGGCGGGGTATGTCCTCAGTAAGGAAGCGTTGAGAAGATTTGTAAAGGGCTTTGAAACTGAGGAGTGCACCCACTTCTCCGACCTAGAAGACATGGCTTTGGGGAAATGTATGGAGACCATGAAGGTGCAGCCAGCCGACACTCGAGACATTATGGGCAGACAGACGTTTCACCCCTATCCCCTGGATCATTACGTCATCAGGCAGCCCCCGAGACAACGGCCATGGTATGTGGGTTATGACCACTACCCAACCATAGAGGTAAGAACCACAGACAACCATCTGGAACATTTCTTACTGACCACTCCTTCCATTCAGTTTAATTTGACAGATTTTATGCAATGCAATGTTTTTCAAATTTTGTCAGTCCCTGTGAATGTTGGTTCTGTTTCGTTGTCTATTTGTTTTGTCCCCTTCGAAATCAAACTCAAGCCGAGAGAGACCAGACTAATTCTTTGTGTAGAATAGAAAAAGAATTAGGCTGCTGGTCAGGCTAAAGGGTCTGGGATCTTCACAGCAATTTCGACTTCATTTGAACCAATTGAACCAATTGTAAGTATTTAAAAATTAGGTGGGTTCGTCAATCTATCCAAGTTTAATCTTCAGCCTTTGGCTTTAATCCAAAGAGACCGAAAGTTTTGTACAAAATAAAAAAAGAATTAGGATGGTTGGCCAGACTTGAACATGCTGTCAGCTATTGTTAAAAAATGTTTACATAATTTGGGTTTAACCATCCAAAGAAAATAATAATTTCTAGAAGTATAGATGCTACATTCCCTTTTACTCTTGGACTGTGTTAAAGTAGCTGCCCAAGAGGCATGTTTAAGTAATTTATTTAGTTTGAGCTACAGTCCTTTCAACGAGCTGTTTCACGCAATGACGTCAATATGTGAAATAAACCACTCCTCTCCAAGAAGTGCTCCTCCACACTCCTCCTGCCCCTCTCTCCTGCACTGTCAACAAGTGCCGTGCTCTGCAGCTCAGACACAGAGAAGCATCGCTGCTACTGTGTTAGCTTACTTACAGTCAGCAACATGTATTACTAACAAGCATTACTGCATAGCTCTACATATTGCTAGGCTACTTTATTATAGTTCTTTCAATATACTGCACAACAGCTACCTTAGGAGTCTCCAGGCAGCATACATTCTCAACTTCAGTAGGCATTGTACGGTCATTTCCACATGTGCACCGATAAACAGAAGCAGTTAACACGCGCTATGCTACGGGCTACAGCATAGAAACATACACAATAAATAGTTTCTCATTTACCAAGCAGAAACGTCTTGTAGAAGCCTTCGAGGTCTTTGTGTTTGCTCATGTTCTTCGAACTCAGAATCAGACTCTGGGTCGAAGATATACAGCTCATTTACTCTCAAAGCTATTGCTGAAAAAGTTATTACTACGATGTACCGTGTTTACTTCAGTCTGTTTCCAGCGTAGCTCTAGGGTGATGTCATGAGTGGGCGGGGCCAACACGGGAGAGCTGAGCCTTAAAGTGACAGCGCCAAATCAGACCGTTCACTTTGGACTCATGATGAGAGCTCATTCAAACCGCTTGTATAAGATCATTATTGTGTGTTTCATGTTGCAAAACGTGATATGGTAACCTAAATGTATCCAAAATGCACTGTATAATGTTCAAAATAGTATAATATAGGACCTTTAAATAATGAACAGCTAATGGGCATTATAAAAAATGTGCTTAGTTTTTGCTACCATAATAATCAAAAATGGCCAAAGTTTTTGCTTTTAAAGAGGCCTGCATAACTGTTGATCAGTTCATCAAGGCCAAGCAACCAACTGCAACTTACCCTCTTAAATCCTACATGAATCACTAGGTAGATGTTTTTTTTAAATACGAAAACCCACTGTAATCAGATAATGTTTTGTACAGATGCAGCTAACATTCTGAACTCACCTGCCTCTTGTGTCTCCTGCCAGGGCCCCGGCTGCTGCTCAGACTATGCTGTGTCCTTTCACTACATCTATGCTGTCCAGCTCTACGTCCTGGAGTATCTGACATACCATCTGCGGCCTTATGGATATAAATACAGATTTAATCCAGCAGAAAGAACTGAACTCAACGCCACGTCCAAGACCATGTACCACACAACTGCAGGGCACATAGGGAAATGAAGAAACGGGTGAACTTCATTTTTTACAGTGTGCTCTTGTGTATAATATGGTAGGGTACCAAAGTGAACACACCTGCACTGCACCTTTAACCTGACTTGCCTTTTAGCTAGACATGCTTAGGATTGTCTAAATGATGCACATGAACAAAAGTAATATTAAAGATTGTTAACAAAAATGCTTCTGCAGCTTAGCGCTTTTTAAGCAATGATTTATGTTTTAAGCAAAACAAGTTAAGTTTTGACTCAGTGCTTTAATTTCCACTGAAAGAATAACCTGACTCTGCCAGCTAGAACTGCTCCACAGAACATAGTCTATTTCGCAGTACCATCTGGGAAGGCTCCCGTTGAAAGCGTTTGCAAAAGGGAGTCGCCCTCTGTCAAAAACTTTGTGTTGATTGGATGAAGCACCAACTCGTATCCGCTTAGCATGAGGTTTCTTTAGCCAATCACAGCAACGATATGACGTGCCACTCTGCGCTTCTTTCAAAGAAGAAATACTCTCTACTTCTGATAAAACTGTTTCGATAGCAGCGTCAACACTAACATCTTTCGTCGTAGCCGTGTTGATAACAAAGAGGAGAAGAGAGCGCTTGTTGCTTTCTTCAAATTAAAAACCCGCCCCTACCTGTTAGTGGTGCAACATCATTGGTCAAAAGAGTCCACGGTTCTCGACTCAAGCAGTTTGGTTGGCGCGATACAAGATGGATTTTCAAGAGTTTGGAAAACTCCCAAATTTCGCGAGAATCCAGCTGCAGCGCAAGGTTACTGAAAGAACTTGATAGTGAACATTTACAAATCAAGACACTATAACCTCATTTGGTTCAGCAGGACTGACAACTGCAGGGTTTATGTTAGGGCTCTCTCTTTGGAATGGGAGTTCTTCATTTGTAAATATTGAAAATTATATTTATTTATTTTAAAAAGGGTTTTCCTTCTGGTACTTTTACACTGTTAAACAATAAAACAATATATTTTACAGTCAGGAGTGTTTCTTTTGTTGGACATTTCACACAAAGTACAGCTAGCAACATAATGTGAGAACATTCTAAATCCAGTGTTCAGTGTGAATAATAGACATAATATTTTAGAGGTAAAAAATAAAATGTTTTACAGTGTCAGTAAACATATGTAACAGTATATACAGCAGAATACATTCACACTGCAGGTGTGCAACTCACTTCTATTAGTTTCTGGCATTCTCATGATGTGATTGTCTATGTGATGTGATGTATAAGCATTAGTAGAGTAGATTTACAGAGAGCAATTAGATTGGTAAATTTGTCCTTCATAGTCAGACAGGTATTACTGGTCAAACAGACAGTCAGACACTTATTGGCAGGGTAAAGGGACAATTATGAGATTAATATAGGAGAAAGAGATTTTGAGGTCACTGAAGGCTGGCTATGGTCGGGATAGACTGTGCTTGCCAAATATGTTTGATAATTGTTTAATGACTGATGTGTTTTGTACCGTGTAATTAAAGAGTTGGTTTGTGCTGGGTCACATCTGTAGTGTGAATGTAGCCTGATAACTGTGTGACTGTGTGCCATTCTACTGGCCTCCATCATTCCCCACAGTGAACTCTTCTCTGCGTCCTCTTCCTCTGTGACGCCGGTGGGAGCCTGTTAACTCTACACACACCCTTTCTCCAAACACTAGTGTTACGTGTACACACAGGACTTCCGGCACTTAGCCTCAGTCTCAAAGTTGTTTGCGTTACCATGGCAGCCACCGAACCAGAACTGAGCACAAGCATTGGCCTCGGGGTCATAGTACCACCTGACCACGTACTGCCGACAGGGGCCTGGGTCCAGAGGCTTGCTGCAGCCTAAATCTGAAAACATACGGACAGTGGACACACATCATTAAGTGGTGCACAGTGAGGCACTCAATAAAATTATGTTTATTATAATAAGTTACTGGGTGAGCATTTGATCAAATAGTTGCATGAAGTATACTTCAAAGCTTAGTGTGAATGCCATAAAGATTTCAATGTTCAGAAGCAATCCATTATGAAACACAGATAAAAGGCTTCTACAGTTAAGATTCCATATACAAAAGGTGTATTTGTATCTATTGTACAACTCCTAACTACCGCACAACTGAAAAAATGCACTGTGAAATGTAAGGCTGAAGATGTGACTGACAGTGGGCCGTTCTGCACCTGTGTGTTTACCTGGCAGTGAGGCAGTGGTAACAGGCAGGGCCGGTTCACTCACAGGGGCCGGTGTGCTCTCTGCCCCGGTTTGCAAGCGTGTGGGAGTGTGAGGCCCCACTGCAGACGTGACTGATTGTCCCGGCTGAGGTCGGCCTTCACCTGGATCTGTGAGCGTCAGGTCAGTCAGGTCTGGATCCTCCAGAGGACTCAGGGTTACCACTTCAACCTGAGACAAAGGAGAATATATCATGTCAAACTTAAATGGTGCACACAATATCATTTGAAATATGGTAACATTAAAAAAAAAGTTACTTTATATATAATTTTCAGTAAACTCACTTGTCTATTTTTCTCCTCAGGTAATCTTTCTATAGTGTCAGTGGTATGTGGAATCACAGATGGGAAGATGGCATTTGGCAGAAATGCTATTCTGTCATCATACTCACAGATCTGGCTCAGTATCTTGCTTTCTAGACCTAGGGCAAAAAGAGAAAAAAGGAAAATAGTGGAAATGTGGTCCTTAACTTCCTGTTTCATTCATATAATCTGACAAATTTACAGACACTGTGCCATATCTAATCAAACAGTCTTTACCCATCAAAGCTCTCGGCCATAGCAACATATGTACACTTAAATGACTTTTTAGGCTGATGGTAATGAATGCTGCTCTAAGTAAGTAAGTGACTACTCTCATTACTGTAAGTAAAAAGTGTGTTTGTGACAGTAGTGCAGTTTGAGGCTTTACTGGAAAGAGTCCTGAAGTCATCGATGAGATAGATGTGCTCTTCATCGGGGTCTGAGGCGATAGCACTCATCTCGGCCTGGAACTCTTGATAAAGGGGATCTGTGTTGTTCAGTACTCCTATGACAAACATCTCGATCCCTGCTGCATGAGCTTGTGTAGCTGTCTCTTCAAACGGCATGACGTCACGAGTATCAGCCTGGCCGTCCGTTAACAGCACAGCCACCTTCCTGACCCCGGGGCGTGCGGCCTCAAACAGCTGATTGGCTCGATGGATGGCGCTGCCTGTGAACGTGCCCTCACCCAGGTACGGCATCCTCCGGACGGCCGCCTGGATGTGGTCCTGGCTGGCCTGCTGCTTCAGGCTGACCACCACCATGTTCACGTGGCTGTAGAGCACCACGCCGATGCGAGCGCCCTCTCGGCTCACAGTCACCCGGTCAACGAGCGAGCTCACAAAGTCTTTGACCAGCTCAAAGTTCTCTGGGCCCACGCTCTCGGAGCTGTCAATCACAAAGACCAGCTCCAGGGGGCTCTCTCTGCACCTCACCCCACAGCCTGCAACAAAACAGTACATGACTTCTCTCTGGAAACACTTTAATTTAATCACATATCAATTAAAACCAACAGGGCAGTGAAATTTACATTACCACATATTTCTCTAATAATCTGCATAACTTCTTCTCTCTGTGAAGAAAAAACAGAAAATAAATTAATAAGCGATGGAATCATTATAGGAGTTGGTTTAGTTATTTAATTGAACTCACTGTCAGTCCTGGATCTCCTTTTTCCCCTGGTCTGCCCTGTTGGAATAAATAATAAAAGCAATGGTGAAAACTGAACTGCAAACCAGTAGACACTAGTTAGTGGGTGCAAGTAACAGTAATAGATCACCATGGGTCCAGTAGATCCAGGCTCTCCATGCTCTCCCTTGTCTCCTTTCTTTCCTTTGTCTCCAGGAGTGCCTCGATCACCCTGTGTGCGGTGTATAGTAGATCTTTATTACAACATCAGGTCCATTGTGACTAGACATTGTGACTGTTTCACACTACTGTACCTTTTCCCCTGGAAGGCCATCTCCTGGTTGTCCTCGAGGGCCCACTGGCCCCTGAAACCCAGGCTCACCCTTGTAATAAAGACGGGAAAGGAAAGAGTAAAGGGATGTCCCAAATAAAGTGTTTGATGGCAGATCAACAGCACCTTACCTTTGGTCCCTGGATGCCCTCTCCTGAAGGCCCTGCCACACCAGGGGGACCAGGCTGCCCTGGAGAGCCCTGATTATATAAAGCATTAATTTTACAATCATTGATTTTACTTTCAATAAAACAATAACTCTGCATTTTGTTACACTGAATCTGCAAACATGTACAGACTGACCTTTGGTCCAAAAAGCCCAATTCCAGGAGGACCTGATGGCCCTGAAACGCCTGGTAACCCTCTGTCACCCTAAAACATGAGAAAGACACAGAATCAATTTTTGAATTCACTCTGACTTTCAGTTATTAAAGAAAAACTATCTGTGAAACCCACCTTGGGTCCAGGCAGTCCTCTCCCTTCAGGTCCCATCTCACCCTGTATTCCAGGTAAACCAGGGAGTCCCTGGGCACAGACGGACGTTCTTTACACATGGATCATGAAGAGGGTAAGTATTTGAGTGTTCTGTATCCTGATGAGTGCTCTTACCTGTGGTCCCGGCAGGCCCTCACCCTTCATCCCGGGGGGACCCACAGGTCCTGGATTACCTTTGTTACCCTGAAAGAGGATTCACAGTCACTTTAGGCCATCCCACTGTGTTGGCATTTACATGCAGCAGTGTTGAAATCAAGTTTCCAGTTTTCACTTTTAAATCATCATTCCTCAAGTCGAATTTCCTGAGTCCAGGCCAAGTTGAGCCATCATAATTTAAAGTGCAAGTCAAAATCAGAATCACCAGAGTAACATCACAATTGTGTGTGTAAAACTGACACGTTGATGGGGATTTTACTTTTGTGCCTATTTTATGACAAGAGATGTAATAAGTGTAGCTGTTGCAGCTGACATTTGTATTCCTAGATGCCATAGGAATTATTTATATATTTAAACATTTCAACTTTTCAGACTGAAACACATCTGAAGTATCATATTAGCGTTTGCTTTACTTCTTGTTATAATCACTGATTATGAGCTCCATAATCTCACTTTGATGCTAGATTTTGTTCCACATACCTTTGGTCCAATAATTCCCACTCCAGGTTCTCCAACAGGTCCAACTGGTCCCACAGGTCCAGGGTCTCCCTGTAATGTGGACATGTTACTGCAGTGTGGGTTGACTGTGAAGGAAATTTAAAAGTTTTGGAGTGCAGGTTGAAGTAAAGCCCCAAACCTCTATGTTAAAGGTAAAGTTTAAAGAATAAAACTGATGTCAACATCCAGATAAGCAAATTGCATCTGTAGATATTTTTTACTTTATTGAAAAGAGAGAGATACTGCATCATTGAAACAGCTCTGCAAATGCTTTTATTCTCAAACATCAGGACATATATCAGTAAAGGAGACAAAAGAAGACAATTAGAATTTAACCAGCTGGAGCTAACTCTTCAGTCTCGTCAGCTCCTGTACACACAATAGATTCTGTGTGTACATGAGACATGCCTAATGGACAGGTTCATCCTTTTGAGAAGAACTAATTACCTTTGATCCTGGAACTCCACGCCCTGGAGAGCCAGGCAGACCCCCAAGTCCTGGGCTCCCAGGCTCTCCCTGGACAAAACAAATTTATAATAAAACCTGAGCATTGACAAAGCAGGGATATCATGTGTCTTTTAATGTGTGTCTTTTTCTGTGTTTCTGGAGTTGTTACTTTTAACTTTCATAGACTCATGAAGAGATTCTGTTGCCAATGGTATCCCTGTGCAACTACAAAGTAGTCTATGACATTGAGCATGGTCTTTAGCTTGAGTGTAGTGTCACACGAGAGGCCTACAGGTCAGTTCACCTGCTGTGTGTCTAGTTACCAGGATGAAGTGCTAGATATATTACATTCTACTGCGAGCGCAGTGACTTGAAGTAACAGTTTGACACTGGCATGGGTTTGCTGTACCTTGGCCCCTGCAGGTCCAGTTGGGCCAGGAGGCCCTGGAAGTCCTCTGGCTCCACGGTCACCTCTATCGCCCTGTAAAGAAACAGATACTGATGAGCTGAGCCTGAGGGATAATACCTAGGACATGCTCAATTATGAATGATGCACAGTGAATGATGAGTTAAGTCTGTTGGCTGCACATCAGGGTTGTAAACAACATTTATAAAGAAAATCTGAGCTCGTTCTCCATATTGTGCTTCCCAGTCAAGACTCAATTAAATAAAATGACCTTTTCTCCTGGGATTCCTTTTCCTGGCGCTCCCTCTAGACCTCGTGGACCTGTTACGCCCATCTCTCCCTTCATCAAAACAGTCCAATGTTAAGGTGAATAAATAAAAACAGACCACTGGTAAAATAAAGCTACTGGGACTAACCTTGGCCCCGACAGCTCCATCCTCACCAGGAATACCAGGTATCCCAGCAGCACCCTCAGGCCCTTGCTCTCCCTGAAAAGCACAGCTAAATTTTCATTACATCTGCATCACATTACATCATGTCTGCCGTTCCTTCGCTCAGGTAGACCCACCTTTGGTCCTGGCTCACCCACACCTCTCTCTCCCTGAGGACCAGGCTCACCCGGAAATCCCTGGTCTCCCTAAACAGAAATATCACTGAATGCAACATAAGATTCAAACTGTCATGAATTACAGTCATGACACTACCTTTTGTCCAATAATGCCCAGTCCAGGAGGTCCTCTAGGACCCGATGGTCCAGCTGGCCCTTGGTCCCCCTAAAACCAGAAGTGTTTTTATATAGTCATTAACTACATTATATGAAAATGTGACAACAGATACGTTTCATTGGCCTTACCTTTTCTCCCTGGATGCCTGCCCCTGGAAACCCCACCAAACCTGGCAGCCCTGGCGCTCCTGTGTTCCCCTGAAGGTCAGGTGTGAGAGGTCAGAGAGGTCGTCTGGTTTTACTGTACCACATTTAAACTATGACCTTACCTTATCACCTTTGGAGCCGACTCCTGGAGCCCCCCGGCTGCCCTTAGGTCCCTCGTAGCCCCTGTCGCCCTGTGACAGCAGACACATGTCCAGGTCATATTATACTTGGTATAACAAATGAATGAGTGCATTTTATAATGGAAAGAGTGGCTCTATAGATCAAAAAAAGACAGAGAGGGACAACTTAACCCTTGAGCTTACCTTTGGTCCAGGAATACCTTCACCTGGAAAACCTGGAGCGCCTTGCATTCCAGGTGGACCTGCTGGACCCTAACCAGGAAAAAACCCAAGAAATGTTTAGCATTAAATATAAATATTGGACCACACAACACAAAGCCATACTGGCAGCAGCCATAACCTGACAGACTGATCATTGTATGTAAACGTACAGTCATGCCTGGTTCTCCCAAACCCATTGGACCCTGTGGACCTGCTCTGCCTTGGTTTCCTTTGTCACCCTAAAAATAGAAAGTGGTAAGCACACTGTACATGACTCCTGTTTATCTGAATATTCAGTCCCATCATCCATTTACCTTGGGACCAGGGTATCCCACTCCATTATCTCCTGGAGGCCCGGGTGCACCCCTCGGCCCACGCTCACCCTTTTCAGAAATGGAAAAAAGAATTTTAAGAAGAAATTAGAGACTTAAGACAGAAAAATACAACAATTTGAATCTGCATCATTCTCTTACCTTAAATCCAGTTGGGCCCTCTGGACCTTGGTCTCCGACTGCTCCCTTTGCCCCCTAATGAAAGTGAAAATGAATGTAAAAAAAACCCCAAGTTGGAACACTTGTTTATGACAACATTCTATTTTTATCTATAGAATGAAAGCCACTGTCACCTGGACAGACTTATTTTTAGGTCTATATAACCACATGTGAAGTAATAATCAATATCAAGAACTAAGAAGTGAATAGAAATTTAATTTAAAAATCTTATGGTGAACCCTAATGGTTTATGTCTTGTTGAGATTTACTGTTTGCCTGGAGAGTCTCTGCTGCCCTCTGCTGGATGTAAGGATTGTTTAACTATTACAACACTGACAAGCTGTTAAATAATTGCTAGTCTTTAGAAACCAGTGACAATAGATTAAAAAAAAAATTCTGGTTTATTTTTTGATTGTAGGGTGATTGTGGGGTTTGTTGCAATGCTTTCAGAAATTTCATTTACCATATAATCTGCTGGTAACGTTTTTGAAAGACCAACCACTTAAGGGATGAGGAGTAATCACAGTCACATGCAAATGCAATTGCAATGGTGGGTACTACCAGTCCCAAAGGGGGCACCGAGGAGAATGGATAACATGCCCAAATCCTAATCCTTTAGGACAACGTTTGCTCAAAAACTACATCCAAACTCTGTAAACCTGGATACCCGTCTTTAGAAAGCTACACTAGAAGAGGATAAGAGCTAATCCACAGCTCACATTCCACCAGTGCAGAGCATGAGATGAACAGCACTGACTGTTATAGGGTGGACCTGGGGTGCACCATTCACTGTGACCAAGCACTCATTCAGCTATCTGCTCATCACACCTTGTTATGATTGAAAAATAGATTTGGCATTGGTCTTGGAGGGAGATGGGAAAAGTTCTCATAAACATAAAAGTATCATTACTTTAAAATATGACACAAGTAGATGTTAACATAAGGGATATGGTTGCAGTTCAGTTCTATTTAGGACCCCGGGTTAACACTAGGACTCTCCTACTAAAAAGCCATGCTGTTGTGATGGACGGTTTAGCATTGTCTTGCTAAAATATACAAGGACTTTCCTGAAAGAGATGTTCCCTGGATGGAATACACCTAAAACTTCTATATACTTTATAGTTGATAGGGTCCTTCCAGATCTAAGCTGCCCAGACCACTGGCACTAATGTAGCCCCATACCATCAGAGATGAGGCTTTTGTACTGTGCTCTAATAACAAGCTGATGGTCTGTCATCTTTAGTACGCAGGACATGGTGTCCATGCTGTTCAAAAAGAATTTCAAATTTTGGGGGTGCCCCTGGCAGCTCAGGTGGAGCATATGCCCAGCACACAGGAGACCTAGGTTCAAGCCTCAGTTGGGTCACCTGCCCAATGCCACCCCCCACCCCCTCTCACCCCACCTCCTGTCCAGCCACTGCTGAAGTATTAATTAAAGCCAAAAAGCCCCCAAAAAAATAATCTTAAGAAAAATATATATATATAACTTTGATCATAGAACAGTTTTCAATTTTGCCTCAGTCCCCAATGAGGCAATGTTTGAAGACACCAATGTTTCTGGATGGTGTCACCTTCTTTACTTGATACAGCTTTAACTCTCATTTGTGGACGAGACTAAAATGTGTCACAGACAGTGACTTCTGAAGTGTTCCTGATCCATGCAGCGATTTCAGGACAGAATCAGGCCTGTTTTTAATGCTGTGCTGCTGAGCCCAAAGATCACAAGCATTCAACACTGACCTTTGACCTTGTCCCTTTTACAGATATTTTCCAGCTTCTATGAAACTTTTGATGATATTATGTTCCGCAAATGGGAGAGGGGTGGGATATTCATAATGTTTGCAATTTTAGATTTTTTCAAAAATTGTTCCACAATTTTTAGACAATTGCAGATTGGTGAACCTCTGCTCATCTTTTCTTCTGAGATACTCTGCCTTTCTACAAAGTTCCTTTTATACACAGTTTTATGCCCAGCCCTTAGTTGCAAAATGCTCATTATGTTGTTTATGTTCTGTTGTAAATAAAGTATCAGTTAAACCCTAAAAACAACTATTATACTCAGGGAGAGGATACGATGTCTCTATCTATGCACTGATGTACCTATCTAAAGCAAGGGATTGAATATAGAATGTATAGTATGTTGCTCTGTTAGTAGGTTTCATACCTTGATTATTGTAACATCTTATTATTATACCTTGAAACCGATTATTGTTCCAAGTCTACACTACTCAAGCAAAGAAAGGGAGGATATTAGCTTAATGATGATTAAAATAAACATTCACCTTGTCTCCTTTTAGGCCCCTGGGGCCTGGGGGTCCACTTGTCCCCTAAAAACATTTCAATATAAAGTTAGTGGGTTAAAAAAATCTGTTCTCCATGGAACAGGAATAATTCATGCCTCACCTGCTCTCCTTTTTTACCAGGGGCACCACATTCACCACGTTCTCCCTATAAAACATATGTCACTTATTTATCTGGCGCTGTTCCAAATCCAGCATCTGACAGTGAAGGCTGCAGGCTTTGTTGAACTGAAGCTATGGTAACTATGGTAATTCAGCAAAAACAGATGAATATTATGTACGTACCTTTTCCCCTCTGCTGCCAGGTCGACCCTGAGGAAAGGAAAATGTTACATTACATTTCCACAACAATCATTATGTATTTTGACAAGATATATAAAATATTTCTGTATTAAATGTATCATTTCTTTTAAAGCATGGGTCAGTCATCCTATGTACTTCTACAGTATAAGACATATTCATTCAATGTCACTACTTTGTATTATTGCTAGTACTAAGCCCTTGCACATTCTATTTCCAAGATGAAGATGTTTTTCCTTGTCTTGACTTCTCATTATTGACCATGCAAATATACAACACTGGTGACAGTAGATAGAAGTATTATCTACTACAAAATTACAAAAAAAACCCAAAACATTAGTCATTCTGAACATTGATTGCACTTTTAGTGCAAGTTGACACATATAGAAATATGACCCACATAACTGTTGGGCAAAGAATTATTGGACATAGAAAAAATGTTGTGAGGTTTGTTACCTCAAGGCCTTCCATTCCTGGTCGTCCATTAACACCCGGCTCTCCCTGCGGGAAAACATCCCAGACAAAACAGCACATCAAAGAACTATTCATGGATTCTCTCAGTTACGAACAGTGGATTATGGAAACAATAGAGACTTACGCGAGATCCCTTTGGACCTGGAGGTCCATCTGATCCAGGCTCGCCTGGTTTTCCCTACATGAAAGTACAGGCAGAGGTTCAGAACAAGAATATCTGGGCCCCTTTTCAGTGAATGTCTGGCAGGGCACTGGGAGTGTGACCTGTCTGTGACCCCCGAGCAATACAAACGTCCACATCAGCTTAGCCTGTGTGTTTGCTTATGCTTAATCTTCCATCCTTGACCTTTGCTTCTCTCTAAAGGCCTCTCCACAGCCGTGCTTTCAGAGGCCCTCTAAGCCACCTGCAACACTTGCATTGTGGGAAACATTTCCTGCTCTTCCCCTGATGCAGTCCACACCTGCTGCAGAGGTTGGGAATGCCCACTGACACTGTGCGAGGCACATAACATGTGTGAATGAAGTAATATATAGTAAGTTATCGCCGCTGCTTTGTCAATGTGATCTAGATCATAAATAAGGTACTTGTTTTTTATAGGATTACCACTGCTTTTCTTACACTCCCACTTTGTCTGTTATCTCCCATTTGTATCATTTGTACCCTATTTGAATCAAGCTTACATACTCATTCATGGTTGCCAATCTTCATGAATAACAAACCTACAATATCATGAATGCATGCAGGGTAAACAAATATCCAGAACTATAGATTTTTGTCAAAATTTGTAAAATAAAACTATGTCAGTACCATTTTTAAATCACTATCAATCGATCAACGTGATAATAAGAGTGATGCTAATCAAGGACTTACTTGACTTCCAGGATGACCCCTCTCCCCTCGCTCACACTGGCAGGACTTTGGCTGTGGACACTGCAACGTAAACAAGGGGAAAAATAGTCTATTGATGTTTTCCTGCCTCACACTAAACAAACTACACAAATGAACTGGTTTTGTACTTATTTGTAAATCTCACATAACTTACCCCAGTTTTGACAATTGAGTTCTATAAAAAAAAAGAAGACTTTTACTTTTGGGTTGCTGAAAGTACACACATAACATCAATGAGCGTTGAGGATATTAGCCTGACCATTTCACTGATGAGTTTGTCGTCCAGCTGGCTGTCACCGAGGCTCAGGACGTGCTGTTGTGGGGGTGCACTGGCTATGGAGCGCAGTTTGGTGCCCATTGGCCCATCCCCGGGCAGAGCCGACAGTCTGATGGTGAACACGCGGATGTTGTGCTGTTTGGCCTCAGCGGCGGCCGACACTGCACTTGGGCTCCGTGGATGATCTGTCCCGTCAGTCAACAGCAGGACCACCCTCAGGCTGGTGGACGACGTCTCACGGCTGAACACCTTCAAGTCACAGTTAAGAGCAAATTTAATTTCCAATGGCTGCTAACTTAAGTGCAGGCTATACAAATATAAACAAATACAATCCAATAAACTAAAGATAATATACAATTAAAATAGAACAAAACATAATATTAACTGAAATTAAAGGATACAGGTTTGCACTAGCGGGTACCCCGGGGACTAAGAAAACTACGTCAGGAATCAAAAGACAACACCTGCTGTGAAAGAAAAATTGAATTCCTTTCCGTCTTATCAGTATAAAGGCTAATCCTGCTGTTGTCTGAGGAGACTCTACAGACTAAAAGACAACTAATAACTACCAGAGAAAGGTCCTCATATTACTTCTGTAATGCCTTGGTTAAGCTAAATAGTGGGAAATAGAGGCACGTAAATATATAAAGATTTGTGTTAGTGTAATCCGTAGCTAATTGTTCATTTAAGCAAATTAGCCGTGCGCTTCAATTTATCTTAGCACTTTTTTTTAGATACATTTTTGGCTTTTTGTCTTTGATAGTAGATAGTAGACAGACAGGAAACAGGGTGAGAGAGGGGAATGACACTGGGCACATGACCCTAGCCCCTAGACCCATGGTCCACCAGGAGAGCCACCAAGGCAGCCCATTTTTTAACAAGACTTTGTGAGGCGTGCAAATTAGAGTTGACCTGGTCTATGGCAACAAAGAGGGCTAAAACAAGAAGGCATCCAACCTATACTGCTTTATTTTCACTCTGAGGGTAATGGCCACTGCTGCTGCATCTTTGCTTTTGTTATTTTATGTTGGCAAAGTGCTTGAAAATTACATATTTTAATAAAAACTAAAACTACATTTGAATTGCATTTTTGGATCAACAGAAAAAAAATATCACAATTGTTTGAGAAAAAAAAAAAAAATCAAGATTTTATGTTTTAGTTATATTGCCCAGCACTACCTTGGTGGCATTGGTGATGGCATAGGCAGAATATGAGCCGTGGCCGATGAACTTCATGGAGGCCACGCGGCTCTGAAAGACGTCCACATCCTGCCAGTCCCTGAAGTTGTGCTCCAGAGACACGCTGCTGCTGTACTGCATTGCGGCCAGTCGGATCCGTACACGCCAGCCCGCAGAGTGTAGCTGCATTAGCCGAGTGCTGAAACGTATTACGAACTCCTTCTGACGCTCAAAGAGTACAGCTTTGGCATTCTCTGAACTGTCCACAATGAACATGACCTCCACTGGGCAGATGAGCACTGCAGAGGAACACAGAGGCTTACATTCTACGACACCATGAAGGATATGGCTACATATGGCTACAATAACACATTTATGGAAAAGAAAAATCTTTACAAATGATTACAGTACATTTTAACAAGGCTTTGACTCATTAAACTATTGATTTGTAATTATTAATTATTATTATTATTATTATTAATTGAAAGCCCTTTTCACTATCCTTATCATGACTTACCTTGACGGGCTTTAGGGGAGCTAATATAACCACTGGGGGGTGTCATGTATGAACAATGTCAGGAGATCCTACAGAGGATCTACCACAGAGGGTGGGCCAATATGATGATGCATATGCCATGTGACTGGGGCTGTAAGCGGAGTGTATTGCGCGATGAAGTTTTGTACTCTCTGCAGCTTGTACTTGTACTTGAACTTTTGACTTTGCGGATATGTTGTGCGTACTCTCTTAGACACATACAATCAATATTAGTGGCAATTCTCTGCAGATATCGTTCAGCGGACAGGTGTGAAATGTCAGAGAGGTCTGGAGAAGACTAACACACAATATCTTTAATTATGTAATGCAGATGCACTGTCAAAAGCAGTTGTGCATTTTCAAATGAAAATATATGTGCTAGAGTTCAACCTAAAATTACTTTGAATGATTTGAGGGACAAAAACAGTACATGTTTCATATGAAGTTTGTATGACGGATAATAATAGATTATACAATTCTCATTTACATGTCCTGAGGTAGTTTGGTGGTTTTACAATGGATTATTATTAGACCATCCATTGCTTTTACAGGGGATGGACAGTGAAGCTGATTCATGCACTTATATTGATTCTATGTGCTTTTAAACATGTAAGCAGCATAAACAAACAATGAAAAGTAAAGTAAAAACAAGCAAGTAGAGTACCAGGCTTCTTCGCTCTGTGCTCACTTCAGCAAACGCACTACATACACATCGTCAGCTCACTGCATCTTTTGGCACGCCCACAAGGGAAATCCTCAGGAGGATCCCCTGACATCACTCACACATTACAGCGCTCAGGAGACTGTATAAGAGTAAATACTAACCTTTTGCTTCATTTACCAGAACCCGGTTGTCATCTCTTTGTCCTTTCCTTCTTTTTTGTTGGCATCTGATTAGATGTGACAAGCCCAAAACTAGAATCAAAACGTTCAGGATCCAGCCCATGGTCATTCTTTGGTTCAGAAATCTGTACCTAGGAGACTACCAGAATAAAAGTAAAACATTTTAACAGTTCATTCACATCTGTGTTACAACATTTCTCTTGAAATAGGTTGCTATAAGGTCACAACACAAGAGGGAGACAAAACTGCAATGACTGCTCTGAGTATGCACACTCTGCTCAACATCACTATGATGATACACTAGGCTAATAATATTGTCCAGTCTCTTTGTCGTCACTTTGATTTGACATGATTTCTGTCTGGGTGCTATGCTTATTGGCAAACTACTATTTTCTAGCATTTATTGTCTTATTTAATTGTCTTATGCAGACACACATTTGTCTTTTTTTATTTTGCTTGTAAAGTATTAAAGCTCTTTTACGTTTGTTCATTGCAATCTACTTTAAAAAATAGGCCTCACTACATTAATTAACTATGATTCCCATCATTAATGCAACTGTTCTTTAATGTACAATTTGGACCTATTTAGAGTCATATTTTATTAAAGGCTTTAATATTATTCTTGTAACTTAAAATTAACTAATAATCCGAGATAACGAAATATTAAGACCTAAATATTAACTGCACTAATCCCTTACTGATGCAAATTTAGCAATCTTATATTTTGGGATGGTGTACATGGAAAGTAGAAATAAAGGTATAAAAAAAATATGTTGCATAAAAAATTGTCGCAAGGAAGCCTATATGTATTAAGCAAAAATAACCAGCGTTATTACAAAAATACTTGAACAAAAATCCTTGTACTGCTAATGTAATTAAAGCCTAACAAGCTAAATGTCTTTAGCCTAATTACTTGGCCAACTTTAAATTTGTGCATTTGTTCAGAACTCGTGTAAAACATTTGTTCCCACAAGTTCAGCATTTTTAATCACATTTAATCACCTTACCTGTACACGTCTAAGCGAAGACTTGACTTAAGTCCATGAATGAGACGGGCAGATGCTGTTGTTCCCGGGGAGGGCTGCGTTCACGGAGGACAGAGGCGGGAGAGAAGCAACCTGCAGCCGCCTCTGATGGACACCGCTCACCGGTGACAAGCTCGACACTACCCCAGAACCATTTCCGGCCAACGCCTTCACAATTAAACTAGGATTCACATTTTCACTATGATAAACGAATATATGTCGCCGGTAGAAACCTATGTAAAGATAAATATTAAGTTAAGATTTGTAGTGATTCTCTGAAGCAAATTATATGTTTCTTTTATGAAGTGATTTACGAGTTTGTGCTTTTATTTCCAAAGAACGTTTGACTGTTTCCTGGGCTCTCGCAAATCACACAACTGTACAAAATGGGTTGGACTGGATAGGACTTAGTTTTAGCTTGCAGTCTTATAAAAAAGTTAATTTAGCTTTTCATGCTTTTCATGTTATTCCTTTAGCTCAAGTACAGCCCATTGCATCTCATTTGATAACAAAGCTGGATACAGTTAAATAGACAAGTGGGGAATATTAAATATTACTAAGAGTATTGTTTTAAACTGGTTCATTCATTTTGCTCATTTATCGTGAGTGAGCAAACACGTAGCCTACATTGTTTAACTATGTTCAATATGGAGGTGTATATTGGGTGTCAGTACAAGAATGCTGTGCAACTGTAAGAGCATACAGTCTACCTACAGGACATTGCTATGAAAAACCTCTATTAGCTGCTGCCATAATTCATACAGACAGGCTCAGATAAGGCCTCACCCCCCAATTCCCAACATAAATCAAATACATGTCAGAGTCTGCTGCAAATAGTTACCAATCATTCAATAAATATTAGCTTAAAGCTGGAGGAAGAAATTCATGGAACCTCCCAGGTATCACATTCTAGTGTATAAATTGTTAACTGCTCTTAACTGACCTTTTTTGCAAGTGGTTAAAATGTATTATTACAAATGAGACAGGCTACCTCAAACTATGTATCATTTTAATTTTAATTTTACACATTATTAACACTGGGCATGGGTTATGAGCAAACAATGAAATTTATTGCAAAAAAAGAGAGACTCACACACTCATCTAGAGGCTCAAAATCCAATACTTACTAAAATTAGTAAGTATCCTGCTATAAAAATATCCGGACTGGGCATGTCAAAATGTTACTACAGGGCTTTGAATTGGTGTAAGATTTTCATCCTTTCATTTGTACATGTTTAGAACTGAATCAAATGTAATCACTATCTTTGGGGGTGTCAATATGCCAATGTACCTATATAACAAATTAAGTAAATCTGTCAAATTAATTATGTAGTCTGCAGTCAGTAGGCTTTTCACTCTCAAGCAGGAACATACTATTATCATATTTTTGTTCATTTAGTATGGCTTGTAATGCATTCATGGCAAAAGCAGTGGTGGGTGCAGAATGAGGGGTCCCTGAGTGCGTGACATTGCTGGTGGATGGGAAGAGACCGGTGCTAATGTGACCGCAGACGGCTCTGTGCTAAGACAACACAGCCGTTAACAACACCAATTCTCCACTGGGAGTTCAAAGCGCGCTTCCTGTCCCATATTTGGATAAGACCTGCACTGGGACACTACTGCATGCCCAGACACACACTGGACCGAGGCTATGTGGATCCGGAAGTCATGGCTGTGAATAAACTATGAAAAAATCAATCACTAAAAAGCACTGAATGACTTAACAATTGTGCAATTGTGCAGACAATGGGAGGGGGGTTATTCAAGAATCATTTCACACAGAACATTTTTGTGCATAGGTCCAGCTGGCCAGGCCTGTAATCGTGGTAAAGCTCTAGCATTCTACGTTCTCCACTGGAATTGTAAAAACAGATTTGCAATAGGGCATCCTCTATAAATTTTAGTCACCATGTTTCCATTTTTACCATAGAGTTTGAGAGTATGTAGGTCAACTAATTACATAATCCACTTTTCCCTTTTATTCTATAATAAAACTCCAGTAATGTCTACAAACCAGTGTAACTTAGTGGTACCTAGAACTCGGCTCAAAACCACCGTCTACCTCTTAAAGTTCAAGTGGTCAAGTCCCTCAGTGTTTTTAAATCCTCACTAAAGACCCATTTGTTTGCACTGGCTTTTAACACAAATTGAGCTGGTCTCTGACTTCCTCATCCATTCTAATTACCTGCATTTATTTTGATCTATATTATTGTTGTTATTGTTTTTACTTGTTTTTATGTACTTTTCGATTTGTTTTACCTTCTAGTTTTAGTGCACTTTACTGAGCCTGTAAAGCACTTTGGGCTGCAATGGTTGTTTCAAATGTGCTATATAAATAAAATTGACATTGACATTGACAATGTCATGCAACACTGTAGTGATCTATGTTTAGGTCTTTATTTTTGTCTAAAAGATTTATGAATATGGCAGTGATACAAAGCAACTAGTGTAAAGGTTAGTTTATTTATATTTGAATATTAATACCACTGTAAATATTTGCTCAAGTTCCATTTACCTAACCTTGCACTGCAGCTGGATTGTGATAAATCCAATTACTGACCAGTTATTCATTCAAAGTACCTACCCTTTTGCAAAGGTTTTCAACGGGAGCCCTCCCAGATGGCACTGTGGAGCAGTTCTATCTGGCAGAGTCAGGTTACCATTTACCTATAGAAATTAAAAACATTTAGGGTCCGTTCTTGCAGCTGAGTAAAGCTATATAGTCAGAGGTGTGTGGTTGATGTTACTCGTGGCACAAGCCGATCAGACCTGCCAGTCATTATCAGGTTTCAGCCTTTTTGCATCATGTCTAGCCTGTTTACACTGTGCCCCAGCCTTTAGACATGCCCTAAAAGTAAATGGCTGAAACCAGTCCCTAAGAGTTGTAACCCCTACATAAGAATATTTTTATATACTGTCAGAACCTCACCCCATCCCTATTTTCGACACATTCTGCTGTCGTTTGCTTCAGGGACTGTTTTGAAGGGTTTTTTCTATGGGAATGGTTTGTAGCTACCGGTGCTTGAGGCATGGGATTAAAAAAAGTGGAAACAGACTAGCCAAAGTCATAACTGTAGTCTTTTTACAAAAGATGTGTAGCATAAAACGTTAAATCAAAGTGTATATCTACCCCAGTGCCATTATCCAGAGACAGTTTTAGAGGCTGTGAATGCTTACATGAAATGCTTTTAGCTATGAAGTTTTCCTGAACCTGCCATGCTTGGATCATTTGTTACAACACTCCCTGTGGCATTTCTGACTCTGGCAGGCCTGACAGTTCCTTACAGTTGATTCCAAAGTCTCTCCTGCTTCGGGGCCATGATAGGCATGTGATAGATGTGCCGAGGTTTGCTTAAAACATGTTGGCTCATATTGCATCATGGGGAGCTGCTATGTTAAAGGAAAGTGTGGTGTAAAAAAAAAAAAAAGATGGTGTCCATCTTGGTATGTGGCATATGAACTATTAGCCTTTGGAGGTATGCTAATGGGTAAAAAAGGGAACTTTACAAGGTCCACAGCACAGACCTCACAGTCCTGCAGTTATGGACACCATTTTGGGGTTAACAAGAATGGCATCAATAAAATTCTGAAAAACGCTTAAGTAAATTCTCATGAGTCCTTTTGACAAGTGCAAACAGAAGCAGAAAGAGATGTACTGCACAGTTATGAGTGATGATAATTTGAGTGGGTAATTGCTTTTTACATCTAAACAGACACTTGTCCGGTCCATGAGCCCACCATCAGAACAAGGATGATTCTTTTATTTGACAGTGTCAGAGGTGTCAGTGTGTAAAACTTGTCCCATTCTGCCTATGCAGTTAACCCCTACAAAGAATTTCACCTAATAGAGTTTTAGTGGCCACTTAAATTCAGTATCAAAGGCTGCTGTGGCATTGAAAGATTTTTAACATGAGACATGAATCAACGACTGACAACGCTTAATGATGTACAGTGCAATGTGTTGCCCCCTTCCTGATTTCTATTTTTTTCACTTTTGTCACACATAAATGTTTCAGATTATCAAAAAAATTTAAATATTAGACAAAGATAACTCAAGTAAACACAAAATGCAGTTTTTAAGTGATGATGTTATTTATTGAGGGAAAAAAGCTTTACAAACCTACCTAGACTTATGTGAAAAGGTCGTTGCCCCCCCGTTAAATCATGAATTAACAGATGAGAAACATAGTAATTGACATCTATCAGTCTGGAAAGGGTTAGAGAGCCATTTCTAAAGCTTTGGGACTCCATCCAGCCACTGTGAGAGCCATTATCCACAAATGGAGAAAATGGTAAACCTTCCCAGAAGAGGCTGGCTGACCAAAATTACCCCAAGAGCAGTGACAACTCATCCAAGAGGTCACAACATCTAAAGAACTGCAGGCCTCACTTGTCTCAGGGCCAGAGTTCATGACTTAATCATAAGAAAGAGACGGGGCAAAAATGGCATCCCTGGCAGAGTTCCAAGGGGAAAACCACTACTGATCAAAAAGAACATAAAGGCTCATCTCACATTTGACAAAAAAAAACAAAAAAACTTGATGATCCCCAAGACTTTTGGACAAAAATATTCTGTGGACTGATGAGACAAATGTAGAATTTTTTGGAAGGTGTGCGCTCCGTTACATCTGGTGAAAAAGTAACACAGTGTTTCACAAAATGAACAGTCAAATATGTTGATGGTAGTGAGATGGTCTGTGGCTGCTTTGATGCTTCAGGACCTGGATGACTTGTTGTGATTGATGGAACCATGAATTCTTCTCTTTACCAAAAAGTTCTGGAGAATGTCCAGCCATCAGTTCGTGACCTCAAGCTGAAGGACACTTGGGTTTCCAAAGTGGCTGAATTAAAAAAATTCTGCAAAGGCCAAAAAAGACTCATTGCCAGTTATCGCAAACATTTGATTGCAGTTATTGCTGCTGAGGGTGGCACAACCAGTTATTAGGTTTAACTAATAACAATGACCTTTTCACATCATCAAATCATTACTTAAAAACTGCATTTTGTGTTTACTTGAGTTATCTTTGTCTAATGTTTAAATTTGTTTGATAATCTGAAACATGTGAGTGTGACAAATGTGCAAAAAAAAAAAATAGAAATCACGAAGGGGGCAAGTACTTTTTTCATGGCACTGTAATAAGGCCAGGTACTATTGTTGCATTATACAGAATGAGTAAGAGAGAAGAAGTTTGTGATTTGGCCCACACCCCAAAACCATACCAGGTTCTAAAATGAAAGTTTACTCTTAGCATTACCATATCATCATTAGCTTACTTTTACTAGCTTCTATTTCACAAGCATAGCAGCATATTAGATATTGTTAGGTAATGAGTGTTTCTCAAATGTCAGCATAGCCTTGAAGTTAAATACAAAAAAGTCCAGCTCAAGAATGGTAAGTTATGCAGTACCATGGAGGCTATATCAAACAACGTGGACCATCCTCTGTATGCTGTTACTGTGCAAAACAAAAAAGGAAGCCAGTAAAGAAAATGAGGATAAATCTTACTGTATTGCCACTTTAAAATTTGTTTTATGTTCAAAATTTGACAAATGTTTTGCGACACCATCTCAGCTAGCTAAAAAAAACATACTGCAAACATATTGTATCAAACATATTTTAATAATACATTTTTATTTGTTTGTACAGCTCTGCACATTTGTAAAGTCTTGCATGAGATATTACTGTTCTACTGGCTTGTTAATATATAAGTCAGTAGAAGTAGTAGTGGTATTAGTAGTATTAATGTAAAGTATAAGTAATAAAAAAACAAAACAAAACACATACTATCTATTACTTTTTAAAACTAAAGCTAACAACTTAAAACATAAAAAACTCTCAATGTAGACATAAGCCCACTATTTGAAATCAATGCTATTTGACCAGCAATGTTAGCTTTAGTACAACAATATTGGTATTATATATACATAAACAGCATTATTTTAAAATGCCTCAAATTGTGCTTGCATAGTAGGAACAGAACGCTAATGCATAAAAGTATGTACAAAAAGAAAAAAAGACTTGCTTTAAAAGATTAAAAGTAAGTTGAGCAGTTGGATGGAGGCTATGTCAAACAACATGAACCATCCTCAGAATTAAGCAACAGAGAACGGTAGCTTGTACATTTGTCCCAACTGCTGTAAGAAAGTGATTGTAAAAGTTTGAAATTTCCATGTTTTTAAAAGTGACAATTTAAATATAATTTAGAAAATAAATATGTGATAAACAAACACTTTTATTATTATTATTATTTTGAACATATATTTAAAAAAAAATAACAGAAATAAATGAAACGTATTAAAGTGTAAGAAAATGTAGTCATTTAATACTTTACAAATAAATACAAATTGAATATTATAGTATATAATAGTTTATAATATAATCATACTAGTTTGAAGTATGATATTGACTGCACTACATAGTATATGCATTTGTAATGTTGCCAGTTCATGGTCCCTCTGACATAAATGGTGTCATAAAACTGAATCAGATTTAATGTTTTAAAATGTACATGCTTGACATCTCTATATCATATATCCTTCACGGGCAGAGTAAAAACAGATTCATAAATATGCGTGTGGAGATAAGCGGTGTCAAAAAATGGAGAGGTATCCCTGACAAACAGATGGAGCAGATGCTGCAACATAAACAGTGATGTCTGGACTTGCAGGGACACGGCAGCTGCCTCTCCCTGGGGCAACTCCTCCTCGCCCCGTCAGGACGCTGATGTGCCAGGGACGTAGCCTGCCCTACCGCACATGACATTATCACGCATTATACCGCCTGGCTGCTAATGATATACATATCTGCACATTGCTCTGCCATAAAGATACATTTACTACCTTCATTTCCTCCCTGATTACACTGGTGCTACTGTTTCCAAGAGACATTTATCATTCTGTTGACGGACAGCGCTTACAAATCAAAAGCCCTGTCAACTCCTGCTCGGGGCACTGGAAAATGGATTGTGTTACTCTCTAGTTCATTACATGATCTAATGTATATAATGACATGGGCCATAACCATTTTCCCCCAAGATCTTATATCAATTGAGAAATATTAAGTTAAAAAATGACTGCTTAAAATATGGCTCCTGGATGATGTGTTATGAATGTTGCAGGCATTATATCCGCAGTGCAATTTATTTGGAATAGATTTTTCTATAACAGCAGAATGACAGTGTTTGATTGATTTGTCAAGTTATGTGATGAGTAATTAAGCTGTTATTACGTTATGATCTTGTTATGACTTGTTTAATAAAGATTATGCAATATCAAGTATAGGTATTAGTTTTTAAGTGACTACAAGGGGATGAGGGTTAGGGAAACTATTTTTTTTACATACCTTTAAGCTTTTCATGAATATTTCAGTATTATATGGCTAGTTGGCAAGACTTTTTGTGGGACTTCTGTTGTAGCCTCTGTCAGTCATGACGTTGTCTGCTTGGGGGGCACCCATCAATGTGTATAACAACATTCATTCATTTTCTACCAGGTCAACACTTAACAGTCAACCGTTTTTTCACTTTTAAGATTTTAGGACATGCAGACTCCACACACGTGACCTTATTGCCCTCTGCCTCTGTGCATCTTTTGTTTTTGTACTGACATGTCTGTATAATATATTTTTATGGATGTCTGTCATTGTATATAGTATGTACAGTACTGTGCAAATGTTTTATGCAGGTGTGGACATAAAAAGTATAGTAAGCTATAAAGTATGTTTATTTGTAGTGTGAAGGTGAAAGAACAGAAGACAATTCTAAATCAAATCAATATTTAGTGTGACTTTTCCTCAAAATAGCAACCGTTCTAGCAGTTCATCTATTCACTCACTTGGCATTAAAAAAAGATGAAAAACCTCAATATTGAGAGTGATCCCAGAACAAGGAGTCCTCCTGATTGTCCTGTTTGGCCTGGTTTTGTCTGGGATTGTCCAAATGTTCAAAATCTGCCCTGATCCTACAAACTGAGACTGTGGAACGGCTCGAACTGTTGGTGTTTTGAAGCAGTTGCACCAAACATTGATTTGATTTAGAATTGTCTACTGTTCTTTCACTTGACATTTTGTAAACTACCGTATTTTCCGGACTATAAGCCACTACTTTTTCCCCACGCCTTGAACCATGCGGCTTATACAGAGATGCGGCTTTTCTATGAATTTTTCTTCAGCCCTCAGGGGGGCGCTCTAGCAGGAAGTGCAAAAACGAGACAGGCAGCGGTAGTCAGTGCAAACAAGAAAGCACCAGTTTTTATTCTTAGCACATGCAACCCAAGACGCACAACAGCAAAATACGGTAATATTTTTACACCCCCACCCCCTCATAATGGAAAACAAATGAAGTGACAGTGGTTTGGTGTTCAGTAGTTTCAGGAGGAAGATGAATAGTGACTTGTGGTTTCAGTGACGGGAGAATGAAGCGACTTTAATAGTTGCGCAGTTGCGCTTTAACAGTGCGCAGGAAGAAAAAGTGACAGTGGTTTGGTGTTCAGTGGTTTCAGTACGCAGGAGGAAGAAAAATAAAGCAACTTGGTTTTACTGCACAGGAGGAAGATGAATAAAACCATCAATGACTTTTCTGTTTTGTTTGATCAGCACTTTTACTGCCGTGTTACAGGCACTGTTCGGAAACAATCAGTTCAGGTATATGAATAAACACTTATGGTACAAAATCTTTCTATGTAAATATCTTATTTCTCAGCCTGGATATCGGCGGATTATAGTCCGGTGCGGCTTATATGTGACAAAATATATATTTCTTTTAAATTTTAGTGGGTGCGGCCTATATTTAGGTGCGCTCTACAGTCCAGAAAATACGGTAATACAAATAAACATGCTGTATAGTTTACATTACTTTTCATATCCACACCTGCATAAAACTTTGCTGTACAAAAACTACTGGGGCCGTTTAGTACAAACATCTCCTGAAGCCAGCAGAGGGTGCTGCCACTACAATAATAGATAAAATCATCTGCCTTTCAAAACACAATACATATCAATATATAACATGTATACATAAACGTTTACTTTATATAACAGCAATAGTATGTCTTCTTCTACATCATATTGTTGATTGTCACAGTCTGCTAGTTTTAAAAATGTAGTTTGGTGCAGGCCTTGTCTAAGCCTTTGTAAAATGTCAAGTTATACTACCCTCTGCTGGTCATTAACCTACTGCAGTTAGAACAACTTTTAGTTTATGTGTTGCACTCATCTTGTATTTATTTGGAATTTTAAGCCTGTACAGCACTTCGGTATAGATGGTTGTCTTCAATGTGCTATGTGGATAAATGTGACCTTGACAAAATATAGACATTTTAAAATTCATGCATTACAAGTCCTGCATAATTGATATCACTGTTAAGATGAGATAAACTTTATTCATCCGCGAGGGATATTACTCTGTTACAGTTGCTTAGATTCAGGCAGAACAATCTTTAGTAAGATTGGACAGAAAAATAAGAAAAGGAAATAAAATAAGAATAAATAGAAATCGAAAATATATATAAGTGACATTAAGGAGCAAATAAGAATGTTATGTGGCTCAGAAGTGAGTTATTGTACAGACTTATTGAGTATAAAGTAAATGATGCTGATCCTGTTGCGTTCTTTGTGGCAGTGGAGCTGGATGAGACTGTTAGAAAAAGAACTCAGCTGCTCTTCTATAGTCTGGTGAAGTGGGTGGGATGTCCATGATGAAGAGCAGTTTTTTCCTGTCTCCATACTGTCCAACTTTCCGGATCAGTTTGATGAGTCTTGTTGGCACTGCTACCCCAACAGTCCACAGCAAAAATAGAAGGCACTTGCCACCACAGACTGGTAGAAGAGTTGCAGCTTGCTGGATACATTAAAGGATCTGAGCTTCATCTGATCTAAACTACAACTGCACCTACTTACTCAGTCTTACTTTTTTAGTATTGCAATGCAGCACTGAAATATTACAGTGTAAAACTAAACCTAAAACTCCTCAAAAGCTTTTATCTCATTGTACAGTTAAGAGTGTTTTTTGGCTCATGACATTTATATATTACTAAACAAAGAAGGGTAACTCATTTTTGCAGCATTTTAAGAATTCATTTTTATTTTCAAAACTATTGTAACACACATTTTTAAAACAAATACAGGCCACATACAACTCATAACAAAGTCAAACAATGGTGCAGTTCTCAAGTGCTTATCCACTGACAGCCCCCTCAAAAGGGTAGTGCTGGGGGAAATCATGAACGATCCTCAGAGCTTCGTTGTACAGCTGGATATCTGTGGGACAGAGGCAGAACAGACCATTAGTTACTCTGAAATACAGCAGGCATTTCAGAGGGCTGAACTATGAAGCAAGGTTTCTTATTACTCTTTGCTGCTCTTCATTTCTTTAGCGCGAGAAAAAGTTGGTCAACAGAAAACACAGATAATCTATATTTTCTTATTCCAGCACCACTTCAAACTGCAATATACTGTTATGTTATTGTAATTGAGAAAAAAAATCAAGAAAAGGAACAAACCCCACCCTCTAAGTGTAATATTGTAATATTCTTCATTAGGTTTAAAAGATATCTGGACGACACACACTGTGCACCACTCAGTTTAGATATTATTGATCAGTGCACATACAATGATGAACACACCCTGGCTTCACAAAGTTGAAAGCATGTGAGGGAGGATTTAGGTTTTGAGAAATGTGCTCAACCAAACATCTGAGGCTCCGTCCAACTTGCCTCAGATGTTATATTAAGACAGACTTACCAAAAGGAATGCCCTTGTCTTCTCTGAGCATGTTGTACATTGTGGCCATTATGACACCTTTGTTGGACACCATACCTATGACCTCAACAAAACCGCAAAGCTCCTCTTCAAGCTGAAACGACACATTCAATAAAAAGAAAAACCCACTGTGGTTATTGTTTGAAGTTCAGCATTTGTCACATTTTCTTAGTATGTAGTGGAGCATCAAGCAATCAAGTGTCTGATCTCTTTAGAAAGATAGTGGTGGTAGGGGGACTTACGTTAATTATGTTTTTGAAATAGAAGAGTGTTATATTCGCAATTGTGTAGGGTAAAGTAGGGCACTGTGACATTAATTTGCAATAAAGAGGTTAACCCATTAGAGGTGCAATGGCGTTTGCCAACATGCTGCAGACTGAATATTATAAGATGTAGCATAAATATTACAAATTATGCCCTAAAAAACACAAGTAAAAACGTAAACTTACAGGTTCATTGAGCTCGACTGTTGCTGTCTTTCCTTCTCCGTCTGAAACAGTAAATGTTTTTCCAGTCGGGTGTACCTGACAAAGAAAACAGGACATATTACAGTAAACGCTTATGTTGAAAATTAGCATTAGCGAGTGTTTTTTCATTTTATACTAACCTTTTCAACACGCCCCACAAAACAGACCGGTCTGTTGATGTGTTGTGACAGCATAGAACAGTTTATTCTGGTTTTAGACACGTCGATTATGTTTGCCATCTTGATCAGTGAGCTTCTGGGGCGCAGTTTAACGAGAAAATGCAATATCGCGCGCGAAATAGTTTGTGGTGTGTATTTGTTTGACAGGGTAAGGCCAGGCGGGCGGAGCAAAAGAACTTACGTTTACAAAACACCGCGGTGTTAACCCGGAAAATTAAGGTAAAAAAGCCAAGCGCTCCCTTCGTTTGCCGCGTCACGTCAGTAGTGTTCTACAATATGTTCCCCAGAAACAAAGCGTTGGTTCCGCTACATTTCTATTGACATGTTTTCTTGTATTTATTTATAATTATATATGTGTATATGTGTAGTCATTTCATATAATGACTAGAATAAATGGAGGAAAAATAAAAATACATGAATAGAAAGCATAAAGAAAGCAAAAATCATAAAATCATAAATACAACAATAGTATGTGAAAAGTATTCGATCTGTATCTGTTTGACCATTATTTGGTATTATTTATTTCGATTAAAAATAATTTGAATATTAATCTAGATTTTGAAGTCTTGGCCTTATGGATATAAGTTGATATGTTATTATATGTTTTATTTTTTTATATTTCCATGTTTTTCAAGGTCTCTCCGAAAAATGTCATCGTTTCAACATTCTCCGGTGGAACACTCGGTGGTACATGTAGTTCCCACACGGACAGGGAAAAATCTAGGTCATTGCCATGACGTCGGTATCAAAACCGATCAAAACATGAATAACGATCATGTAACACACGGCTAAAACACTCCCAAACACTTAAAAAGCCTTCAATATCAATTTGGCAATAGGTGAATCAAACTAGCAGCTCGCAAAATCTTAGCAAAGTCCCACTGAGCTATACGGAAAGAAAAAGTTCGCTAGCCTCGTTTTGACAGTCACTGTGTACTTGTGGAACAGGGAAATAACAAAGGTAACAACTCGGGCATATTTCGGCTTTGTTCTTTTATATACAGCGCTAAATTTGAGATGTATGTGATAGTAGCTTAGTTATTAAAGGAATATGAACTATTTTGCATTCTACCAGTAAAATGGCAAATAGTTGCATTTATACAACGTTTTTCTACCGGTGTAGATCGCAAGTTCTGATGTTCTAAAAAGCATATGATGTAAATACGTATTATGTAGTAAACACTTGCATTAAGAGTAGTATAGGAAGTTCTAGCTAGCTTGTTAAGTGTAATAAAAGTGTGTTTTTACTGGCTTCAATAGCAGATATCCCATAACTTCATCTAACTCTATCACCAGCTCTAGCACTTCATAGTACTTAGTAAACACAATATTTTAAAGAACAATAGTGATTCAACCATTAATAACATAACTATGTCTAATGTTAGTTTCATCTTTTGACAGGATATAATCATGTTCAATTTATTTGGGTTCCGCAAAGACTCAAAGAAGTCATCCACGGAGAAGGAAGTAGAAGGAGGTTTTGTTATTGTTGGTAAGTAATCCCAGCACTTACAGTGAAAAGAAACAGGGACAAATAAAATACAGATTGACCTTTTGTATTCATGAGACTGCTGCCAACTGTGAACTAAATGTGGGGTGTATTCAAAATACAGAGCTGCAAAGATATTACACAACGTAAGAATGCACATTGTTATTTACCAAATGTTCATGTCTTATGATCAGTGTGTGACAGAATCTGACCAGTGCAGCATATTTCACAATTTCCTACGTGTCTGTAACTTATTTTCTCCATTCTTGTGCAACAAATTGTCCTAATTTCCCTTCAGCATGTTGTGCTTTTGCTGTAGACTGGGGTAGTTTTAACGTCAGTATGGCCACACAGATGGTCAGGAGCGGCATGTTATTTTTGGCAGAGGAGGCCTGTGTGTCATGTCCAGACTTTCTCTTTGAGGCTGAGGAGACACACTGAGCTCACAGACGCTCACCCCTCATACTCACTCATTAGTCATTACATAAAATCTAAGGGGTTGTTAAGGCTTGACAATATTTTGAGAGTGCAAGAATGTTATTGATTTATATTATTTGCATACAAGGAGACTATATATTGACATCAAGATTGACAGACAATATTGATATACAGTTTGTGCTGCGTTAACTGTAGAGCTGTGCTGCTAGTTTGTATGTTTCTCTTCTTATGTATTCCTATGTATTCTGGCTTCAGCTGGCAATAACAAACTTATTGCCAGCTGAAGCCAGCTGATGCAGTGAGTAGTTTCTCATTTCTTAAACAACCATGTCGAAAGACACATCCTGTGGTTTTTCAAAAGATGTTAATCTGTTTCATCGGTCTCAAATTGTGAAAGAGTGGTTCAGGAGCATGACACATCATTTTTACACATGGATTAGCCACAACAAAGTCCAGACCTTAACCTCATTGAGAATCTTTGGGATGTGCTGAGAAGACTTTGTGCAGCGGTCAACTCTCCCATCATCAATACAAGATCTTGGTGAAAAATTAATGCAACTCTGGACGAGAAGAAATGTTGTGACATGCAATGTTATTCCCCAGGTGAAGCATAATCATCCATGCAGTTATTATTAAATTGGAGGTTCTTGCCTATTTGCTTAGTTAAATCTAGGTGGTGACTTTTTTTTTGGTTGGGCAGTGTAGGTTTTCATTCAGACAGTGTAACGTACATCGGTTGATATTGTAGACATGCTCGGGTTTGGTAAGTTGTGTGTTTGTTTTTTGTTTTGTAGCACGACCTAGGTCACGTGGGCATAGGTGGTGTCAGAGGCCCTTACTCTTGCTAGACATCATGCATTACGTTGTTTATCAATACCTCAGTTTTATGCAAACGTTTGCCAGCGATCACTTTAATAGCCGTATGTTGTTCTGACTAAAGTCACCAAAACACATGGATGTCAGTGTCTCTATAGTGTGTACTGGGTATAGCCCTTTGATAGGACGTCACAAATCTATGTAGGACCTCTTCTCATCTCAGAGGCTAAAGGTTGTTTGGAAATTCCTACAGATAGATAAATTCAAAATTCTGATTCATTTGTATTAATGCAAAATGAAAATTTTGATTAAACAATCAAAGTTGGCATGCTTTATTTTGAAAATTGTGCATTGCAACTGTTTGATTCCTGCTAACAATTTAGAACTTTTGCAATTATTAAAGCAGCCCTGCGTAACTTTTAGCTCAAAAATACATAGTCTCAAAATCATTTTGATGGTTCTTAGACATGAGATCAGTAGAATAAAGCCTACCTCACTGACACAGTACCCTCTGCTAGAACAAAACCTCAAATATAATTTTTCTGTCCCCGGGACAAGTACTTATCATGTGAGATTACGTGAGTCACATGCTCTACCACACTACGTGTATAATAAAGAAAATAGGCCAATACCCTGGACCCTGTACAAACTACACTAAAATAACCCTTCCTTTTCAGAAGATGTGTTCTTTCTTCTAAACTTGCAGGCTTGGACAGTCTCTACATGTAAAAAAAAAAATGGCACAAGTGACAAGTACAGTTGCACAGAGAAGGATCTGCGCCCTCTACTGGCTAAAAGTTACACAAGGCAAAAAATTGACACAAAGGTATTAAAATTTTTGAAGCTTGAAAACAATGGCCGTTGATAATTCATCAGTTATAACTGCAAACCTGATAAAAACAAACAAACAGTGATTTAGCTGTGAAGATAGGTCAGTATAATGAATCAGGTAATTATTAACTACGAATGGTTCTGCTTTCATTAACAGTTTTAACCTCACCCTTGACTCCACTGAACAGACTCTACAGGTTTTGTGTTGGCTGCTGTCTGGATGGGACTGTACTATGGACACATGTAGGCGTCACAAATAAAAAAAATGAAAATTCGCACTACTGCATTGCCTCGTGACACTAGCATCATAACTTTGCCATGACTTTATCAGTTCTTGGAACTAGATTTTATTCCTTTTTTTTGTTTGGGTGGAGTTATTACAAAGCTCACCAAAGCAAACTTCCCGGTTTAATAAATCATGAACAGATTACTTTCATAAAGTTGCACAATATCCCATTATCATAGAACTTCAAAGAACTTCAAATACATTTTAATTATTTTGAGGAAGTGCCTCAAATACTTTTTTCCCTTTCTTTTAGTTGAGCAGATCAGATTTTCCCAGCAGGTTTCATCCTGGACTATATAACAGGTGCATGGCCTTCTGATCTGTCCAGTGGGCTGGACCTAACTGAGGCTGTGAAAAGTTCCAGTAGGGCACAAAGGCTGCTCATTAGAGCCTGTGTGTCAGCGTCCATCTGCGTTTTGTTTTCAAACAAGAGACTATTTCAAAAGACTGCAGTTTTTGACACTTGCTTTTTATTGCCACATCTTATTACATGAGATATCTTTTGTACTAGTCAGTAAATAAAGATAAGAACTCATAGTTGCTTGTACAGGAGTAACACGAGTAAACAGCAGACAATCGGTGAGTCACATTTACAAAAGATGTGGCCAAGCAGCTGGTGGATCAGATGAGCATCGATACGATCTGGAGTCGTACACAGAGAGCTTTGGCCTCATTGCGTCCCCAGAGGAATATACTTTTCCTGCAGAGATGGAAAGTTACTGTAACTTGTCCACCAAGCAAAACAGTTTTCCCACTATTTTTTTTTTTTTTAATCATTCTCCAGATTTCGAGGATTTTACTTGACAGTTCAAGTCATATAATATAATTTACAAGGCATGCACATTTAATCCACCATTTCTTTAATATTATGCAGGTTTCATGTAGTACCTGGAACTATTATTGTCTACTTCTGTTGAAACTTATCTCCACAAACTCAAACTCACTCAAACTCAAACTTACTTTGGAAAGCTGGGAAACAACCAGAGGTACAACTCCAGCTTCCGACATTTTACAACACTAAATTCGTCAATTAGTGATGCATTTTTTAAAATTTGGTATTAGATAGTTGAACTTACACATCAGTTTACCTATTAATTTACCTCAAAATAACAAACTTTGCATGTGTTATCTTTCTTTAAAAAAAAAAAACTCCTACAGCTGCCCAGAGCGGCCCAACTGAGCACTGCTGGAAAAGAAGCACATTCTTATTTTCATATTTGAACACACAATCTCACATAAATCTCTATAGCAATTTTATCATCTGACCTAGCATTTAAATGAGATTTGTTCATAGAAAGGAGCATTTCCCTACAGGGCTACCATAGATGCTGACAGACTGTAAAACCACCATCTAAACCACCCAAAAACTTGACAATGCACTTAGTTACTTCATTATTTCAATCTACATATTGAAAATCCTAAAACATTTTATAAATTGGCTCTTTATATAAACATCTGTGGCTCCTATACACCATACCATGGAATATGGTGGATGCTAAACAGTGTTGTACTGCTTGGTGGAAAACGACATGACAAGTAGAAAGCAGAAAGACAAGAATAAGAGCATTCACTCCTTACGCTCTCCACCCATCGCTGTTTTAATTCTCTTGACGACAGAGGTCTAATTAATTGGCCCAGTGACAGGAGCCCATTGCAAGCCTAAAATAGATCAGTACTACGAATATATGATTTGACATGAAACCTCTGCCGAAGCTGGAGGCTAATTTGCAGATATTTTTGTCGACAGAACAATAAACACAGTCTTGTAAATGGTTGCTCTTTTGAAACAAAGCATGGTTTGCCACAATTGTGTGAAATTAGAGGATAAAGCCAAAGTGAGTCACTGCCAAAAGCATTTAACCCAGAACTATTGCTCATGAGTCTCTGTGAATTGTAGTTTTTGTCATTTCTCAGGTTGTATTTTTTCACATCAAAAGTTTTCATGAAGTTGCAAAATCTTGTTCAAGTATTTATTTATTTTTTTATTTCCATATATTTGCAATTAAGTTATGGAAGGTAGCACAAAATTGAGTTTTTGAGTAAGTCACACAAATTGGTATGTAAGGCTCCCTTGGATGTTTACTTTTTTGATTTTTGCCGACTTAACTGTTGTGATTTGTAGTGTATGTTGTAAATTTAGTTTGTGTTTGGTCAGCTATATTTCTATTCAAATGTGGACTAACCTGGGTCTTGTTTTGTGCACAGGAGAGACTGTAGAAGAGCAGAGGCAGAAGATGCAGTCAATGAACATCGCTCAGCCGTCAACAAATGTCATTGTGCAGCCATCGAAGGTGAGGCTGTTGGCACATAGATTTACTTCTATATCTTTATGTGGCGACCATTTGGGAACTCTGTCAGGAAATCTGTCCAGGAAATCTTGGTGGGCAGTTATCAGAATGTTTCATCTTAAAGCTTTTAGTTACGCGCTAAGGAAAAGATCAAGAGACATCTAGCTAACATGGCTAACTAAAGGTCCTCCCTTGTAATCACAAACACATTTTTTTTTTTAGCATTGACTTGAAAGATGTTTCTGGTGCATCCTTTTTCTCCTCTAGAAAAGAAATACAAAACTTGCAAAGACTTGTGATTGATATGGTGACCTGGTGTTTGTTTGTGTTTGAGTGCTAGCATTGGTTAATGCTAATAGTTTAGGCCTGCTGTAGCCTGGCCTTTGCACACTCTCTATATAGTGACAAGACTTCCATTTTAATATATAATAATAAACAAAGTTACGCCAGTTAAACTTAAAGGTTAAAGGTCAACCTCTCAGTAACATGAAAATGGTTGTGTGCCCTTGATTTCGTACCATGCTGCCATTCCATACTGCCTTTAACACTTAGCTGAGACACTCTCAAAGTTGACTTCTTACTCATAATCTAATTTATTTATTGCTGTATGAGCCTCGTAAAATGTATATTATTCACTTGGAGTACATTTCTGCGGACAGTGCTGTTTATTTGATCCATATGGCTTCCTGCTGTTTTCTCATGTTCACAAGCAAGCTGCTCATCTGTCTAGTTTTAATCATGTGTCGTGACAGGAAACACTCAGAGGCATGGGAACTTCAAAGGCCCGACATGTGGAGGACGCTCAGACAAGTGCTTATTTCTGGATAGCATCATTATCGTTTCCCACCGAAATGATAGGATCACAATGCGGTGTGAGAGTTCTGTCATACTTGCTACATTGCATGAGAATAATCTGCAGTTTATCATAATGTCCATTAATAAAGAGAGGTCATAACATTTAAGATGGCATATAGGTTCTAACTAATGGCATCTATTTAAAATTAAATATGGCTGTAAATTGGTATGGAGCAGATTGTGTCTCTGTCCTGTCAGCATTAGGACTAATATTTGCAAAGCCAGAACATAAAAGTTCATTCAGCAAGAACTTGTGCTCAAAATGAAACATGAGTGTGCTTCTCATCCAGCAGTGCTCATTTTGTACTTTGTTCCAAATTCAGGAACAAGAAGTAATGAAACCTCCACTTCTATAATGTTTTGGCTGTCTATTTTTTCAAGAGAGACAAATGCAAAGGGAGGATTGTTTTAATGTCATTACATACAAAACATAAATTTCACAAATGTGTTCCATTTTGTTGAACTATATACTACAACACATATACATAATAGTTTTTTTTTTACTTCAAAGTGTTTCTAATACTGACATTTACAAAACAGCTTCTGTATTTAACATAAATCTTCAGCTGTTAAAACTATGAAATCATACTGGCATGTTAGTAATTAAAGGTAATTATAGGATCTGTGTCAGCCAATCATAGCAGCTTTTGGAATAACCAAGAAAAGTGCAAAACCAGATGAACAAGCCTACTTTGACACTTATGTCCTAGTTACATCAAAATAAAAAACATATGGATTTGTAAAACCCCTTTCCCTCAAGGTTTTCAGCATAGGTTGGAAAATATTTTTAAATTATTTGCTGTTTGTGTGCTTTAATGACTCCTAGTAAAACCTTTTTTTGTAATTTTTTTCTAACCCAGTGCTGGATAGAATAGGAAACCCCAGACTGTGGAGCTTCTCTGTACGCCCTCCACTCTGTTCACTGCAGTCCCAGAGGAAGCCTCAACCTTGTAATTGCAGAGGAATAGTCATTTCCTGCAACAACATCTTCTCCACATTTAGTCTGACGCTTGTCTTTAATTACATACTACAACAGAAAACACAGGCTCAAATCTGCCAGTCTGCCTGGGCTGATTTAAAATCCAGATTTTAGGAGATGTGCAAAGTGAGATTAACTTTGAAAGGTTTACACAAGGCTCACCATCGCTGTTGCTATTTGGGCACAGCACATGTTGAAGTTGTTTAGCAAACTGTAACCACTTGTAAGACGTGATTCCTTGGCTACAAACATGGCTTTTGATGAAATCAGCCAAATATGGAAACTTTTGTACCTCATGCACTGTACAGCCGCTAATTTATGTAAGTACAAAGGTGTCTCATAAGCTGAACTTTAAGCTTGTTTAAAGAGGAGCACTTGGAGTGTTTGAATTGTTTGGTCTCGTCAAATTAATGGAAAAGCAAATTAATTGATTTAGACTTCATCTTCCACAGACTGATTGATTGTACAGTCTTATTGCAGTCGGGAAGACGGAGTTCTTATGTCATTCCATCCTGAAACTCACTGACACTCAGACATCTACTGGCTGCTCTCTGTTGTTCTAAAACTTAATGCAGGGGATGGTCCATGTTGTTCAGTATAGCATCTGTCCTGTTCTGTGTCTGTTGCTCAACCACTTCAACCAGATCAAAAAAACTTCAATAACTATTTGGTCATAACAATAAGACCTGGAATATCTGAATACTATTGGACTGTAAAAAACTGAAGAAGAATATATGAAGAAGTACAAGGTGCTGGACTAAGTTCCACTTCTCCAAAAAGGAGCTAAATCAATATTAAAGACTGAACCAGGACTAAATCATGACTAAACTAAGACCAAACAGGTGTAAACTACAATGTCCTTTTTTTTTTTTTTTCCCGATGATTTTTGGGGCTTTTTTGGCCTTTATTGATAGTGTAGCAGTAGCTGGACATGAAATGAGGAGATAGAGAGTGGGGAATGACATTGGGCGAATGTCATCCCAGGTCTCAAAGTCATTCTTTGCGATACGGATATTGCAATAACAATAAATTGTACATTCCTACCTAGTACACAAAAGTATTTATTAAGGTTTGGGACTAGAAATTTAAGCCCATAGCTGCAGCATTTTGGTCTGAAAAAGCAGTTTTTAGGGACTTCTGTGATAAAAGAATTAAAAGTAGAAATAAATCTGACTTGAATGTCTTGTCCTCCTTGTGTTACTGTAGGTTCTCTCTGGCTGTCCATAGACCTCTGACTAAACCCCATGACAAAATCAGTACAAAATGATTGAATATACTGTATCTCATAATGCTGTTTGAACAAAACTCGGGCATTTGTCCATTTCCTGCATTTTCAAGTGGGTTAACTGTGTTGAGATGCAGCATTCTCAAGATCTTGCTAAGAGACATCCTGTACGCTATGGGCTATCTTAGTTTTAGTTTAGCTACACATGCATGTCTTTTGGATGCAAGGCTGAAGAAAAATCACCTTAGCATGGTGTGAACATGCAACTCACAACCTTCTAGCTCTGAGGAAGGATTGCTAACCACTAAACCACCACGCACCCACACTCTGCAGCACTGTTTTGCAAATGCACGTCACTGAAATTTGCACTTGGCATTCATCCTCAACATATTGACTAGAACATAACATTTATTCTTTGCTAAACCTGCACCTAAATACCAACTCTTTAGGCTACACAAAGACAGTTTCCTCAACAAATAGCATGTCTAATGTCCAACATCAGAGTATATCGTGAAATAAACAAATCTCCCACATGGGAAACCACATCCATGTGCACTATTACAGATAGTGAGCATAAATAACTAACACGCTCTTGGTTCCTGACAGGATTAAGGCTTTGTTTTGGCCAAGTGCACTAATGAGGAACAGGATGTTGGGAAGTGCATCGCCACACATGACATACATCTCAGGCTCCTAAACTCTTGAGGAAGACTTACTCATCCTGGACCTCACCCTCAAACACTGGTGCTATTGTGCTCTTGCATTAGTTCACACACCATCAAAACTGTTGGCAGAATGTAGATCCTCATTAAACTCTACTTTTCAACATTGTGTGAATGTTGAAATCATAACAGTTAAAATATAAGGATGAAAACTTGGCACATCTTTTTCTGGGGCAGGTGCGTGGGAGAGGAGGGAGGAGCACAATACGTATCAAAAAATGAGAGAGTCCCACACACTGTCCAACTTGCAAAAGTGAGATTTATGAAGGCCTAGTGCCCAAATGTTATTTGTTTGAGTCTGAATAAGTCTCACTTTTGCAAGTTGGACAGTGTGCATGAGTTTCTGATTGTTTAAACTTATCAGAATCTGATGCAATTTTAGTTAATTTAAGCTCAACTAGTACAATACAATACAACGTCATTTATGGCCTTTAGAAATAAGTGCGTTTGGACCCTCTCAGGCTGCTGTAGTTGATTCGTTTAAAAGAGTGTAAACCATGCATGGCCTTTCCAAAACCACTCTCGAATCACTTCCACTACAGCTCCTAGTGCACTCGGTGTGGAGTGACACTCGCAGCTGAATGGAGGTCACTTGATCAAAGAGTAAGGTCTCAGTACTCAGTGTTTGGATGCTCTCCCCTCAGTTTGACGGAACCAGGAACACACGTTTACACACGTTTACACACGAGGCACAGGTACTTAAATGTCTGAGATCCAACTGTGGCAGACCCTTGATGAGAGCGTGTGAATGGAGTGGAAGTGTGTAGGTCAACCATTTTGAAAAAAACCCTAGAGTCCAAGTCAGTCATGGCAAGCAATTGATTTTCAATAAAAGTTACCCATTGCCACATATGATAAAAAGGTTTTTGGACGCAGGGTTTATTTCTGTATTATGCGGCCCATAGAACAGCCACACTACTGCTGTCTCATGTTTTTCCGCTTTCATGATTCAGTGGGCTTAACAGAGCAGTGAATAAATATTACAATATCTGATAATTTGCTGTAGTGTGATGGATGTGACACAACTCTAATGGCAAAAAGAAATAAAAAATACAAATACATGCAAATAAAAATAATAAATAATGTTATAAATTATAATAAATAAAAAATAATAAATGATATATCTGATGACAGATATATCTGAGAAATGCTTAGTCTTTAATACCCAGACCTCATAAACAATAAATGCGCTTCTGATACTTCTGCACTGCAGTCTACTCAAACATGACATATAAACATATAACATATAAGCCATATATATATAAACATGCATCACTGGTGTCCGCTGCATGGAGCTAGTGCAAGTGTGTTTAGTTGCTGTCAGTAGCTTGGTCTAAGGCATAAAGAGAGATAAATCACCACGGAACAATTAATAATCTATAGGAAATAATGCAAGGAGTTATATGTTTTATGATGCATGAATTAGTAGAGTAGCAGAGGTGGGTTATATTATTAAACTATTGGCAGAGAGAGACAAAAGTCCTGAATTCAGTCCAAGTAAAGAGTGTTTTAAAGAATTGCTGGTGTGACAGAGTGAGGTTACTTGATATTATGTGGTGCCAAGGTTTTATTTGATTGACTACAGATGTGAAATAGTGAAGTGTGAAGAGTAATTCCGAATTATGGCTACACTGGATGAATAAAGCAGGTCTGTCAGATCCCTGAGAGTCTCTTGTGTGTCTTTTCTCTCCTAGTCGTCCTGCCCACCAGTTCAGCCTGCATATCCAGTACTCCCAGTAGCCTTCTCCAGCTCAGGGCCGACAGCCGGACCCTCGGTGGTGGTGACGGACGCTGCTCCCACTCTCCCAGATCTCCTTGGTGATGTCCCATTCACTTTGGCACCTCACGTCCTGGCCATGCAAGCAGGATTCTCCCTAATACCAGATGTGCTGCTGTCCCGGGACATTAACTACAACCTGGCCAACTTTCAGTACGACTTCACTTTGGAGAACTCAGTTCTTCACAACATGTAGCCTGTTAAAAGTGGAGTCTTGAACTGTTAGCACTAACTGAAATGTAGCAGTTGACAACAAAATACATTTTTAGAAGATTTGTTTGATATATTACCTTGACATATCTGGGCCATTTGTGTATGAAGGTGTTTGGATTTGCTTTTAGAATACATTTTATTTTTTGCTAAAAAGGTTACTGCACCAAAGACACTTTAATACATGCTACAAACAGACATTTTGAATTAACATGTGGCTATTACTTTAACTTTAATGGGTGGAAAGATCAATGATTGCAGGGGCTGTTTACATAATGCTAAAATATGCCCTGTAAAGCCTCAGTGTAAATCTATAAATATAAGACTAATAATATATTATTAGAATTTAATTTTTTGGTTGTAAAACTGTATTGTTCTACTTGCTATGTGTCACCAGCAGCCAATAGCTGTCTGGGATGTCACTGTTTTTGCTGAAGATGACATATTTGCAGTTTACATGAGAACCCAGCTATTAGTGTTCTCAACCAATAACACCTCTTCAGCTGTTTTGAAAAGTTTGTGTTTTCGTGTAAACAAACCTTTTGTTGAAATAGCCTTTTTGACTTATGATTTGCACCAGTTGTCTTTACCACAGGCAAGTCTGTTTTTCTCATCAGCTGTAGTAAAGCAAAGTAGCCCCTGTGTATGGCTAATTGACATGCCCAACCAGAACCCTGCTGCCGCACTAACCAAGGCCCATTACCACTTACTCATTTTACTAAATCCATGCATATAGAAACTGTACCAAAAGCCTAAAACAGTTCATCACATGTATTGCTCACCTAGCTGTTAATCTTAAAATGTGAATGTAGGCGTTACTACATGGAGAGTTCCTAGTGTGGCCAGCCATACTTATTCTTTTACTATTCTGTACAAGGAATTATCTTCTATATCGATTCATTTTAAATTTCCAGTGGGTATCATCATTTTGCAAATGGCTATGAAGGAAAGAGGTGCTGGACCCAATTCACTCAGCAAGGTGAGTGGTTGCGGTTGGCTAGGCTTGACAGTTCCCTTTGTTACTTTGAAGCAATAATTTGTTTCACTGTGACCTCAGGCTAAAATGCATCATAGAACTTGTAGCAATCATCACTAATTTCAGATGAAGCCATTAATGTATCAATCTTTACACTTTGCCTTTTTGAAAATGTTCTGATATTGTTTGGTGAATGTGGCCTTCATTTTGAATTTACCCTTTTATTGGTTGCTTGTACTGTATTCTAATTCTGCATGCTTTGTTTTCTTAGTCAAATCTGGAAAAGTATCTGGTTTTGTGCACTTTTTGAGACTGCCGTGAAGAACTGACCCTTGTGCTGCTACACATTTCTCTTAAACAGAAATATGCATGCTGTCATGACACAACTTTTTATTTGCATTGGCTATTTGCTTTCCAAGTATAATAATGTTAGGAAACACCAAGTTCTACTTTAATGAAAACAATACAGCCACTACGTATTTGTATTCTGCACAATAATTGGCAGCCTTAAGTAGTTTTAGCCCGGTTGTTATTAAAATACCTTTATATAATAATGTTGCAGAAACCAAGTTATGTTTTGTATGTTATTGCTGGTAAACACTGTAAAATCTAGTAGGATTACATTAATAATGTTTTAATTCTTATTTGTCTGGTTTTGTAAATGTGTGGCTTTTTGTGCACAGATTTGAATAATGTTTACAAAATTGGCCTGATCTGACTTTTTTTTTTTTTTTTTCCAGATTTTTCATATTAATTTGCATGAGGTAACCCATAACAAATTTACCTGAAGTGCCTTAAATGTTTGTACCCTATTAAAATTTACTGAAGTAGCAAAATAATATTAATCTTAATAACATTTGTAAACTTAAACAATAGCTCTATTTAATTATCTGACAATACTGTACTGTACTGTGTTATACTATGGTTATGACTTTCTTGCCATGGAAATGTCCATATTGTAAATGCAAAGTATGAGATTGAATATTACGACCCCATAAAAAAAAAAAAAAAGTTAAAAATTAAATCCTAGAAAAAATGTGCAAATATTTGTTAAGAAAGACCTAAAAGTAATTAATAAGGGACCATTATGGCATCTGTAAGAAAAAAATAAAAAAAATAAAATTAGTTGGCCCCAGGAAAAATATTGTTTGTGATGAACCTGGTAAACAAAAGTTAATGAAATCCTCTCCAAAGGTTTTACCCAGCAAAACAGCTGCAAATGAGATTTTTGCTTGATAACAATCCTGAAATGGCTATAATTTGCAAATGCAATATTTAGTTAAAATTTGAATTATCATTTTGCTCCTCATGCTGTTTTTCTGGATTGTACAAAATTTGCTATGTGCTTGAGCTCATACCGAACCAAAAAAATAAATTGGACCCATGTCCCATATGCTGTGGTGATGACTGTTAGGGTGGTTGTTCTTTTTTGAAATTTGGCAGACACATCCCTCATGTGACTCCCAACAAAAACGTCCTTTGGAGTCCCTAACCTGTCTACAACAGTGTTGTTGTGGCAACGACACAAAAACGCAAGTATTGCTGTAATAATTCTGTAATACATTGTCCAAATGGTTCCAAAAAGTCCCATTTCTTAAAACATTTAAACACTCCAACTGGTTCCCCCAATGTATTCCTTATCCATTCAATACATGCACATTAAAGTTATACTATGCAAAATTTAATACCATAAATCCTGCATAGTATTGAAGTTCTTGTCTTTAAACTCACACAACACTCTGGGACTTCATTTTTCATTCCTTGTATTTGAGCTAATAGATATAAACAGTGAAAATAATGTATTGATGATGTTTGATGATGAAGTCAAACAGCAACAAGCTCAGACTGGTTTGCCTCTACTCTTACCTCCATTTGTTTATATTGACAGCTATGCATTTGTCCGAACACCTTTATATAGGCTATATACAAATGCATGCACACATATGCATACAAATCGCCTACATATGTGATAGCATGCATTAGGTTTATGGTATGAATAGCAATCAAACATACACACAGACCTGCATCTTCTTGCATACGCACATCCACACTCAGCCACATACACACTCCAGGAAGTAGGCCGGGACCAATCAGAAAGTAGTCGTAAAACTGTGGTAAACCCGCCTCTGGGGCAAACCTTGTATGTCTGTTGTTGTGTGACAACTGCTGTCTTGGAAATTGCGACAGGGGCAAACAAGGACTAATTTCAAGAAGGATCAGTTAACGTTTTTGTACTCACGTGTTTTTTTAAAGAGCAGAAAACAGGACAACAAGTAACTTTGTAGGCTTGGGTTTCCTTGGCAAAAATGTAACTAACCTAATAGGAACTGGTCGTCGTAAAGTTTCGCAACTTTTGACTGGTAGGTTTATCTAAAATGTCTACTAAGTTAAGCGACTGAAAGAGACTTCTGGGGTAACCTAACGTTTTTTTTTATTGTACAGCTAATACCTTTAAATAAAGTTGTTAAAGTGGAGTAGAGGAGAATGTCCGCGGCAGCATCAGCAGCAAACCCCTCATCCCAGCAGCAGCAGCAGCGGCTGAAACACGGCGGCTCACCCACAGCCTCTTCCTGTAGCAACAACTCAAGCACGGTCCGGTTGCAGCCTATCCGTGCCACGGTGCCGTACCAGCTTCTGCGTGGAAACCAGCTCAGCCCAACCCGCTCCGTTTCCTCCTCCTCCTCTTCAGCAGCCAAGAACAACACAGTACCGACGACGTCCCGCTGCTCCAGTCCCGCTCACCCGGGTGGAAGCGCCTCGGACGGCAGGCTGGTCCCCAGGCAGAAGCTCTCAGCACCGGACAGGACGAGCTCACCAGAGGGCACCTCGTATTCGCCTGTAGCCAAAGGTAAACGTATAACTCGCATCCATCATCGATGATAATATAGCTCTATGCTAGGCTACGCGCTGTTCACTCGAGTGAGGAGTGAATGTCACGACAAACTCGCCTTGAAAATCTTACAATTTAGTTTTTGCGTCGTTGTATTAAGAAGGTGCATATACAGAAATGTATAATATACTACTTTTCTGAATAATGTCAATGCTGCCTTGGTTTCGGGATATGTGCATTTTATTGAACACTAACACACAGCAGTAATTTTATGAGTTTGACCATTATTTCTGCTCTTCGTCTTTGAGCGCCACGTTGTGTTTTGGAAAGAAAAGACAGTGAAAACGATGGGCGACGTAGGTTATAAGAAGGCATTTTCACACAAAATGAAAAATACTATTTATTCAAACATGTGCCGAATCATTAAGCAGGCTTTCGATGTTTTATAAAGCCTATTGGTAATTGTCTGTCTCGTTTCTAACCAGGTAAATTTGCCCGACAGGCTTAAATTGCTAGGTTTACCATTGCTAGCTTGAACGTAGCAGATCGTTTCGCTTTACTAAAATGCGAGGCTGGATGCTAAGCTAGTTTGGCTAGCGTTATAATTGGGTCATAACACATAAAAGCTCAAATGGCTGACGGTAAACAAACACAACAAGATATATGACCGCTGTATTAACCAGGAGCAGAGGCAGCTATTGGTCCGTTTATCACAATAACAATATTATATGAAGGACATTAAGGAATTAGTGACATATTATATGAGTGCTTTATATTTATTTTAGCCTTGATTCACCCATTATTTCTCTTGGCTGACATTAGCGCTGCTGTGTATTTGAAGTAGTCATGATATGGATGCCTGTGGAGGGATGATGCAGCTACTCTGTCGATGATAAACAAGGCTCACCCACTCGCATAAAAGAATGAATGACCACTATTTTGCATGCGAGTGTTTCTTGATATCTTTGACACTGTTCGTGTTTACCTGACAGAAATGGAAAAATACTGTGTCAGCTGTTAGATCTGTGGCTTCTATAGCAACATCGGGGCCTAGCAGCCTTTTGAGACATAAACAGAGCCCAGTGGGTAGGAAGGCCAGGATTTGCAACTGCAAGCATACATGTAAGATACTAAAATATTGAATTAAGCCACTCTGTTAGTAGCCACAATTTTGTCCTTGCATAAATTATCAATGTCTTGCGATCGAGACAGCTTGCAGCAAGTGACACAGCTATATCACGGTTGTACAGAGGTGTTAGCTGTGATGTGCACCACTTCATGCTGTGTCTTTTTAATATGAGATGCTGTCGGTTGTGGCCGTGGTGTATCATATTCAGATAAGTTTATTTATCCTCTGGGGACAAGAGACAGAGAGTGTGTCTTGGAAGCACTGAATAATGGCAGAGGCAATGCTGCTTTGATTGTCTATTTTACTAGCTCTGTTGAAGATATCACAAAAACAGTATACTGACAATAAAGCAATAAAGGAAGTGGGGCTCAATAATAATATGTCAATAACAGTTAGCTATTTTATGTGGAAAATGCACCATACTATAACCAAACAAAGCTATCAACAAAATGTAGTAAACTCAAAGTACATTGATGCATGTTCAACACAACATGAGGTTGTACTGGCTTACAAAATATTACAGTATGTAATTTGCCACACACATGTCAATAAACACCCTGTGAACACAAGAAATAGTCATTTAAGATACAAATATATAATTTTTTCCAATCAATCTCTTAAATCTGTCTTTTTCCTTTGGAGTGGCACAGTGCAAGACAGGTGTGTTTCCTTTACCAAAAGGGGTCCAAAGGCCTCAAAGTCCTAAGCGATCCCGAGTCTGCATTTGAAAAGATGGAGCTGAACTCTGTTGTCAGCTGATTGGATAATAGATAATCCTCACTCAAGTGAAAACAAGAGACAAAAGGAAAAAGATAAAACTTCTTTTTATTTTTTTCAAATAATTTAAACTATGTTTTTGTTGATAGACAGTCATATTCAAAAGGAAAAAATGCAAATTTTTGTACTTTCCCCAATAACAAAGCTAGCGTTTAGTAACAACAACTGTTGGCATGAGTCCCTGCACTAATTTGATTTAGGGGAAGGAACCTGAAAAAGACATGTTTTATTTTAGCAAAATACATGTTGTACCTTTAGCTTCTCTTGCTGCAGCTACACACCAGGATTTACTTTTTGCTTTATATTAATTAATAGCAGTGCATCCTAGTTTTTAAAACTCTGCCTCAAATACAACTCATATCTCATATGGGGACATAATGTTTGTTCCACTTCTGTGACATTATTGTTTACATAAGAGGCATCGCTGTTCTGGACCCAGCAGAATGGAAATGCAAAGCTCTTAGGGGTTACCCAAACCAAACTGAGACAACCTGTAACGTACCGCTCTAGTGGAAACAAGGCTTTGAAAAAATAGGTTAAAGAATGACAGTTTACATGTCTTACCTGAAATACATGTCTTAAAGACAGCAGTGGCCCTCTCTCCTGTAAGACACTTACTTTACTGATGTTACTGTGTTCAAGTGAAACATACCAACTTGGCATATTATATAACAACATGTGCCATATTATATTGCCGTCAATAATACTGGTATAATAATTTTTCTGATGATAAAAATCTCACAATATCAACAATACAGCAATTACACAACAGCAAGTCATATAACTGTCATGAGAGTGAACTGCACTTAACCAGAACTCAAACAGCGTCTGCTTCAGTGCATTCAAAAAGAAACGTCGGTACCCCCTAAACTGTATGGTCTAGCGCCTTGGAAACAGATTTAAACCAACTGTAAAGGCTTTGTTTACTGTAAAGCTTGTCCAGCAAAGACAGAGAGGCTGTCAGTATCAAAAATGCAGTGTTTGTTTAAATATAAGAAAAACGGGTGGAGGCAAATTGTGGAGCAATAAGAAGGTAACATACAAAATTAGTGGGCGCAGTGGCTCGGTAGGTAGAGCAGGGCATCCAATAACTGGAAGGTTGGCGGTTCAGTTCTTGCTCCCTCCTGTTCATACTGTCGTTGTGTCCATGGGCAGGACACTTCAACCAACTTGCCTCCAGTGTCATGAAAGCGTGAGTACCTCTCAGACAGGCCGTAGGCGCAGTATGGCTGCCACGTCTCTGTCAGTCTGCCCAAGGGCAGCTGTGGTTACAGAGGTAGTTTACCACCACCAGAGAGTGACTGTGGAGTGAATGAATAATGGACCCATTTGTGGAGTGCTTTGAGTGACTTGATAAAAAAGCGATATATAAATCTATCTATCTAATCCATCCTTAATAATATTAGTGTTTGCTGAGAAAGCTGCTGTGAACGCTAAGCTAACCAGGAGCATGGCAAACAAAAGGTATTGTTTTCAGTTTTGTCCAAACTAAGAGAAGCAGACTATTGGAGGTGACAATGAGCAAGGCAGTCTGAATCTCGGCCAGCCCCCGTTACCACAAACGTTAATTTCCATTATACCAGATGAAGAGTGAGAGTGGAATGTGAGACAGCGGCACGATACCCATTATTGTCTCCTGTAACAGGCTGACAGATGGAGCAGATGAATAGATATGACAACAGACTGAGGTGTACATGACATCTTGCCTTTAAAGTATGTGCAACCCATACCCCATAGCAGCCATTGGTTAGTGCTTATAGCCTACTTTAAATTCCCAAAGCTCTAGTAACCCAATTTTGACCAAAAAAAAATGATCGAAAGATGGCCTGGATCCATATGCCTTCGCTGCCCACACAGTTCATTCTTCTCAACCTGCTGTTTGTGCTCTAGCAGGCAGCTGTTTTTAGAAAAGTCTATGATAACGTGCTGTATTCCACTCTGTTCTGGTGAAGAAAGATGAAATAGCTCCAGTGTAGTACAGAGAAACTTTCCTGTTCTGATGTTCTTATGAAATATGTATCTAGCATCCAATTGTGTTAAGTCCTTCGGTGGCAACTTAAGCAAATGTTGAGTAGGCAAATAGGGACATTTAGTTAAAATAACAAGTCCATATCAAACTGAATGGAATTACTGCAGGATATGAGGGAAACATGCAATAACTATCTTGAATATTGCAGTAACAATAAGACCTGTGATAATTGAATTCACATTTTACCGGAATAAGTTGTATTGCATAATGTGAAGAAACTGCTTTTACTGCTTTTTATTCTGATTGGTTTATTGTTAAGACATACAAAGAAAATGTCTATCACATGGAATGCCATAATGTTATTGTGGTACAAGTAGTTATTTGCGGTATAGGGATTGCAAATACAATATCTAATCAAAAGATTATGGAGACATTGGTAGCACTGACCATCATTTCATTGAATGCCGTGTTCTGCTGATAAGATCCAGCAAACATCGCTAACCCCAAATGCTAATGTCTAACTGGACAGCTGTCATGTAATGCAGCAGTTGTGCTCTATGACTTAGTTCATGTAACTTCAACGTCTAAAAGTAGCTTATCTATAATGTTGCAACATCTGGTGGTAAAAGTCTAGATTGCAATTCCACACCTCACACTCGTCCTTTTGTCAACAGCTATGGTAGTCCTGTAGGGACATACTTTTGTTTACGAAGAAAACCAGCCAGAATCATTTGACAGTTTTCATAATTTTGTGTTATTAAGAATTAAACCTTATTGTCTGTTCACACAAATTAAATAAGATCAGAATATTCTACACAACTACTGACTCATATTGTTTTTCATGTCCTGGAGAACTGGCGAGAACTTTTATAGCTGTGTCCTATGGAGAGATATTTTGTACAACGCTCTTGAGAAAATATCAGTGTCTAAATTACCCATGAATCGGTGGACATCTAGTAGTCTTAGTTAATAAATGCCTTCATGCAACAATGTGTGCTCAAATAGAAAGATAAATGTGCTTCTTCTTTCGCTATGCTCAGTTTGTTCCATCTGGGAAGTTGTAGAAACAGGAACAGGAAGTAAAATGGCTTCCTTCACAGGATTTCATGGAGCTTTTAAAGTCATTTTATCACAGAAAGAAAGGGTTATTTAGATGTGATTATACACAAAATATGTTTTCAAGACTGATGTGTTCACAATACAGCATATTTCAATTATCAGGACTGTACTGAACCATAGTGCTTATTGTATTAGTTTTTTTTAGGTTAATTCTTCCACTAATTCTTATTAAGAACAGGAATTTTATAAATGAGTGCACTTAATAAACAGACTTATTGTCTCTAATTCTAAATCTATTTAATTGTCATTATATAATAAAATCAAAGGAAGATCTTTTTAATATTTCCTATTTCCCTTGAGTAAAATATCTTAGGCCTAAAAGTAACTGCTCTGCACTAAACCAGACTGTGAGAACACACACGTGTGTTAGCTGCTGTTCAGTGAAATGGCTGCCTCACGCAGGTGCCCAGGGCTAATCAGTGAGCCTTCACTGTAGCCTTTGTCTGATTCCCTTTGGGTCAGGCTTCAGTTGCTGTAATGCCACCAATATCAATACACTATGAGCTTCAGTGGGTATTTGCAGTGCAGCCACATTGGTTTGTGTAAATGCAGTTCAGTGCACCTGTCATCTTTAGAATACAATATGCCTCTAACCAGTGTCTATTTTATATTCAACTTTTAGATTGCACTATTGTTGCTGCAGATCTGCCCTGCTCAATAGTAAGGCAAATATTGCTGTTCTGGAATTTAGTCACAATGAAATGGGAGGTCTGAGGATTTGGGGATGGAGTGGTAATAATAGTTCTTTCAATGTTTTAAGTGTTCATCATAATATCATAACATGTGCACAGCTCTACATATCATAACTTGTATGTTGTATTCTATATACTGCTGGATGATCGCACAGGTTTCCCAGTGTAAATTACTGCTTTGCCTGTAGCAGTGACTCAGAGATGTAATAATGGGCCTATTCGACCCACTCCCACACAATCCAGCCCCAGACAGTCCACTTTTTCAGTTATGTCTCAACTAAGCATTTTTGCAGCTGGCATTGGGGCCATTTCATCCACAAGCCTCAATTTAGTTATTACACCATTCTATGAGCTTTTGTGAGGTGCTGGCTGGCTTTTTAATACAGTAGTTAAAGTCATGCACAGTTACATGCAGCGCATGAAAGTGCTCAGTTAGCTTTGCTGTTTGCTATTATGGTGGGTCCCCGATACAAAGGATATAGACGTCATCGTTTATCATCCACTAATACTGACAGTAAAAAGACAACATTATGACTCAGCAAAAAAAAGATGTTTTAAATGAGAGGGAAAACCTGCAAGTTGTTCTCTAAATAGAGTTGCCTGAATTATACATGAGACCTCATTGGGAGGGCTGTGGTTTAAGATGGTCATATGACCCAAAGTCACACTGACGACCTTGCTACGCCACAGAGGTTTTCTTCTTCAAATCCAACTGTGTAAGCATAAAAGTACTCAGGTAGCAGTGACGGATCAGCAAATGAATAATCACTAATAATAATCAGATGACAGTAGCTCAGTTCTAAACAAACAAAATACTAAATGGGTCAAAGAAGTTGAAACCAAGCAGACAAAAATTCCCACTTCTCATCTCATACAACCTATAAAACATAACTGAGACATGACTGAGAACAAGAACACTTTTGTATAATTCAAGAAGCAAGATTTAGGTGCGCCAGTCATTATGGATTCAATTTAGTTTAACTTTATTAATCCCCAAGTGGAAATTCAGTTGTTAGGACTCTTCAAATAAATGAAAAAGCTAATTAATTGGTACGGACACAATCTGCCATAGACTGGCTGATTGTACAGTCTGTCTGTTGAGAAGAAGTCCTTGGGGCATCCTTTAGCTCACTGATCTCAGACATCCACTGGCTGCCCTCTGTTGTTCAAAAGCCCAATGCAGGGGATGGTCCGCATTCTTCAGTACAGTATCCATCCTCTTGTTTGACTTTTGACTTCAACTATAGTCTCTGAACTTATACCTGATACAATGAAGAAAGCATTAGGAGGCTGGGTCCGCTATTGAGGACACAGAAATTATCTGGTACTGGTCTTGGTTGAATATAAACTGTAACCAGGTCTGTAACCATCTCCTGGGATATAGTATGGTCTTAGTCCCACTGCCAACAGCTCCACATCCTGACAACACAGGGATCACATGAAATTACAAGGGCACGTTTATGAAGCAAATGCACCCAGCACCATGAGCACCAATTTTATCTGGATACTTTTTAAGCTAGATTTTATTTTATTTTTTTATTTGCAATGAGGTTCAGTCTTAATTAATCTTTTCATGTTTAGTGCCTAACACATTTTAAATATGAATTTCTATTAGATAAAAGCATAAATAATAATGAAGAACTAAACTAATGTATTATCGTGATTTGAAAAAAAAAAAAATGATGAAAAAACTTTGAACTTTTTTTTGTGGAAGTATGAAAATCTTTTACATTTACGTAACTATATAACTTGGAAAATATACAGCTGTGTGAAATGTGCTTTACAGGTATGAAATTTAACTTAATGTATGAAACTTTTGTTGATATGGTAATAATTGTTATCATCAAAATTTGCTCTATTCGATCATCCCTAATTTGCACATACGCTGCTGGTTATATTTGCTGTCAATTTCCACAAATAGTCAAATTAGTTATGTTTACTCCTTAAATTACTTGTTTCCGTGGCTAAATTAGCTGCACTGTAAAGTTAACTATAAACATTTTGTATTGCAAATTGTTTGAATTTTAAGCTGTGTTCCCTGTATCATCAGGCTTTTAAGCAAACCTTCTGGCAAAATCTGTTCCAGTGTTTCACAGATGCTTACTGATTGTGAAACATTCTTGTCACAAAATCAATGAAGCAAGTGTTCATTTTGGTAAACCCAATTTAACAGTCATATTGGGAACACTTTATTCCTCGGAGGTTTAGTATTTATTGTTGCCTCCTCCTTCAATCATTGTTTAAGCCAGCACTATGTATTCTTCTCCTCTTAGGTTTTATTGTTGCTTGACCACAAAGGATTGGCAAATGAAAAGGTTTGGTGAAGCTTTATACGGCAGTTCAACCCACAGCGGTGTGAGTCATTGTGTGGCTAAGTTTGTTTCTGGTTAGATTTCATAATGCTGCTGGCTTGCTGCCAGTGCACAGTTAGTCGTGGATTAGGTCAAGAATGTCTTTTCAGCTCGTGTCTTGACCTCAGAATGACCATTATTACAGAAATTAGAACACATTTACCATTGATTTATTCACTAAGCCGAGGTTCAATGCAGTTTATGGGTATCTGAAAACACTACAAGTCCACAAGTTGCAATGTTTAAGGCACCACTGTGTTTGAGATCAAGCCAAAAACATTACCTGTATTTTAGGTCCAAAGAGAGGCACCTTTGGCACATTTTTTACAGTTGAGGATTTAAGTGAAACTTAAAGTAGCTGTGCTTAACTTTTCGCCAGTAGCACTGCGAAAAAAATACACATTGTCAAAATCATCTTGATGGTTCTTATATATGAGATCAGTAAAATCACTGTTTTTTTCTTGCAAACTTGCCAGCTCTGCTTGAAAAGAAATGGCGTCCGTAAAATGACTCTGCTGTCATAACCAAACAGGAGTCTGTAGAGAGGTCTGAGTCCTCTACTGGCTAAAAGCTATGCAGGGTTGCTTTTTTGATTTAACTTTTAACTTATAACATAAGTTAAGTAACGTAACTCATTTAGTAGTTGTACTGCAGTATGTTTTTCTTGTTGGGTTACATTGCAGCTCTGATTGCACACTGGGGACATGAAAGTACAAAAGACAGGAAGTAGAGAAGCTCTCTGTCTCAGTGCTTGTTTTACAGCCCACACAAATCTTCTACCATGCTATGCATGTCGTTATATGTTAGACTTTTTCTCATGCCAGCATGGACATTCATATACATTACAGTCTATTTCATCACAATATTTGAATAGTTATCTGATTTCAGCTTACTTTGGTGCTGTTGAATTTTACTTTAACTTTACTAGTAAACAAGTGCTAATGCTGCCATCCCAGTGTCAAAATTGTCTTGTATGGCTAATGCTAATGGGAAGCAGTTCTATTTAAAAACAATTTTGGTTCTCAAAGAGTACCCAAAGTTAGTGTTTAGTGTTTTTTTATTTGTAAAAGTACTTTCCCAGCATCATTAACTGGATTATTATATTGTTTGTTTAATTTAGTCCATTCTTGTTCTTACTCAAGTTTAGTTCCTCAAAAGCTTATCATTGCTTCCTGTAATGTCTAGCTCTATTACAGCGGGTGCTTTTCCACTCGCATGTTACGGTGACCTCATTATTAATGATAGAGGTGAGGTTGGATGACAAGGTGAGCGTGCAGCAGACAGCCTGTGTCACACACATTGAGAACAGGATTATAACACTGTCCTACAACTGTGTGGAGATTTAACACTGTTGGGAACATCAGCGCAGGTTCTAAATCAGTCCTCCTAGTGTAGTGTAATCCTGTGGAATTACAGCAAGTGACCCAGGCCTCTTCCGTGTTTAATAGGATTCTCTATTGTGGGAGCAGGAGTCAGGAGTCCAGATTACAACACGTACATTTTCCAGGTGAGGACTGTGCACGCATGGCTGTGTAAAAACCTCTTTGTAATGCACTGCAGGCTCAAGTTCAAGTTCATTTTCACCAATTGTTTTTACGGGTTGTCACCAAATATTCCTCCATACATCTGCTTAATATATACAAATAAATTAGAGTAGTCTACAGCTTTTACATCCAGGGGTACTTATTTTATCACATTCCTACTCTTCATTAGTAGGCATCACAGAAGGCCAGATACATTTTGAATCTCCTGTGTTCTGAGCACAGAGTTTAGGTTTAGCCACTTTGCTAACTTTTGCTGCATTCGTTGTCTATAAGTCCTTGCTGTAAATCAGTGCTAAACTAACAGGGCATTTACGGGGTTAGTTTGTGTGTCTTAGAGTAGAATTTACTTTGCAGCGTGCTCGTTTTGATTCAGAGTTGTCCAGGAGCATACACCCATCAGAGCAATGCACTGAGAGACGACAATGGTAGAAAGTTGGAGCCAGTCTGGAGGCAGGCTTACTCCACTGAAGCTAAATGCAATAAACACTTACAGAGGGTCTCCACAAACACTACCGGTGAAAAACATGGTCATTATCATGCTGCACAATAATTGTATTGTCATTTTGATTAAAATTCAATTAATCTTTCAGCCTGAATGAGCATTTATAATGAAAAATGTTGCAATAAAATTTTGCAATATTTGCGTGTTCATGTAAATCAAAGCTGTTATGGCATTTTGTTTGGAGTTTTTCTGTTTCGAGTGTCCTGAGCTATGCTGCTGCTGCTAGCGCCCAGAGCAGCTAAATAAACAGCTGTCATGACTCTGCAGATGGTAAAGAGCTAAACACGCTAATAATTACCAGAAAGAGTTAGTCATATTCCCTCTGTAATGCCTTGGTTTAGAAAAGTGGTGGGAAATTGACATAAATATGAGTAGTATTGGTGTGATGCACAGCGGACTTGTTGATTTATTCAAATTAGCCATATGCTTTGATTTAAGTGTTTCTGATTTGCTACTTTCTTTTAGTGTAGGTACTGAGAACAAAAAGAAAGGACATAAATACTAGACAAATACTTAGAATCGTACATTGAAAACAAATTTGAGATATTAATTGTTTAGTCAGATGGCCCAGCTTACCATAACACTATTGCGGTTCAATGTAGATATTGATGTGTAGTTGTACTTAGCAGTATGTGGCATGGCGTACCAAACTACTGAACTGATACCTTAAACTTTTTGTACAATTCTCTTATGGTCCCATAACAGGGGAATGGTAGTGTAGATGTATATTGGTAAACAGAATTAAAATAAATACTCATTAGAACGCATTAGTTTTACCTTAATTAATGAAAAAGTAATAACGTTTGATTCATAGATAATGTTCAGCTGTCTTATTCAAATATCAGTGTGCTGTAAAAATGCACTTTCATTGAACTTTAATTTGACAAGGGGTGGGGACAAGGTTGTAGCTCTGTGCGTGACACAAACTCATTATTAATGTCAGTATGTATCTGAAAGACAAAAGGCTGAGCAGATCATCAAAAGAGCAGCACATTTTGACATATGTATTCTTTGACTTTTTAGTGGATTTGGTTTTCAATCCTGCAATTTCGCTTGTTTGATAATTTTACACAAGCTAAAGCTAGCATGTTTATAGTGGATACTAGGTAGCTAACTGGAGAGAATATGGTTTAAAGACGCCATCACATAGAAAATCATAAGTTTAGACCTGGTTCATTCCCACATTTAGTCTAGTTTTGATCTGTTTAGTCTGGATTTACTCCTAGTTCAGTCTTTAATATTGATTTATTTCCTGCTTTGTTGAGTGGAAGTTAGTCCAGAACCTTGTGTTTCTTTATATTTTCTAAATCAAACAGAATTTGACAATTTTTTACTCCATCAGAGAGCATTCTAAAATTGCACCTCATGTCATTGCAACATTAAAAATATTTTTTGCATATTGCATGTTTTTCTAATGCACCTTTTGTCGTTTTCTGGTCTTTTGTATTCTGCCAACACAGTAGAGCATGTGTAGTGTATTTGGTCCAGCTCTAGTCCAACTAAGTCATGCCACAGTAGCCCAACTTTCAACTTATCTTGGTATGTTAGCTTGAACAAAAGTTGAATTTACAGGACTAAATCAAATTAGACCTGACTGGTGCCCACAGTTCAGTAGAAAGCCGTCTGGGTTCTGTTGGCTTTGTGGAGTGTGGAGCAACCAGTTTTCCTTCCAGCTTTCCTTTTCAAAGAGTCTCTTTACAGCCCGCACTGTTTACACAGATATAGGCCCATAAAGATGGACTGGGCCGTTGGAAAGGCTCGGTGGTTGGGTGCTGTAAATATTACTGTTTCTACTGTAGCAACACGTAAAGAAACATGTAGTGTCATAAAAGACATGAGCTGCTGTCTGTGTTTGTGGATAGACAGGTTTTGCACTCATCACACCTAAACGTGTAGTAGTAAAAACTTATTTTATGGTAAACAATAAATGTAATCTTTACATTTAAAAATATGGTTGTTAGGGAGATATAAGTGTGTTGAATTTGTAATAATAATGCAATATTTATATCACAAAGGCTGCAGTGGATTAATCTAAGTGTATTCATCTCTCTTCGTGTGTGCAGTTGAAAGGACAAAGCCCCAGCAGGGAGGGAGCTCGGGGGCCATCCGCCGCACTTCGTCCCTGGGCACCATCACCGGGCCCTACCTCTCTGGCCAGTGGCCTCGAGACCCACATGTGCACTACCCCTTGTGTATGAGAGATAAGTCCACGCAGGTAAGCACGCACTGGCCCTATTAATGTCACCTAAAAGCATATTGTAAAAGGAATGAGTTGGTCATCTTGGGTTTAGCTAGGATTTTAATAGATGAGGATGTTTAGTGCATACTGGAAGTTTTGGCCAATCACGTGCTGGCTCCTGAACAAGGGATGCTCCAATTGGCCTACACGTATGTACACAAGGAAGTAATGGCTACCAATGATACAAAAGTATCTATCCTTTTCACTGGGTATGCCTGCTTGTTCAGAGCAACAGAAAAGCAAGCAGTGGGAATGTGGATAAATATTGGCAAGCATTCACACAATATTTAATGAGGTGGAGATGAGTGCAGGGTCGCTTCACTTTGACGCTGAACTTAGGGCCAAAAGTTTAAGGTAACTTTTCTCCATAAATGATTCACTCTTTTACGACTTCATTTATTAGAGCCAAATGTCTCATAACTGCTGCCTAGGTTTAATGTGTTGCACAAACTGTTTTAGATCCCAACACATAAAACAGTAATGGTGTTTGCATGTTGAGGTGGCCTTTGTAATTATAGAGTGCTTTGGGAAAACATTGAAAGCCTGCCTGAATCACCTGTTTTAGATTGATGCAAGTTCCTCCTCTAATATATCCTTACTTAAATACTTACAACATATGCATTTTGAACTTTGAAAACAAAACTAAAAAAATTTCAGCGAACTGCTTTTAGTGGCCAGTCCTGCCAACATTTTTAAATTAATAAGTAGTATATTTTGAGTTTTGAAATATTTTCTTTAACAAACTTTTCTATGTTACAGATAAAAAAATGTATTTGATATATTGTTGTTAATTGACTGCCAAGCCCAATACTACCTAATACTGCCTAATACAGTTCCTAAAAGTGAATTTGGTTATTGTATCAGCGACTTAAGCAAGCTTTTTCCAAGTCCATCGTACTTGAACAGTTTTCCAAATGCCCTTTTTTAATTGACTAAGAATTCACATGGTGCTGGACTGGCCACACATTTTTATCTCTCTTTACTAGAAAGTCTTGGCCAAAGGAATGTATTTCACAGTATCTGTCCACAAGCCCTGCTTTGTGAAGCAATATGTCTTGAGGAAAGTATTAGATTCACACTGACTGCGTGCAAATGTCCCACAAGTTCAAAAGTTTAGTGCCAGTGAAATGGAAACAGGGCTAATCAGATTATAATCATCTGCTGAGTCTGTTAGTTATTGAAAGCCTGTGTTGTCCTCTTATTCATCTTTAAATAAAGGCCTTACTGTGCACAGTGTCAGCAGATAATCATATTTATAAGCTATAGTAACATTGGGTTTGTTTGAACAAGTGACCTTTATCTAACGGCTCCACATTCAGGATTCACACAAAGTAATTTAAAGACAGACAATTTATGAAAAATTAAGGCCACTTTAGTTTAGTTTTCAACTACTACAGCAGCACAATACAAAACTTAAGACCTGTACAGCACTTTAACATTAATTTTGTACAACAGAGACTATTAGAGAAACACAAATGAAAGCCTATTTAAGTTCAATATAAATTCACCTTTAGAGATGCCCTACTGTAGTTGGATTGCTCGTGAAGTGAATATTTTTATGATTTCAATGATGTCCAATGTTTTTAGTATTTAGTCCTGCTCCAGTCTGACAAAGCAATAATAATTGGTCAGATTCTAACCACATTATCTTGGTGTGTCAGCTCAAATAACACAAATTCAGTTTGGTGTTATTACAATCAATGACACCTAATTGCGTTTTAAGTAACATAGACTACAAGGATAATTCAGTTTTCTCCAGTGTCATATAAACGTACAAACTGAGTAGAATAATTTTATTTACGTCATATGAAATGCTCTTTAATCTAAAGGTAAAAGGTAACGTGAATGGATAAAAGGATGTTTTTGTTACTTACTTCCCACTTTTTTGTTACCGGTCATTTATTGGATCACAGGTTGGAGCTGATCCCAAAAGCAAACCACAAAGTTCGCTCACAGTGTTGCAGCAAATGATTTACTTGAATTGCGCCTTTGTTGTTTTCATGGGCACAGTGCAACTCAAATGTAGCTTATATTAGCCTGTCGAAACAATGAGCCCACACTAACAACATTAGTTTGTTGTAGCATTTTAGAAGCACATGTGGGCTGAAGTTGGTTGTGATTTGATGTGTTTGTGATAAATAAAAGATTTCACACAAAATATCCATGTCTATTCAATGAACGTAACGCCCGATGAGGCAGCACTGTTAAAACATTACAATGTATTTTCAGTTCAGACTGTGGTGGAGCAAATTATACTATAGCATGTTCGTCATGGTCTCTTCATTGTACGGGAAATACTGTGGCATTTTCATATCTTTGAAAAATAAACGTGACGCTCTATAGAAACCGGTAAAAGTTCTATTGCTTCCTGCACTACATCTGCACAGAGAGGACAAACTGAGCACTACTGAAGGAGAAGCACAGTCAGGTCTCTTCATAATCATACATTCTTGCGTGAAGGTGTGGGACATTCATAAACCTGATTTTGTTTTAACATTCTTGAAAGTTAACCTATTTCTAGTGGGTTTGTTCATAGACAATATCATGCTACCATAGTTGTTCACATGCTACGGATGGGTAACGTAAGATTTGGAATTGGAATCTACAATTTGACCACCAGACATCAACAAAGAGGTCAAAAACTAAACACTGTAACGTTTAATCAATTGATTACAATTTTTTATCCAAGAGTCAGAATGTTTAATAACGTTTTCAGTAGTTTCGAGTAAGTTAAATAACGCAAGTAACAAGAATGACTGATAAATGTCATTTATAATTTCACTTCCACTTTCTCCCTTCACGTTTTTCAATTAAAATCCACTCTCATCGTTTTTGATTCACAAGCACTTTGACCACATCCATTTTTACCGATGACTTTTTGCTACTTCCACCCCTCAGTCTCCCAGAGGGACCTTTGTGAAGGCTGTAGAGTTGCCTCTGAATGCTGTGCCAGGAGTGAATGACCCTTATCATCTTTAGTTTCACCATCTGCAGCCCGAGCCATTAGACGCTCTTTGTAGGTCACACATTGAACACACACAATAAGTCACTTTATGGGTATTGCTGTCTAGTGTTGCACATGGCCCGATGATGACTGATATTATAGCCGCGTTCGTGTGTGATATCGCCTCAGTGTCATAACGCGGTGTGTCATCGTTGACCTTATTTGTGCCCACTCTTTCCCGGGCTGCGATCACCGCTCTCTTGCCACCACACTGCTGTATACATCCGCTCTTTTCTCAGCCGGCGTGACATTTCCCACCTACGCATGTGTGGTCTTCAAAGGCCAGGCGACCTCCCTCCACCGAGCTTACACTTTATTATTAAATGTAGAGGCTGTGCTGTTGCTCGGTCACACATACTTGCAGCTGCAGGGTCTGGAAGCATACTGATGTGGTTTCGACTGCGTTACCCTGTTTATACATTGTGTGCTAGAATTCAAATCATAGCTCAGTTAATGTTTATGTGGAAATAATCCCACATTGATGATTAAGTGAGCTCGGTGTGCTTTTGTAGCCTTTTACATTGTCAAAATGCGTATCAAACACTGCAGTCTGTTACTTGAAAATGAAAATTTAAAGGGAAATGAAACTAAAGCTATGATATTCCAACAATAAAGACTGCTAAATAAACCAAACAAGCATTTTATTAGCTAAAACATTATGTTTCAGATAGAGTTAGAATCTTACGGCTCTTGCTTTGTGACTTTCAAACATTTTATTCTCAGTCTACATTGCATCAAACAGAGCAGAGGAAACTTGTGACATGAAAAAGTCCCTAAAATATTAGAAGACTGGTGCAGCTCACTAAATGTTAAGCTCAGAAAGCTGTGTAAAATAATATTAAACATTCTTCTGATTTGGTTTACTGCTGCGTTAGATGCACTTGCCCCAAAACGAACAAGGATTGAATGACTTTTTTATTCTAATTAATAGCAATGCAATCTACATAAAAAAGCATACTTCTGATGTCACTTATCTCTCATAGAGAAACACAACTTGTAAAGTGCTTGTATGTATGCACACACCACAATGGGAACACAAAACCTCTTCTTCTGTGCCATACCATGTAGTGGAAGTTGTAGCTAAAAAGTCTTTTAGTGCTGTTCTCCAACCACATAACTGAAATAAGATGCACTTTCCTTAAGTGTGAAGCTTTATGACAAAAAGCAACTTACTACTAATTTTTCACTAACTTGAGAACAAAGACCACAGCTCTGGTTCAAACTTTGCTGTAAGATTTCTTTTATCCAACTCTTATCCAATTTTGGCCAATTCTACACATTTTGCACTAGAGCAGGACAACTTTCACCAATTCCCAGCTGTTATTGTCTCTCATAAGAAATATGATATGCTCTGGTATCAGACTTAAGGCAAGGCATATAGCATGCACTTACCTGTCCTTAACCTTTTCCACTTGTGACACTCATTTAGCATTTTTTTTTCTCTGCAATTCCTCTCCAAGACTCTTAACACTATAATAACCAGACATAAATGGTACCAATCCTTGACCTGATACACCAGGCCCTGTGACATCTTGATCAGAGAAGTGGCACAGTCAGAATTCCATTTGTGGAAGTGCTTTCACTTAGGACTGGATATGATTTGCAATAGTATCACAAATCGGTTCTGTTATCAGATAAAAGAGGTTACACTAGTGACCCAAAGTGCGGGAGAGCAGTTGCTTAAAGGTGACACCACAGTTCACAGTCACACTGCACACTCAGGGTTTGTGCAGGATGTGCCTTGCAAACTTTGCTTGTTGATGTTGTTATGCAGTGTCTGAACAATTAGCAATACATAGCCATAGTTGTCTTATAAACACTTCCTCAAGTGTTGCAAGAGCAGTATTATGTCTTATTCAGTTATAATAGTGCACAAGTTAAGACTTAAATAAATGTGTCAAAATGAGTCAATACTGGACTGATAGCCTTCAGTTCTGCTCTGTTGTTTACTATTACCAAATGGCGCAAAAACACTTAAGAAACTGGCCTTCACATACTTTTGCATAGCTCTGAAACCTTATACTGTAAATGTGTTGTACTTTACTTAAAGCATTTAAATAATAATAATATCTGTCTATGATGAAAATGTGCTTTTTGTGCGTTTTGAAGTCTTTGATGAGGAAGCACAAGTCCTACATCTGTGGATAACTCTAGTCTTTAGCTTTTGAACATATGTTATTATAAGGTAGCTAAATATCAAGCCCCTTGCTAATGTTCTCTACCCACTCCCTAACTGTTTAGTTTGCCTCAAAGCCCTCATCCACAGTAGAATGTACATCTTGTTTTCTGGAGAGACAGTTAAAACACATATCCTATATAATGGGAGCACCCATCTTTTTTGTCTTATTGTTGCTGGTGTATACAGGCATTATGAGCATCATGAGACGGTGGTTGGTTTCGTAGAAAAACAGAGCTCAGTTTCTGACAAAGGAAACATATAGCAGCACTTTGTCAACCAAATGCTCATGTGTTAATGCAAAAGGCGTCGCTGTGGCTTCATGCTTATGCTCTGCCCTTATATCATAATTTTAAAGTCTACTGTTGCCAAACTGACAGTGTGACTAAGGACAAAGTCTCAGATGTTTTTACTCCATAACCAATAAGAAAGTTGGCCAACAAGGTAAGATGGAATGAAAAAAAAATAATGTGAGAGTGCAAGTAATATTTTGTAAAGTAGTATCTTGTAAATAGTAGTAAACTGAACCTGCTTTACTAAATGTAAACTGTTTGGGGTACAGTAGCTTAAAGCAGTGTCTCCTAATTTTAAAAGGACCCTTATTTCAAAAGACCAAAAAAAACACAACCTAATTTACTGATCTGTTTTAGAGTCATTTTGGCCATTATTTTTATAGGTATGGCCTTTCTATTGTTTTGTTTTATACCTTTTTAATGCTATTTTGGAAATAGTCATCATACTTTTGTTTTTTTCTTGTCTATTATTCTTAGCATAGTTCATAGTTCTCTTTTACTGTTTAATGATACTGATCATTACCGTTTTCCAAATAGATCTGTTTTCATAAAGGCCCATCATGTTGAAATTACTAAGTGACATTTTTTGTTGAAACTGTTTGGGAACCACAGGTTTAAAGGACTATCTCTCAGACACACGACAGTTTGTAGCAAATACTGTAGCTTTGCTCTTTGTTTAACTAAACCATTCTAGCATTAAATTTATAGCAGAGGTATCTCTTTGCACTTGTCCTGCACGTGTCCTCCATCCTCACAGCAAAAGAAGACAGAATGAAGAAGAGGGCTGTAGTTAGTGCCATGCTGCTGAAAATCAAACAAACGACTCTTTGATGGGGGAGCCATTAAGATGAGCAGGGCAGTGGCTCTGCTGCAGGTGCTGCAGAAGATGTGCTCACCACAGGACACAGTTTCACTTCACTGTGCCTCTCACTGTCTTTCAGTTTATCATCCATTAATACTGCCCGACAAAAGCAAAGTGCAGTATATGCATGTTTTGTCAAAATTAAGTTAAGACTGGAGGGGAGCTTTTAAAATCTGTTTTGTTTGTTCACTCAGGACTCAGTAATGTCCCATTTCAGATAAATCTTGGTGCTAAATTTGCACTACAAATGTAATACAATGGCCAAGTGCAGTATTTGCTGTTCACAATGTTCTTAATGATGATTCTGAATGTGGATACTGCACTCAGGCTTTGTATTTGTTTCTGTATTTTCATTGGGTTTCTCTGAATTGGCACATAACTAAGCTCTGCATCAATAAATGTGGTTAATGTGTGATTTTAACTGTGTTATTTCTCAATATGTGTGTTTATAATGACAGTGCCATATCTACATTTTTAGGGATCAAAGGTAAAATGAATGATGAGAGTTTTAATCCATGAAAATGATCTGATTCTTATTCATGTAATAATAACGAATTTATTATTACATGAATACATTAGCAAATCACCACTAAAATACCTTAAACAGTAGCTTACCACAGATCACACACACTACACTCTTCCTTTGAAGGGCAGACAGATAACTAGTATTGTGCCTAAAAGTCTAGTCTATATGCTAATCCTAATTCCTGTGACATTTATTCAGGGCTGTACAATATATTGCAGTATTATCGTTATCGCAATATCTATTCATCATCCAAACATAGCCTTCAATCAAAATGAGTTGTGTCCAAATAAAAAAAAGTCCTGGTTTATTCCTGGTCCATTCCTACATTTAATCTTACTTTAGAAACTTTACTTTACAAATATTGCAGCTCATATCAGTATTGTAATCGTTTTTTCCAATATTCTGGACCCCTACATTTATTTCTTAAACCCTTTAACAAAGACACTAGAGTTATATAAAAGGTTGAGTAAGTAAGTGTAATAAATAATGTCTTATTATTGACATTCGGCTTTTGTTTATTTCAGACTCCTGGATGTTGGAGTGAGGAAAGTGGAGAGAAGAGGAGCAGCCACCAGCGCTCTGCGTCCTGGGGCAGCGCCGATCAGCTCAAAGAGGTGACAGACTGTATTTCAGATGCTCGTAGATGTAAGATCGCATACCAGCATTCTGGAAATTCATGCAGATACTTGACATTTGGTATTTTAGCTCAAAATCAGCACTTGCACCTTGATGCTGTAGTGCTTCTTTTTTCCATTTTCCATGTTGATGAAAAAGGTTGGTGATACACATAATGCAAGTGAAATCAAACTCTGAATACTTGTGATTTCAATATAATTAACATCTCACATTTGTGGTTGACTGTCAGTTTCTGTAAGCAGAGACAAGAGAGTTTTTATGGCTTTGAAGATATTCATTTCAGTATCAGCAGTTCTCAGCTCCGCCCGTGCGTCCCTCAGCTGCAGCGGGGAGGTTCCAGATAAGGCTATCTCCCTCTTTAACCACCCACTTCCCTTTTCTTTCTGGCGTCGGCCATTACCCGCTGCAATTTATGGTGAGCCCAGACCCAGCTGGCTCGTCTCAGCCTCCTGCAGCACAGGGAACAATAACAGCCCGGCGAATGACGACTCTGTAATGTGCGCACGGGCACGACACGCACTGCGGGCTGCCCAGGAGGAGACACATTCCACTGCTACAGGCACAACTCTCAGCTCTGTCTCGACCTGAAACTGAGCAAATACCACAGCTCTACCATATAGTAGCAGCACTAAGTCTGATTATTAAAAAGATTAGTCCAGTATTTTGTAAAAGGGGTCTATTAGACTCTTATTCCCTACAGTAGATCATTGTTAGTGTCTGAATGTGTTTGGAGAAGAAGACAGGAGCAATGACACAGCAAAAACGCACTCTATTACATCAAAGGTGTTAACATATGCAAGGGCTGGGTCTTTTTTTTTTAAACTTTCTGACAATTGCATGTTTGATTGCATATTTCTCTTGCAACATAAGAGAGCCATTTAAGGCCAGTGTGAAGGATGAATGCTGAGTGAGCAGAAGAAGAGGGAGCAGCCCGATATGTGTCCAAAACAAAGATTCCTGCACAGCGTCCATTGCAAAAGTGATATTTTATAAAGACTCAAACAAGCAACATTACGGCACTAGGCCTTCATCAGGTAAATGCTTGCAATGCTCAGGGAAGCTGTCTTAATGAGGGAGGGGCAAGTACCCACTGCTGCCAAGTCATTTATGGACAATATCGTCATAGTCCTTTACATACACAAGTAGCCCAGTTATAAATGACAAACATATTAATAATACAAAAAAGTTATTGTAGTGCACAGTAACACATACATGTACCATTAGTGGAAAAAAAAGGTTTCCGTTAAAATCGATTTCACAGTATAACAATATTTGTCTTTTTGTCATAATAAATTAATTGAATTCATCTGATTTATTGCCTAGCCCTTGGATATGCATTGACCCATGACATGCTTTTTATTCTGTTCCTCATTTATTCTGAAATGATCACTCCCTAGAACAAGCTCGTCAGTGTGGCCTGAACCAAAATATGTTCCATTTATTAGCTTTTCCAAACTAGAACTGTGATGACTACTATCTGTCGTAAAGATCGAACACAGTGGAATTAAAACAGTATGTAATAAAACCACAAATTTGAATCTAGGCAAGATATGGTCAACACTTTTGGCAAAATGTGATCATGTTGTGAAAAGAAGTCTTTCATTAGCATGGAAAATGAAATTAGTTATCATAACACACAAGATGTACTCATACTTAAAGATATATTTACAGTGTTTGGACATTAGAGTTCAAGTTGCAGAGATTTTAACATGTCTTAGTACAATATGAGAAGTAGGATTAAAGCAGTAAAGCGGTGCTCAGTTTGCCTCTGGAGTGGATTCATGGACTGCAATGATTTTTTTTAAGGATAACTTAGAGAAGAAGAGAATGGTGCAAACCTAACCTACAGAAATAGACATCCATATGGCTTCTACTGTCCACCTTCTCCAGCTTTTAAACCGAGGAGGTAGAGCTTGTTGTTGAATAACTGCAGGACTGGCTGTTCACTCCCACCTCTTCTTGCTCATATTGTTGACGTTTCCTCGGACAAAGAACTCTACCATCCCTCCAGTGTGTGAATGAGTGCATGTATTTGGGAGCCAATGGGTAACTGAAGGCCAGATGTACACTATAAGTGGTTGGTAGACAAGAAATGAAATTAAAAAATGAAAAAAAAACAACATATGTACGTTCTTTAAATGAGCAATATAAGCTGTAGGAGCACAATGTTTATCAGAGCTAATTACCTGCATATTGGTATATTATACATTAGTTTAACATACTACATTTTACCATGATGAGATATGACACATTTTTCTGCTGTAAACTACATGGGCTACAGTTAAAAAAGCAGGAAACAGTGACACCTGCTGGCGTATTTATGTTATACTCTCCAGCACACATAGAGCAATTGACTTGAAGAGACAGCTCAGTTTTTTGTTAATGTGGTTCCATAGATATTTGTGGATTGTTAAAACGTATCTGCAGCATTCCTGGTTTGGAGGAACAGGCAGGAGCAAGGAAACTAGAGCAAAGACTGTTGTAAATGGGACTCTGTGACACGTAGAGGACATTTACACCAATAAATGTTGATGAGAGACAGACGATATTTTGATTCAGAACTTAAATAGTAATGTAATATGGTGTAGAACAGAATATATTGCAGTCAAAATAAATGCAGATAAATACCTTCTATGTAACACAATTATTCCAGTAGTTTTCATTTGTATCCGCCCTATTAGCAGCTGTATACAACAACAAATCTGTATGATTTCCTGTTGCAAAATAGGGAGTGTACTAACAATTATCCTCTGTTGTTAATGAGCCATAAGTATGTCACACAACCTCTTTTACACAATACTGAACTATCCCTTGAGAGTGAATATATAAATAGTGTATAAATAAATGCTAACTAGAATCATTTTCTCCTTTTCCCCTTCTTTTCTGCTGTCTTCTCAGATTGCCAAGCTCCGGCAGCAGCTCCATCGAGGCAAACAGGGAGGTCGTCACAGTAAAGACAAGGAGCGCCTGTCCCCTTACCAGTACACCCCCCAAATATACAGCCCCCTGACCAGCACCACCACAGTAACAGTCTCTGCTGCAGACGGACACGCTCAGGTACCGCACATGTTTACAAAGTACAGTACAGTGGTTATTATCAGATCTGAAGTAAATTACTGTAGGTGCATTTCTAACAAAAGCCTTGTGTAGTGACATCTGGAGTATGGAGGTTTGGATAAACAACATTAAATAGAGAAGAAGAAGAAGAAGAGGGTTCCTTTAGCTTGTTCTCTAAAATTGAACAAGTCAGAATGTAGCGATTCAATTCTTCAAAACAAGGATCAGAAAACTGCTGCTACTCCACATTCAGAAAGAACTGTTGAGTAAAACGTGGTATTTGAGGAAGCCTATGTAAAATAGTGTTTGTGTTCCTCTGAAATGGTGCAGTGTATAAAAGTTTGCAGTGTACAGTTGAAGCAATTGGAATGCATCAGTCAAAAGGGTTTTCAGTATTTTGTAATTGTTTCAGAATAACACCCTTTGCATCTCTTAAGGCCTGGTTGAACCAACAAGGTTTGTTTTACACTTAGTTTAGTGCTGAACAGATTTTAGTAATACCATTTTTTTATTTTTTTTTATTTCGAACAAGTGAAAATACATTAATAAAATAAATGTACATATATCCAACAACATAAACATTTTCTTCTAATAACAAAATATTTCATCAAACAGATTTCTTGAAAGTTTGTTTTTTTTAAAATAAACCATACACACACTATCTGCTCAAGAAGCAGTGGGAAGAAGAAGAAAAACTTAATTGCACCCCCATCGCTCTAAAGAACGTAACACACTATGCATAGCTGCTTCCTTATAAACAATATTGCATCAAACTGAATGTATGGACACCAAACCCATATTATAGTTGTACAAATAATATATATTAAATACATAAAGATATGCTATCTACTATAATGAATAATGAGGTAATTACACCAAAATAGTTCTGAATAATTAGCTAGAATATAGTCAATAATAATAATAATAATAATACAACAATCATAATTAATTATCTATATATGGGCTTAGACATATATGATAGTAGCCATATTAAATGAATAAAAATTAAATAAAAGATTTTTGTAACATTGGAAAAGGAAGTGTATTGAGTAATATGAGCATTGCACAGATGATCTCTTCTGCCCCAACTGGAATGAAAGAGAGTTATGATTCAGCATCTATTGACAGCCTACTGTCAGTGAACAGATCCCTTACAGTCACAACAGCAGTGGAGCCACAGCTGCATTTCTCTCTCTCCAGTTTGGCTCCTGATTCAAATCTTATAACTATACTATATATAGTTATAGATATATACTAGATAGTATATAGTTAGATAGTTACTAGATGTAGTTATAACAACAACATAACTTTAATAACAACCTACTGTACTACTAATTTCAATTTACTGTTCTACTAATTAGAGATCGACCGATGTGGGTGTCTCAGTCATCTAGTACCTACTCAAGGAGTTTTCAAAAAAAAAAAAAAGCCTTTTTTGAAACCTTTTAATTAAAAGAGTCTGTTCAAGATTAGACCTAGATCACAGTTTAAAGTAATAAAACTAAGCAACAAGTTTATAGGCTGCTGCAAGGAATGTGTTTGTTATTCTAAAAATACCTACAGTGAAGTTCAAGAGGTTTGTTAACTTTCTATAAACAATTTCTTTGACATTTCTGTTGTTTTATATAATTCCTGTTATAAAATACCTGTTTTATTGTGTAGGAAATCAGAGTGCTGCTTGGCTTTGGTCCCTCTTGACTCTTGTCATTTGTTTTTCCCGAGCATTTGAAAACTAAACGAGGGCTGTTCTTACCATAAATAAGTGATGTGTGTTTGTGTGCACTACAGCAGGTTTCCATGTCGAAGTCGGCTCAGATGCCGCTGTCCAACATCACCGTGCCAAAGCCCTCCATCTCCAGGGTGCCCAGCAGCATGGAGGGCATCAACCACGAGCTGGAGAAGGTCTTCATCAGAGATAACGGCGACAAGGAGGAGCTCAAGGTGGCCTTTTATACAACACTTTTCTTTTATACAGTTTGCACATTTTATAATAATCAGATTTAAATCATAGATACATGATTGCACAAACATGATTGGGTTACACCTGGTTACAACAACATGCTTGGCTTCATGCTACTCTGCTCTCTAACATCTCAACATGTTGAATGAAAGGTGTTCAGGTCATTAGTCTTTAGTGATTAGCAGATTATATTGCATTTCCCCCTTTTTTTAAACACATCAGGACTGACATCCTTCCATTTCCAGTCTCATAGTCTTTACACTAGGGCTGGCTGATAAGGATTTACAATCCTTTTTTTTTCTCGTTAGCTGACATTATGTCCTTTTTTATGCACAATGCCAGTTCAAACAGTAGCCAAGCTGTAGGAAAACTGCATTACCTTCAGAGTGAAAATAATCGGGGTTGTATTCTTTTTAAGTTGTTGCCCTTTCTGTCTTCATAGACTAGACTGAGTACAAATCTTGTTAAAAGACGCAAAAGGTGCTCCATTTAAATGGAAGCACATGACTTATTTGCATAAATCAACAAATTTATGTTGTACACCACACAGACACTACTCTGTCTTTATATCAGCTTCCTGCCACTTGGCAAAACCAAGAGATTTCAGAGTTAATATGAGCATATTTATTTATCTTCTTTAGCATCTACATAATTTGAGTTTCTTCGCAGCATTAGACTTCTCACTGGAGGTCCTACACAGTGTAGAGTGTGGCGTTAGAACAATAAATACATTTTTTGATTTGGTCTCAGAAACCATCTGAAATAGGCATTGTTCCCATGTGACTAAGTTTGCCCATTGAAGATTGATTAACTACTACTAAAGAAAAAGTGGGGTCTTTAGTTAACACATTAAATAACAAATGATTTTTTTAACAAAAAGATCTTTGAGATACACTATGCCCCTTTGTGCCAGATTTTAAACGTTGTGTGAATCTAAGCTGAGATGAAAAAGGGTCTAGTGTTTTAGAATATAAATGTAAAGTGTGTGGCATTAGGACCAAATGTTATTATTCCTGACCACGGTTTCTGGTAAAAGGCATGAGGTAGCATGAGGTCTGTAAATGTGTGGAGACAGACAGACATTGAGCAACATTCACTGGCCCCATCAGTTTTAGAACCACAAAGTTGTGGGATTCTTTGGATATACACATTTTTTTATACGTGTGTTTTTTCTTTATCAGTCCCTGGAGGTCCCAGACGGCCGGCGCGCCCCCTTCCCTCCCCAGCAGCGCAGCAGTAGCACCCGCAGTGTGGACACCCAGACTCCCTCCGCCCCGGGCCGGTCCAGCAGCTGCTCCAGCCTGTCGCCCTGCCCCTCGCCCGCCTGCCCTCCGGGGTCACATGACGGCAGCCCCTACTCCACAGACGACCTGCTCTACGACCGGGATAAAGGTACGCTTTGACTATAGGCCACTGACACATGTTCACAGGTTGATTGACTGTTTTAAATGCAATATCTGAGAAATTACTTCATTTATAACAACATGGATTATTATATGTACAAAAAGCTATTTACTCCTCCCATGTTTTACATAAGCCTGTGTGTTTGTGTGCCGACAGACAGTGGAAGCAGTTCACCTCTGCCTAAGTTTGCGTCCTCACCCAAACCTAACAACAGCTACATGTTCAAGCGAGAGCCACCGGAGGGCTGCGAGAAGATCAAAGCCTTTGAAGAGAGGTATGGCTCTTTGTTGTTATCTGTCTTCCTGATGTGTTGTGAAGAGTGGCCTGAGTATAATCTCTCACCGTTGTGTTCAGTTCCAGGCAGTCCACGTCAGCCTCAGTGCCCCTGTTCTCCTGCCCCGACAAAAACAAGGTCAACTTCATCCCCACCGGCTCGGCCTTCTGTCCCGTCAAACTGCCCGGCTCCCTGCCCCTGCCCCCCACCTCCGAGGACAGCCAGGGCGGGGCCGCGGCGCTCTACGGTGCCCCCACACAGGTGTCGACGAGCACCAGCACAGACGACCCGCCCGAGGAGACCGGCTCACCCTCAGAGACTGCCCCATCCCAGACAGACAGTGCCGCCATCAGCTAGACCACAGAGCACCTCTCCACAGACTGACCACCACCGGGGGGCGCTCTCTGTGCGGACCCCCTCAAACCCCCCTCCATCTCTGCATGACGTAGCAACTATGTCCCCAGTAACCACCTTCACCACCGCCACAGAGGGTACGCCTCAAAGCGCTTATTTTGATCTCCTCGGTTCCTTGCTCCTCGCTTGAACAGAAGGTTATTCTCCGTGCGCCATCTTTACCACTTTCCCATCCCGGTTCTGAGAAGGGAGGAGACCTCTGTGAGGAGACATGAGCGAGGACACTCCTGAGCATCCGACAGGGCTCAAACACAGTAAAACCCCAGCCACTAAATATTGTTTATGAAGGTTTATATTAGTTCTAGCGCCTGCTGCTTCACTATGGCCCTGTTTCAAGAAGCAGGCTTAATGCAAACTAACCTAAAAGTTAGGTTTAGTTTGTGTCCATTATTTTGATTTTACGTCTGGCTCATTTTGTTGTGATTTCATTTCAACGACACAGGCGCATTATGAAACTGAGACTCAATTACTTATGAAGGAATGGTTTATCCTAAAAATAAACCAACCAAGACTAGTAATGAAATGACTAAATACATCATAGTCAACACAAGATTTACAATTTGTGTTTAAATAAATAATAATCATAATATAGTCCTTGTTGGGAAATTTTGAGCTACCCGTACAACTGAAGGAAGTCACACTGGAGACTTTTAGAAGTTTATGAACTGACTCTGCTCATAGGAAATATGTTTACCCAATGGAGGTAAGGCTTGGAGTTGATGTTTTGTCCATTACCTACTCCTTTTTCCTGCAGTATTAATGGAGAAAGTAAAATCGCTGGTGTTTCTTTATTGAAAACGACCGATCAGTAGTATTTTAAAATGTGTCTGTATTTCCATTAGCCATGTCCCACTTGGAGAGTTCAGATTTAAACTCTTGAGTTGGTTCAGCCTCCTTTGGGAAACAGGGCCAATGTATGTGAAGTTTAAAGAGGAAAAACTCAACATGAAAATGTGTTTCTTTCAAAAGTACCAAATATCCATGACAAATCCAATCACAATTAAATTCTGGTGGTAAATTGAGGTTTTGCTAGAAATCCGATAGAGTTTATTTCATCATGAACAGACGCCGCTACACATAATGCTCCTGAGGAAGGAACCTCCATCATCTCTCCTCAGTCCTCTGTCCTCTCTTCTTGTCTCCTTCCTGTCTCCTCTCCCTGTCTCCTCTGTGGGCGGGACTAAAACGCAAGGAGAGGACGCAAGTGATGGAAACGATAAGCGCTTTGAGACGTTCCCGAAAGACCGGCCACCTCGAAGTCCTGTCTGCATCACGAGTGGACCGGGAAGGACCATGAGCAGGCTTTAGAGGAAGAATGGAGCACTATGGACAGGGAAGGGGGGCATGCATTTTAAAACCGGTAGTATATTTCTGATTAAATTATGTGTTGTGTTCTGTTTCAACATTCACAGTATGAATAAGCTCTTTAAACATATATATAAACACACATATATATATCTATGAAAAGAAAGAAAATGCTTGTTTCAAAAAAAAAAAATCCTTAACTGTGTATTGCTGTGTAACAGGCTGTACTCTTCAGGATTATGTTTACCGTATCCAGATCACAGTGTAAACCCTGTCTCCAAAATGGCAACCACATTTGGACAAAACGAAAAAGAAGAGGGGGGAAAAAAAAAAAGAATCGGCCACCGGTGGTTGCACAGTGTCTGCATCTGGCCTCGCTTCAGGTATTTCAATCAGAGTCTATACTCAGGTAATTTGGGATGAGTGTCCATAACGATATCTTTAAGCAGAACGCAGTCACCTTACTTTCTTTAGCGCCATTCCAAACGTTCTATTTAAAGTCGAGTCTTAGAAGGTCATGGGTTAAAGTATGGGGCATTTGAGGCGGGAACTGTACGGACCACACTCACTGTGACTGACGAGTGTTTGTGTGGTGTTTATGCGTAACCATGACGATGATGTGTGATTGGTTCAGAGGACCAGACGTGGATGAGTCTGCGGTACCTTCACATTCGAATACAATCAGACCCAAACATTGGGTTTACAGCTGGTGCAGATTGGAGATGTCTGGGATTACAGACAGCAAAAGATCATTTCAGTCGTATTCATTGGTTTTTTTTTATGCTAAAGGATCTTTGCCTTTTGCCTCTGCTGCTGCTGTGCAAAGGCAAAGTGCAGTATTTTGCCAAAGTTAAGACCAAAAAAAGCTCATTCATTTTTTCATTAATTCTACCATTTACCCTAGCTGCTTTGGATGTGAGGCCCAGTACGCTCTGGATAATTTCCGGGGCCAGCACAGACTTTAAACTGAGTCTCTAAAACGACATTAATCTATTGCAACAACTGTAAAAAGTATATCTAAAATATTTCTCTGTTTAAAAAAACACTGTTACCTTTTAGGCTGCACTAAAAAAATAAAGGAGACTCACACAGGACTGTTAACTTTATATAAACATCGTAGTTTTAATGACCATTTGTATTGATTCTGGAGTAAAATGTTAGCTAGCATTGCTTTAAAGTGAATATGTGGTGAGTTTATTTCTATTTAGAGCACGTGAACAACTACGGTAGCCCTGCAAGGACATACTGTTGTCTATTAACAATTTTCAATTTTAAAACATTGAAACTAAATAATTGAAAACCTTCATTTCAAGTTGTGTGCTCAAAAAGAAAATGTCCTCTCTGGGCAGCTGTAGGAACAGGAAATGATGGAACTAAAATGTCTCCTTGCACTACGTTATATTGAGCTTTAGCTTTCTTTTTTCCAAGATAGACAAATGTAAGGAGTCTTATTTTTATCCGATTATTTACTTTTGACCACATAGTTTTGACTGACATGCACCAAAAATATACTATTTTTTTAGATAGGCCTTGTTGTCTGTATGTACACCCTTCATCTCCAATCTGCGTCCAGGTGAACTCCAGATTTAGACTGTTGATAAAACCCCAATATTTACTGCTCCATTGAATGCATTCCACAAGATCCTACGATTCATCCACTGCATAAATAGACTCATGATTCATTCCGAGAATATCTGTGAGCCTCCCGACACGTTGCCACTGTAAGGGTTTAGCCGCCGTAGGCTTCTGTAAAGACGTTTGGTTGCCGGAACAATAGCACCTTGATGTGTTGGATGCACACTGGCCTGCCACTCTTACTGTCACTGTTTAAGGCTCTTGGATTCAACCACTGAACATGACGACTTTCTCCTGAGCAGAACACCATCGTTTAGGCCAGGGGTCACCAACCTTTTGCTTCCTTGGTTTTGGAGAGATCTACCTGTGAAAAGAGAAAAATCGAGTGTTATAATTGAAGGAGCTTTTATGTTGGCGAACAGCTAAAATAGCAAAATTCTAAATATGTCTCATAGCAATGCACAAGCTTAAGAGTCCAAGTGTTGTTTTATTTTATTTGGCTTGATTGTTCCTGATCAGCTAGTTGACTTTGTAATCAGTGGGTCAATGGTTTCTCTTTTGGAGTTATCACAGTTAACTCTACTAGCACACCACAGCTCCAGCTCTCAACAGTTCCTCTCTGCTTTATTCACTATTTACTGTTCAATGTGACAAAAATGTGAATGTTTTTGAATGATTATTGTTCATTTCAGTCAACTACTACTCGGTAAGGCCAGTTATTTTATTAAAAAAAGGAATTATTTAGACACATTCATTAAAAAAACAACTTTTGAAATATGTCAAATATTAGTCAGGGCAGTTTCATTATCAACAAAACTAAGGCCATTTTCCTGTTTACCAGCACTGACAATCTAATGGAGTGTGCCACATGGGAAACAGCATTATCTGAAAGCAGGATGCAACTTTTCTTAACGCCAGGTTATACTGCCTGCTACAATTAGCAACTAAAAAGTAAAGCAGCGTAGAGTTCAGTGTCCCATCTTTTGCACTATTACATAATTATACACAACATTCATTTATAATTCTGCGCTATGTATCCATGACGACAGGTTGGTGACCCGTTTTTGGCTGTTTACGGACATCTCCACGCCCTACTGTAAATGAACCACCGCTTTCATATTTAGAAAGAGTGCAACATAATCAGCATTTATTTCGTTCTCTCGTGTGCTTGTCCCCCCCACCCACCCCCCACCCCCCTGCATTGCCGCTCCACTCACATTTTGTACATACGTGGCTTTTAAAAAGGCTCAATGCAACGTCGTGGTTTCTTAAGACATTTCAGCACCTTACCAAGAGCTAAAGCTTTCCCAATGTTCACGTATACTCGGCATTGGTAAACTAGATGTGTGCAATAATAGGTGAAAACAAAACAAAAAGAAGGTGTCGTCCTCCCGGGTGTTTGTTCGTTCTTTGACACGACCGTCTCATCTCGCATTCCTTGGGTTTTGAGCATGGGGGGCTGGATCAGCGAGCGGTTTGTTGCTAAAGCCATCACTCGATACAAAACCAGCACTGAGACAGACCAGAGCACATCACTGGCAGGTCAGAGTGTTCATCTGCTCACTACATGATAACTCCCTGTGTAACCTGCAGTGTCAAAGTTCATGCACAATGGCAATAAAAAAAGACTATTGGTCGTTTTTGTCTTCTTATTGTCTGACTGTCAGAATCTCCTACGACCCCATTTCTTCTGTGTACATTTTTAACATTTGAACTACATTTATTTAATCTGGAGTCTATCCCAGTTGCTTTGGGCATTACTTGTGGTACACTTTGGAAAATGATCTGTTCGACGCAGGACTAACACCTACTCCTTGTTCAGACCACACATTTTTCAAGTCATATTCTATGTTTTTTTTTTTTAATGTGACGTAACTAATCACTTTAAGCTTGATTTCATAGTCTGCCGTTGTTGCTGACTAAGACCCTGATCGATGCAATTCAGATTTTAATAGGCGATAAGGCATTGTAATGTGTTAACGCTTCAATGTTTCAATGATGTGGTTGAATACACTGACCAACTTATTGCTGATTATCTAAATATCAGGTCAAGATAGATATCTAGCAAGCAAAATATCAGGACCAATCACCAACGAGCAACAGCCAACATAAGCAGCCCCAGTATGGCAGAATAGGAGAAGAATGTATAGCCAATGAGAGCACAGGACACTTGATGGAGGTGAGTGCAGGTGTGCACTTAGACCAACCATCTGCGCAAAAACTAGCACTTTTTTATTTATTTTTTATTTCCATTGTCACTTCTCTCATGTCGTTTTGTGACATTATGTTCTTTTGGAGGTCAAAGATCATGTAGTGTGTGAAGTGATCCCATTGCCATTCAGTTGTGCAATTTACTTCACAAATCTGATGGTAGTGTAAACAGCTATAAATATATATATATAAATGTGTTGTCTGAACAAGACTTTTAAAACATTAAGAGTCAAGTATTTATAGGAGTTTCTAGAAAAAACCACAGTGGTAGATGAAGGACATGCAGACCACAAAAAAATAGTCTGTCCACAACCTTTTTGCAGTGAGGCAGGTGTATCAACCTCTTCACAGTTATTTTAAAAAATTACTGAAATTATTTTGATCAAATAGAGGTTAAATAGCTATATATGTAAGCAAACATTCCTGTCTTTCGGCTTTACAACAAGCAGAGACTCAATTATTACCATTTTACTGATATCCCTTCATCCAATCAGAGGTAATTGTTAGGTTTGGTTTGTTGTAATCGAACCTTTCTCCAATACTGCTTTGATTAATGGACAAATGCAATTCTAACTGCAATAAACTCACCGCAGCTCTCTGTATGTTGGCACCATCTATCCGGCCACCAATGACACGTGACATCACATCCTCTGACACAGTCTCTTACAAACCACACTATAGTGCTATCAGGAGTGGATGCTTTGTTGGACAGTGAGCATCTGCAGGAAGCACAGGCAGCTGCTTCTTTGTACGAACACACTGGACCCAAGACTGAAGAGCCATCTACATCCGAGTGTCATCCACCGGCATTATACAGTCATACAAGCCTCACAGTGGAACTACACTACAGCCATCACAGCTCAATGCACGAGCACTTTGTCACTACTGGCTCCCGCTGACAGAGAGGAAGAAGGAAAGAAAGAAAGAGTGAAGCAGTACTTACTTATGTCCATAATTTTGAATCACATCATGAAATCAACTCCCTCCAGAAATAGGATTCTAGTCTTTTCTTAAATTAGAGGCAATTCCACCTTCCCACAGCATGAGAACATCTACGGTAGCCCTGTAGGGACACAGTGTTGACAATGAATAAAAGCAAGGGGAAAGAGGTCAGATGGTGAGTTCAATTTTTAAACTTTAGAATCAAAATCAAGCCATCATGAGAGATTGTGCATTTAAAAAAGATGTTTAATCATTTTATTGCTCAAATATAATGAGATTAACCTTAAGTTGTGGTATTAAATATGCTGGAGATACACATTATACAGTTGTACTTCAATATACGTGTTGTATTATCCCCCAAGCAAAAAATATATTCATCTTTATTTCCTCATGTCAAACAATTTCTGTCTTTATTTCACAGTGAATTTTCCATTTTTATAACAAGGCCTGAAAGTAAATAAATGGACAAGAATGGTGTACAGAGCTGCAGTAGAGTGGAGCTCCAGCAGATGGCAGTATATAACCACAGAGCCAGCTTGAACCTATGTGGCGCCAACACACCTTCAGTATGCAACAACATGAATCAAAACTGAATAAAATAATATTGTCTGTGTCCTCTTATTGCATTTCTAAGTGTTCATCTGTGTAAGTCTACATTTGAAGCTAAAAAGAGCAGCCTCAATCCAGGAATAATTCATGCTGGAAATGAAACTACTTCTGCTCAGGAGGAATGAGTCTTGAAAATGTTCACCGTCAAACGAGAAAAGCATTGTTGGCCCCGTTTCAACTAAAGCTAATCGGCTTTGTCCCAAACTCCATTCTGCGCTAATCTCCACCTCCCAGCGCATCCTAACCAAACCCGTAGAACAAAGGTAGGAGTCTTTTTAAATCAAATTACGGTGCACAAAGCCTCTTGTAATCTTCTGTTTCCTAGCTGTCTTAGCCGCGCCGTCGAGGCCTGCCGTTTTCCATCCGTTAGTGTTAAATCCTCATTTATGGAAGACACACGTGAGGCCCGCCGAGGAGCACACGTGTGACATGTATGAAGATGTGCTCGTCGGCCGTTTGCCCTTCACTCTTAATTCGCGCCAATCAAGGGTCACATTAGCGGCTAGTTAGCGAGCGCCGTCGCCCCCAATCAGAGCCACTCGTTGGAGACAATCAGACCTGCTGACATCAGAGGAGAATTCTGCAAAAACAATCTGAAACCAAGTAGGACATGTGATTAGCGGTTTTACACGGACGACGTGGTTGAGCGGTTTGTCTCGTTTGGATAAGGCCTTTTGAAGAAGATGGAATGGAAACGTCATGGAAACTACGGCTGCACTTAAGTTTTTGTTTGGACCAGGTTGACCATCTTTTACACCAGTGGTGTCAAACTCAAAGTGGTGAGGGGCCGCAAAAGTTAATAAGAATCCTTTCAGGGGCCGAAGATGGTGACATTTGGAAGCTTTTATTAAATTTTGAATGTTGGATTTAATCTTCATTTGAGTCTTACAGAAGTTATCACACAAACAATAATTTCTTTCCTGGTTTTCGTTTGATTTGAACAGGTTTTGGTCAGATTTCAACAGGTTTTAGCCCGATTTCAACAGGTTTTAGATGGGTTTGAACAGATTATAGTTGAATTTAAACAGGATTTAGATGTATTTTTGTCAGATTTGAACAGATTTTCTTTTTGTAGCAAAAATCGAATCCATCTAAAACATCTTCAGAATCAGAATCAGAATCATCTTTACCAATAGCAACAAAAAAATCCAATTAAAACCTAGTATCTAAATTATCACCTACTAAATGTATCAAAGGGCCACATAAAACATTGCAAAGGGCCGCATTTGGCCCCCGGGCCTTGAGTTTGACATGTGTGTTTTACACTGTCCAACTTGTAGAAGAATACGTTGGCAGGTCTGTGTTTCCATTTAATGGGACTGGATGTACTTGGAGAGCATGAAAAATGCAGCATATCATTCTCCTTTTCTGAAGAAGTTGTTCTTGTTTTTTTTTTTAGTTTAGAGTTTTTCTAGATACCTGTCACAACATGGTTCATTAAAACTAAACTGAGGCAAATGATCACCCAATATTTGACCCATTTTAATCCTGGGCCTTGTACTATGAAGCTGGATTGAGGTAACAACAGAGCCAGCAGATCTTCCATTGGTCCTTTTTTCTGCACCAGGTTCAACCAACTCCAGGTTCTCATCAGATCAGTTCAACTCAGAATTTCCTGAAAATAAAAAGTGAAATCATTTTCCGTTTATTTCCTGTCAATGCATTTAAAGTGACTATTTCCTGATTTTCTATGAATGAGGAAATCCATCGTCCAATCAGAGAGCTCCATCAAACTCAGCAGAGACTCGGATTATTTATTATGTTTAATGCTATCCTAAAATATTACACACTGCACCTTTAAAGCGAATGTGTTTAGCCACTTTGACAGCAAAAGAAATCCTTCACCAAACTAGCTTTCTCCAACCCACTCTTCACACTCAGAAAACAATCAGCAGCTGGATAAAAAATGAAAATAGCATCCATACCAGAGGCACTCCTCTAAAATGGAGTTACTTTTACCAACACGATGAGCCATGTAATACACTTAGAGCCATCTTGGAAAAATAGATATTTAAAGCTCAATAAAACACAGTGGAAGTTCAAGTACTTCTTCTTACCCTTTTAGTAACTTCTTTAGATAATACCCCCTGTTTAGAGAGCAAAAAACAAAACAAAACAAAAAAAACTGAATCCTTTCGTCAATTACTTTAAAAATAATAAACAAAAACTAATTATTTACCAATATGTCTGTGGAGGTTCTCAATCATTCAGGACACAATTTTAGAAAAGGTTTTCAGACAAGACATTTAGACATAGGTTTGAGGTCAAGGGAGTTTGTTAATTGAGTTCAGTTCATATAAATTTCCCAGAGATATATATTATTGAGTCAAAACTTCATGTATTATTGAGACAAATTTGTTTGAGTTATTCACAAAGACTTCATGGGAAGATGCCCTCTTTTTGTGATGTCAAAGCCATAACTCAACAATAATAGTGTCATTACTTTGAGGCAGCCTTGACCTCAGTGACATGAGGCCAAAGCCACACTGTCAGTTCTGAATAAACTCCCAATTAAGTCTTATATCATCAGAAAGGGAGAGCGTGTCACATTTGAAATACTTCAACATTTAACAGCACCACTTTCAGTTTCTCATGTGTATTTTAGTTTATCATTCCTCATTTGCCAAAACAATCTAAAAAATCTGCAGCAGGACATGATCTCACACAACCCTGGATAAAAATAAAAATATACAACAAAAAAGCACATGGCTAAATAGCATTAAGCAGGATATCAAAATGTGTATTACACGATATTGGTGCAAACATGAAGCTAAAGAGGCTGATGTCTTTGACTCCTCTGACTCTATAGATAGTTTTTGTGCAGTGACTATTACAGAGAAGTGAAAAACTATTTTTAATGTGTTACTAAAGACTTGTGTAGATGCAAACCAAAGTCCAATGTTTTCATGAGACCAAAACACAAATGCTAGCTGGTAGTGCAATCAAAACCATCTGCGTACGTGTTGAGAGTGTTGTGGTGTGGCCAGTAAAATTATTTTTCATTCTATTGATTCGAGTTTGATTTCCTGGAGGCAGAGCAAATGGACATAGATTAAACTACCTCTAAATGCAATTAGTTAGACCTACAACCATCAGCGGTTAGATTGGTCAAGTAGGATTGATCTTGTTGGTTTTAAGAAGAGGGTTTCCAGACCCACTTCTTGCTGACCAGGCTAGTATTTTGCCTCTGTTATTCTGCTCACTGTGACTCCTGCTGCCAATAGCTGTCTTGGACTGTATTTACAGTTTACATGACAACACAGCGGGTGGAAAAAGACCAAAACACCATGTCAAGCAAGGACAAGCAAATTACTGACTTTATTCTATGTAAGTCCTAGTAATTGTAAGTCCCACATCTATCCAAGTGGGATGCTCTGGGTCAATTTTAGCTTCTGGCCTCCATCTTTTCTAGAGACTCCCCCTATTTAAATGAGTGTACTTCTCATGAGGCTCTAACGTGTCACATGTGTCAGAATTTGAGTCGGTTGCTGCAGGAGTCCTTTGTTCGTCTGGAGGAGCAGCCGCCGCTCTCGGTCTCGGGGGACGGTGGCCGTTCACTGGACAGACGTCACATTGAGCTCTTTTGTGTGTCCGTCTCATCCGCGGGCTCCATTGTGGAGGCCGGACAGTCCGATCCCATCTGCAGCGGCCAGCCGTCCCTTTGCCTCGTACGCACGTCAGCGCCCCTCCGCTCCCCGCCCTGGGACTCCATTGTCTCTCTCCCCTTTTCAAATCACACGCCTCGAATGCTACACCGATCAAGGGAAAATAATCAACTGGCCTTTTGTTTTAGCGCCGCGTCAACAGGAGAAAATAAACTTATGGAAATGAAGGCTTATCGTGCGCCGCTCAGACGCCTTCGGTGTTGGGGAGCCGTCCAGAACCACCCCCCGCTGTGGGTCTGGAGCCAGCTGACTGCTCTCCAGAACACTGTGATGCTCAAGTAGGGCCCCCTTCAGACCTTTCGTTTCAATCCGTCTTCTCTGTCTGGACACGTGATATTTACCTGTGCCCTTCTGAGCCTGCATTCAATACACTGGTTTCGGATTGGGCACATTTTCTACTTTTACCCATCTACAATCACTTTATTCTTTCTGTATAAATCAAGTGTTAAACTTAAAGTCTGTTGGACAACTTTCTCCAAGGTTTCCTCTCTGATCACTCTCGTTCTGTCGTGTAATTACACAATATGTACGGACACCACTACCTCAATGATCTTCTCTTATCTATTTTTACTGTCTTCCTCGAACACTGCTTCAGAGAAAAAAAAACAAAAAAACAACACTGACGTATGAGGCCTCTGAGTCAGTGTTTAAAAAGTTTTTAAAAGAGAAAAGCAGCTAGCGTTAGTAACTTGTAGCGTTAAATGCTAATGATCCTCCTCATCTATGTCACGGCCTGTCCGTCCTGGGAGTGGATCCCTCCTTCTGTGGTTCTCCCTGAGCTTTCTCTGGGTTTTTTGAGTTTTTCCTCTGACCCTGATGGAGGGATTTTGTCTTGTTCATCCTGTTAGCATATTTACTGTCTTTTGTTTTTCTTCAGCCCTTTGAGGCAATTGTTGTTGCGAAATTGAACTGCATAAACTAGAGTTTTCTATGGTAATATTCTGCCGATTTCAAGTTAAAGCAAATAAACACAACAAAGTCAGAGAAAAAATAAGTGGCATATGAATGCATCATAAGCTACAACAGATGGAGCTTTTTTCTTTGAATTTTTTTATGACACAGGTGATCAACTAAGAAGATAGCCAGAGGGACAGTGGTATAAAAGATTCTTTGCCAGTCTAAAGATTTTTTTGTGGCCATTTTTACTTTTTTTTTTTTTTTTTAAACTATTTGGTAGAATCATAGTACAGACAGAGAGGAAACAGAAAGGACAAGAGGGGAATGGCATAGAGCAGTGATTCTCAAACTCTTCACTCCAAGAACCACTTCAGAAAATATTTGTCTTTCCACCTTTATCCAGATACGGATCTAAGCCATTTTAAGTTTTATATGAACACATACCCATCTACGTATATGAATGTTTTGAAATACATTTTGTTTGGTGGTTTTGAATCCCACCACTTTTTAAGAATCAAAACATTAAGTGGTATTATAAAGTGTATTATAGAAAAGTTAATAGTCCTACATTTTGTAGTTATCATACATTCTTAAATACCACTCCAGAGATCCAGAGTACCACAGAGAATGAGCCGGAATTGAACCTGGGTTGCTCAAGTTTGCACTCGACCAGGTTAACCTCCAATGAGCCAAACACAATCTGTGGTTCTAGACAAGTACATTACATACATTTCCCTGTAACATATCGTGAGCCTGATTCTCTGCGGAGAGCTGGAGAGTGGGGTGACGACCCTGAGAGAGGCCTCATGTAAATGAAGCCCACCGCTGTCAGATTACACCGTAGGCCACGCTCTGCTCCCCCCCAATACCCACCCACCCCCCACCCGGCCGGCCCACCTGATAAAGATGAGAAGTGCAGGGAAATTACAGCGCTCCTCGGTGCTATCGGCCCTCCACAGAGCCGGAGGTGAGCGATAGAAGAGCACTAAAACGCCGAGAAGCAGAAGGAACGACCTTTCAGCGTGTCGTACACTCACAGCAAGACCCGCATCGGTATCTGTCCTCGCGCCGCGCTCGGCTTAAATGGACACCTTCCTCAATGTCAGACTAAAGAGAGACTGAATCTGGGCAGAGACGCTGCTTTGAATAGAGGGCTATCAGGCTGGAGAGAGAGATTTCTGTTTGTCGTGACCCTGAGAGGACTACGTCTACATCACTTCTGTAAAACGGCACTCTGCATTTCTATTAACACTGGCACCTCATCCAAGCAGTTTTCCAGCCTTCATTAAATCAGAGAGACGGTTTACCACTGTCTCCCATCCAAAGACATACAAATATTGGTGAATTGGTTCATTTTAAAGGCGTGTAGTGATTGAAAACGTACGGTTGTCTGTTGGCGTTGGGGTTAGTTAGGGTTAGGGTTAATAGTCAGATTTACTAAGGTCTCAAATAGCCAGCGCTAAATTGCATGTGACATTTGTAGGTGTGTCAGGCTAGTATGTTCAAAACAGTTGATGGTATGTTGTACTGTTACAAATATAACCTTTTTCATCAATTATTTAATATTTCTTATGCCTCTTTTTTGCACAAATAACAGCAGTCTTTCATCTAGAAACTGCAAAAGCTTTGGATGTACTTTTCCAATGTTAAAAATGCAGATGCAGTTTTTTGTCACACTAAATGGTTTCATATATGATTTTACATTGCGCTTTTTTTCCATGTAAAGAGCTTTTAAACACTTTTCCTAAAAATATCTGAAGTAACTTTTTCTGATTACCCCCCCCCCCCCCCCCCCCCCCCCCCCCCCCCCCCCCCCCCCCCCCCCCCCCCCCCCCCCCCCCCGCCCCTCCCCCCCCCCTCCCCCCCCCCCCCCACCCCCCCCCCCCCCCCCCCGAACAAGGGAAGACGGAACCGGCACCAACAAACAAAAACAACCCCCTTTACACCCAAAACAACACACCCCACCCCACCCCCCCCACCCCCCCCACTTTCTCCCCCCCCCCCCCCCCAAAAAAAAAAAAAAGAAAAAGAGGGGGGGGGGGTGTGTTGGGGTGGGGTGTAGTCCCCCCGGAGGGGAGGGGGGGGGTGGGTGTGGGGGGGGGGGGGGGGGAAAAACACCCCCCCTTCTATCCGGGCCCCGGGGCCCCGCGCCGGGGGAGGAGAAAAAGGGGGGGGGGGTGGGGGGGGGGGGGGGGGGGGGGGGGGGGGAAAAAAAAAAAACCCCCCGTTTTTTGGGGGGGGGGGGAGGAAAAAAAAAAACCCCCCCCCCTTTTTTTTTTTTTTTTTTTTTTCCCCTTCCCCCCCCGGGGGGGCCCCACTGTGGGCAAAACCCCTCCCAAGGTAAATAAAAAAACACTTTTGTAAAACCTTTTTTCTTTTTAAATTTTTTTTCCCCCCCCCCGGGGACGGGGGTCTTGTGGGGGGGGGGGTTTTTTGGGGGAAAAAATTTTTTTTTTTTTTTATTTTTGGGGGGGGGGGTTTTTTTTTGAGGGGCCCCCCATAGTCCGGAAAATACGGTAGGCATATATGGAGGGTGGTAGTGCACAACAGCATACTGTATTGCACACTCTCTTTTGGGAGATGGCATCTTTTTGTCATTTTGCTCTAGAGTAGAAAAAGTTACCCTGGCCAGCCCGTTCCGTTGCTCTTCCTTTAGAGATGTCAAGTGGGTCTGGATCGTGGATGTATTATTAGAACAGGATACTTAATGAGAAAAAAAAAAACACAAAAAAACAAAGGTGACATCATAAAACAAAAAAAGTGATTTTTTTTTTAGTGAATTTAAGGATTTTTAAGAGAGAAAATGTTTAAGATATAAAAATAGACGATTGAAACACTACAAAATCCGACCTTTTTGCTAGTTGTAGGTGTCCTGTCAGCCGAGACATTTGTTTTTACATTGAGGTCAATGAGGAAAATCCTTTTTGGGCCGCATAGGATTTTTCTGTTGCAATACCGCGAGTAGAAAAGAGGGCAGTGCCTTATTTTATAACACATCCATGGTCTGGATCACCTCCCATTGTCCACAGCTTCCATCGAGCTCAATACGATAGGCCAATCATAACTGTTTATTTAAAATGGAGTGGGTTTAAAGTGTTGCTCTGTTTTTCTGTTTGGTTGTATGTTTTTGAAAATTCGCTGCTCCCTGCAAATACTGGTATTGCCTCCTCAACCTGATTGGACAGAATAAATGTGATTGTAATGTGTGTAAGATTAATCAAGCTTTTTTTTATCAAAGAACGCTATAATCTGTCTGTGCCGTGTCTTTTTGTGTGTCTATGAGCTGAGGACAGGCTCTAGCATTATCTCCAGTTAACAATTAGCCATGTTTAACTTGTTGTAAGCAGGTTACTATACCAAGCACAAGCTCTAAGATGCTTACATCAAAGCTCAGGAAGTTTTCTAGCACAAAAAAAGTGACGCAGGAAACCTCTTGTCATTTTAAGTCAATGGTAAACAGCAGCTTGTTGTGTTCCAGCGCTTAAATGTGCTCTGTCTTTATATTTTGTGGCTGGATCAGCGATCAAGCGACGGCATACTGTGAACTGTCACCGCGCGGCTAATTCACTGAGCAATGGCAGCAATGGGGTACTTTATGGCGGCTGAAATGAGGCCCGCGGTTGCAGAGGAACAAGCCGCTCATAAACAAAGCCTTCGGTGACAGATCAGCCGATTCAGGCGAACGTGGCGGCGCCGTTAGATCCACTTGTAAAAGCACAGATGACCTTTAAATATGTGCCGCCTCAGATACGGGCGTCGAGATTATTATGGATTCCTCACAGTTTTTTGGAGCTGTTTTATCTGCGGCGGAGGTGGAAAAGTTCATGTTCTGGAATCGATCATTTTAATACCACCCATTCCTCGCATCAAAAAGAGACCAGGGCAGACTGACAAGGTACAAGAAGACTGATACTGTCTGCGGTTATGCATTGATCGGAAGCAGCAATTAATCAAGTGGGGTAAAATTTAAATATTTTGTTAATGGTCATCATTTATAAGACCAGAGTGAATGTTCAGTCAGTGTCAAAGCTTACCTTAACGCGTGTTTTTTTGCGATCGTACAAGATTAATGCATGTCACACTACACGATGTGAAGCGGTAATAAAGCTGAGTTTTTCATAGGATTCCGCTCTGGTCAGAAACAGGAAGTGGTAATAACTTGTGTGGTGTTTGTGTGATTAAAAGAGAGAAAGGGAGGGGAAAAAAAACGGACAAATATGTGTAGCAAAGTCATATGTTTCGTCTCTTGTGAACGTGCAAAACGAGGGCTAAAGGGGCAGAAATGGGACTGGGCTCCAATGTAACAAGGCAGCACTGCAATTTATTTACATAGGTGAATGGGAAATGTGTGTGTTTGGTGCTAAAGAAAGGTACAAAATGAGAGTTGTTGTTATGTTTAGGTTATTATGCTTTTTACTGGTCCGGCCCACTTCAGATCTAGTTGAACTAAAAAGAGTTTGACTCCCCAGATCTAGAAGTTCACATAATCAGTCAAGGATTGTTTTTTTTTTCACGCCGGATGCCCTTCCTGTCCTCCATTTTTCTGATCTTGGGACTGGCACAAAGGTACACTGGCTTGTGACTCTGTGGATAGTTAATAGTAGCAATCAGGTGCTTAAGCTGGGAAGTAAAATGCTAGCAGCAGCAGGAAAGTGTCTAGCATCTTCTCCAAAAGTGGCCACCAGGCAAAAAAAGTCAGGTGGTAATGATAATCTACCAAAAAGATAAATTCATTCATCCATTCATAGTTTTCAGTCTCTACTCTGCCGTCTACTGTGAATACACACCGCCTGCAGAGCGCTCCCTGGTGGCCACAAAGGTCTGAAGAAGGAGAAAAGTCCCATAAGTCAAAGGTGGACTGAACAGGCGTTGAGGGGTCTGGGCTTATGTGGACCCCCCGTCTCGTCGGAGGCCAATCAGGAACTCTATTTTTAGAGCCGGTGAGTGTACCGCCATCCAGGAGCAGATGGTATTTTGAGACGAGAAGGTGCAATTTACAGTAAACTGATTTTTTATCCTTGGCAGGTCATGGAGAGCACTACAGAAGTATGAACATGGAACAGGAGACTCAGACTGACGCAGGAAAGGGCTTAAGTGAGACTGAGTAAACTCAACACTGGACACAGACAGAGTACAACACCAGAATATCTTAGAGGTTCCCTTTTATACCATTGTGCTCTTATATAAATAACACTAAATACTAGCATGGAAAAAATAGTAGATACATCACAAATCATGCTGCATACACAGGCACGTGGAAGGACATGCACATTTTGGATTTTTAAAAATGAAAACTGACAGCAAACAGACAAAAGGTATATCACGTGAAATAAAACCCAAAGAGCTACCTCTTGCACAATACAACTGTGTGAATATATATCTGTCTCAAAGTATAGATGCTCACCTTTTTAATCACTATTACATACAATAAAAGTCAACAGCCATAATAATAATATTTATATAATAATTTGGATATCCTTCAAATATCATGTGACACGGTTTTCTTTAAGCAGGTTTATACAGGCTTTTGGCCAGTTTGATTCAATTCAGGTCAGTTCAATTTTATTTTATTTGTATAGCCCAGTATCACAACAATTGCCTCAAAGAGCTTCACAAAACAGACAGTAAATATAAAAGAGGTTGAACCAGACAACATCCCCTGTCCTTAGACTCTCCATCAGGGTCAGAGGAAAAACTAAAAAAAACCCAGAGAAACCTCAAGGAGAACCACAGAAGGAGGGATCCACTCCCAGGATGGACAGGCAATGACATCCATCATATGTCCATCATGTGTACAAGTGAAAGAAAATGTATATGAATATAGTCCATGACAACATCATCAGAATCAGTTCATCTGAGTGAGGGGAACTGGGGTCAGGGGGTCCAAGGGTTGGGACAGGATCACAGATGGGGCACAGCTATGTTCCAGTCATCACTGGGACGTCTAACAGCAGCCGGACAATGATGTGACACATCTGCTCAATATTAGGATATTTTCCTAATATTTGTCTGGTACTGTCTGGTGTCACAGCTATGGTTGGATTAGAGACCTCTTGCTGTGACATCCCACTGCCTGCCACTGACTTTGAAGAGACAACTTTTCAGAGATCGTCATGTTTTAGTTTATTTCTGTTTGCGTTGCTAAAGCTAGAGCTACGGCTTTGAATATCTTTTTTGTTCGGACCGTCAAATTGAGAGGCTATTTTGCCTGTAGCAGAAGGCTGTTAAATCACCCAAAAGTTTTCATACACAGAATCCACTGCTGTCTCATTTTAAGACATAATTTGAACTTTTCACATAAGGCTACAGTCTTGGTAATAAATCTGATTGTAAGCCAGTGTGAATGGAAGAATCCATCAGTGAAGACACCTCCGCTGCCTGTGCTGTTTGAACACTGTCCAGTGGGAAGGACACATACAGTAAGTGATGTGAGTGTCCTTCAGGAAACAGAGGAATGACCACAGTCAGCACACTGTCCTCTCAGCTCTGTGTTTTATGAGACAGACAGGACCCCAGGAGCCAGAGCCCCAGCTATGCATCCATCAGGCTTATCCTCACAAATTGGGAAAAAAAGTCACTGGGGCCGGAGGTTCAAAGCACTACATTTTTGCTTGGACCTATTGCTTCTGTTCTGTGATTGACTGTCACTTCAAAAAACGTAGCTCCTTGTCTGTCTAAAGTTGGGCTCTGGTCAAATCTATGCTCAGTTTGCTCTATTTGCATTGCTCACCTGTCCTATGTTCCCTCAAAATAAATGATTGCTGGCATCTTTAGTCACTTCTACACACGGAACATGAAGCACGCCAAAAAACAGTCCACTAACAGACACGTAGCAATAACACAGAACAAAAAAAACAGCTCCTAACCTCCTCTAAGCAGCTTTAAAAGATTTGGGACAGTTATAAGAATAGTGTACTGCAATTCCTGCAAGTTCCTGTTCAATAGACAAAAATATGGCCTTTGAGACGTACCATTGTGCTTCTCTCCCAGGAGTGCTCAGTTTGTAGGAAGAGGAAGAAACTGGGTTTGAAACAACTTTAAACGATATGTTTTATTAACAAAAGTGTCAGTAACTTTTTTGTCAAACATTTTCAGATGCAGACCATAGTATCAGTGCTTGAAGTTATTGCCAAAAGCGTGTGGATTTCAGGGGGTAACAAAGTCGCTTTCACTAGCCACTTTGGCGGGGGATTAAATGCGGACAAGTTGTGTCTACAAGAGACCATCTCTGATTGACAGCCTGCTGCAAACTTGCTCTTGTTCCTCTATAAATACATCCTGCGTAACTTTTTGCCAGTTGCACAGAGCCCCAAAATGTATATTTCCTCAGCTGGACAGAAACCACCAATAAAAATGATCTATGGTTCCTGTCTCTGGACGTGACTGACATGCTCTTTAACGCTCAAATAAAGGAAGCATAAATAGGCCAATACACTGGACCCTAGCAGAGTTGTATTTGTACAAAATACATGTTACCTACCGTGTCAGAAAACATGTTTTTTTTCCTTCCTAACTTGCTAGTTTGGATAGCTTCCTTTCAAAAGCCCTTTCATGACACTTTCATAATAACCCATAAAATCTCATCATAAAGCACATTTCAGCAGATCACGTTTGTCTGGGTTGATCTAGAATTACAGGAAAGAAAATGTTTCCTTCATAAATCAAATGCATTAGTTAAAATATGTTCTATTAAATGCAAGAAGTTAAATCTGCATATGTCTATTTGAAATAGGCTCAGAGTAAAATATTTGCAAAGTGATCTGCAATTTGTACAGATGATGTGATACAGATTTGGGAACTGCCAAATTTTATAGTCATCTTTATTCATATTCAACACAAAAATTAAAGCTCGAGTCTTTGACTAAAATGTAATGTTTCTCTGCTCGGCTCCATGTATTTTGGCCGCTGATAGTTCCATTTATTTCCCAAAAGCAACACAACTCTGCTTGACTCTTTCAAATTGAACTAAACTTTAACCCAGCTCTAGTTACTGAAAACAAGAATGAGCCCAGACTAACCATAAAGCTGAGACTGAAACAAAAACCCTCTCCACTTCCCGTCACAGATAACATGCCCCTCTCCCCCTCTCGCCGGGGGGTTTTATTGGCCGGGGGCGTTCTGCAGGTACAGTATATGAGCTGATGATTTTCTGAGGGGAGCCGGGTCTGGTTCAGGCTCACTGGCGGCTTATGTCTGTATGAATTACACCTTCCATAAAGCTGTAATAGGAAGGACAATCAGCAGCTTGTATCTGTGCAGCCTGGCGGGGTATTTACCTTTTTATGTGCGTGTAAATTTGACGGGCCAAGGACAGACTTCTGCGCAGACATCTTTCCCCTTTTTTTTCCCTGAAGCGGCCGTCGGAACAGTGAACGTCGCCCCTGCAGCGCTGTAAAACCCACATAAAAAAGGACCATTTAGATAAGACAAGACGTTTTTCATACATTTTGTTTCCTGAGGTGTTTGGTGTGTTGTCAGTTTGTTAAAGGTTAAAGTTAAAGTTGGGGATATACAGTATATTTACATTTTTACATGATATTAGTTGTGTTGGGTCACCCCTTTGTTATGAAAAGTTCTACGTCATTTTTCCTCCTAACATTTAAGCTTATAATGATACTGTGCATACACCATATGTACTGTATTAGCACGTTCTCTACTTTAGATACGTTTTGGCTCAAAGTCTGCATTTAAAATGAAATTGAAATTAAAAATGATAATCTGAGCTGCACAATTGTTTTTAAATTGAAGCGCCCTTAATATCCTCCACCAGAGAGAGCCCATTTTGATCATAATGCATCTTATTTTGTCCAAATAAAAAAACAACTACAACTACTTGAGGCAATTAAAGTCCAGCTTAAATAGGTTAACGTCTATTAATGTCTAACTGAAACCATTTAGAACCTGTTAAAGTCAAACTAAAATCGATGAAAACCTTACTTAAACTTAAACAATGTAAAGCTTATTAAAATCACACTACCCTACTAACTGCCCTAGACCCATTATTGTATATATAGGTGGTACTTGGAGAAACAAATATATTATGAGATGGCACTTGATGAGTAAAGTTTGAGAATCACTGTTATAATATATAACACCCTCTTAGACTCAACTAACCACAGAGACAGGGGTTGATCCACCTTTTTAGGAAAAAAGTTGGAGAATTACTGCTCTGAATAATTCTAAGTAATGTAGGAAAAAGAGAAAGAATGTATTACATGGTGTATTTTTACATACGCGGTTGTCATCAAATCATAGTGATGCGTCTATTATAATGCAGCGGCAGTACTGTATGTAAGGCCCAATCAGAAGAATATGTCACAAACATCCATCTGTCTGATTGTCGCTTGTTGGAGCTGTCAAGGCAGTGGTGCGTTCAGGTTTATTCTGAATTATGGGCTGCGCTGATGAGTGACAGCACAGAGGTGGACGGGCATTTCTGATGAGGCCTGGAGGTAGCTTTGGCTCTGAAAATGTGAATACTGTACAGTTCTGGATTTAAACACCTGAAGCAGCCTCGCATAGACGCCGATGTAACTTTTCCTGTCAACTATACTAACTAACAATGATTTGGATAATGAATATACCCACAAACGAATAGAGTTTTCCTGGCAAATAAAGGTGTTGTATCATTTTGTACCACTACATGGCGTCATAAGTGATTGCTGCGCTCAGCCAACTCCTAAAAGTAATGTTGAAATCCTATATTTGAATGGACGGAAGAGCATTAGTTGCAAAAATGGTAAATTCTACAAAAAAATGATATTTTGCCAAATAGAAATCGACTGAGTATGTGTGTGCTGTCAGTGAGTGGGTAGCAAACATCAGCCAGTGTCTCGATGTTAGCTGCTTGTCTTGTCTCTATTGTAAAAAGTTAATGATGCTGTTCTGTTAGCTCTAAATAGAAGTGAAAGCACTTTTATCAAGTCAATACAGTTATATTCAGACTGCCACAAGTGATAGGTGAAGGTACTGTGGTTGACTTGGTTATTTTGAAGAAGTAACCCCATTTTTACTCCACATATTATTTAACAGTGTAAAATGTGGTTATTAGAGTGAATGTCATATGTTAACTAGCCTTCATTATTAGCCTTCATTATGGTCATCAAGGTGGTTTTAAGGAATACACTTTTGTCTAGACATTTTGAATTCTGATGCCACTACACTGAAAGAAAAAATAAATAAATAAATGGAAGAACATGTTTAGACAAATAAAGACTAGCATTAACATCTTACAATATGAAATAAAGTGCACATTTAGTGTTTGTCTGGTGAGGATTACTGTTGTCGTGGAGCATAAATGGAGCATTCTTCACTGTCAGCTGTTATTGATCACTAATCGATACCAATACGCAGCTGATTACTTGAACATTTACTGACGATTGCGGCCGTCTTTAACAGAATCATTTCTTTATTAGTGAAGCCACTCTGCGCTGGCTTTAGTGGCACCAATGATCTTTTTATCAGCACGAGAGACACAAGGTTGTAAGAGGAATGGGAATGGACTCATCAAAATGAACCTAACTGAAAGGTTTGTGGCAGGACCTTAAGAGATCTGGGTAAGGTGAAATGTTGTAAGAAAAGAATGGGCCGTAATTCCTCCACAGTAACATGAAAGAAGAGAGTATCATAAAGTCAGAGTAGAAAACATCACATAAGTAGGCACCTAACATCTGATGGACCTGGGGCTATTGGTGGCTCATGTGGCAGCTGTAAATGGTTCTTCCACTGTTATGTTCTGTTAAAAGACATTATTGTGATTGCTGGCAAATTCACATTTTAATCTGACAAAACTGAGTGCTGTTCCTCTAATTTAAACAATGCAAGTCCAAAAAAAATTCAGTGTATCTCTTTGTTTGGGAGAGCTCTGGCTATTAAGCATGATCCAATTCTGCATATGAGATCATCAGGGACTGTTTAGTATGCTGTGGGTGTAAATGGGAGATTGGCAGGGCACTGGGTGGCAAAGCGGGCCATTCTGTCATTAATGTGCCCATCGCTGTTATCATACGCCTAATGACATCGCTCTCAGACGGCATGCTGGGAGCTTGACTGCGGGGAGTCCAGCTCTACCGTCTGCATGTGGTGCCACCTCCCGTCCTCAACTCTACGTCTCTTCACCAAAAATCGGAGGCCCTCCACATAATGTCTTTCACGGTTCAGCAGTCTGCCAGGGCTTCCCTCCTGCCAGGGTCTGGAAATGGATAAATTAATAGTTCCTTTGAAACAAATTGGAATTACACCCCTCGATGCCTTAATGTGACGAAGCGAGAGCATCGACATCCTGGGTGTTACTGTTCGTGGAATATGAACATCTGAGATGCTCTGAAGGTGGCAGGGGACAGTGCGAGGGGCGTGCACATGTACATCATACCCACTGCTCAGCGTGGGGGCTGTACAGTACGGCGCCTGTGTGAAGTGTTGGATGAGCAGCATTAAAGCAGGGAAACCCTCCTCCCTCAGAACAATGGGGCTCCAAGGCTCACGATCTGTAGAGCTGCTGAAGGAAAAAACGGCAGCGTTACAGAGCAGCAAGCTTTGGAACATGTCTTTAACATCCTTTTTTTATACCATGGCTTCTTACTTGAGTCTATTTTAGGTTTTTCTTAGCTAACATTTTTTTCAGAACACAGACAGGAGATATTTATTGGATCACAATCACATGAGCAATAACTTGTCTAGCACAAATGGACAGATTTCTCAAAAATAGCCATAATAGTGTTTTTCTATCACTTTCACATCTAACACTTGAATAGCCATGATGGTCATTTTGAGCCTTTTAATCCAAAATAATGTGTATGGAAATTGAACAGCAAAGACTACTTTGACCATGGACTGTCATAATGACTACTGCCATAATTAGATACTTTTCATTGATTATCCAATTTTATAATAAAAGTGAATAGAATTAGAGATGGAGACAGTAATGGCTAACATTATTATTAGCTGTTTAAAATTGTAAAGACGTTAAAAGAAAAAACTGTAAAAAAAACAAAAAAACAAACAAAACAAAAAAACCCTGCACAAACATATACAGACACTACACAAAGCAATGTTATGTTTATGTTGGCAGAATAATATACTGAGATATTAGTAGCCAAAAGACTGACACCTTAGAACTGCATGTTAGTTGATGTGTTGTCAGGATTTAACAACATACTGTATCAGAAAGTGTATCAGTACATATTTATCACAATTGTGATTTTCTTCTTTGATTGAATTTATTTTGTTAATGTGGATATTTGACCATTTTTTTTAAATTTAAAATTAAAAGAAGTGATTAAACACTGGTCACAATGACCTTTCATGTCCTCTGTAGTGTTAAGAGTAAAGTACTGTAACTGTGCCATAATAAAGAAAAGACAAACATGACTACATCAAAATGCATGAAAAGCTATGGCAGGGACATGTCTGTGAACAAATTTTGTTGAAGTGGATGAGAATTTCACTTTAAAAATGAATGAACTCAAATAAACAAAAATGCAAGCAAATATTCAATATAAACATTAAATACAAAATGTAATTTTAACTGCTAGGGCTACTTTTAGCATCTATATTAGCCATTATATTTTAGACTTTAATGTATGCTTTACATGATCATCTTCTGTACTCAGGAAAATCAAGGCAGCTAATTATGATTCATGTAGATGATTTTGTATCATGCTAAACTACAGATCAACTTTAGAAAATGAAACTAGCTAGCTAAGGACAAGAGCAAAATGCCTCATGTAGGAGAAAAACAACAGATACTTACCATGAGACGTTTACTGCAGAAAACCTGAAAATGTCAGTGGTACTAATACTCACAATAGCTCTCTCCTGTGGGTCTATGGCCACGACGACGGCCAGGACTGTCCATACTGGTCCACCATAGCTCTTCATGCTTTAAAATGTGTCACTTAAAGAGTGTGTGTACGGTCTTTTTGACTCCACATAGCACCTTTAAAACTCATCATGGCACAATGTAAAGAGGATGTATTAATGAATCTTAATCTGAGCTTGACACCAAATTCATAGACACATACAGCAGCTCCTTAAAAAAATAACTCATCCATTTATTGTGCTAAAGCATATGCAACATGAAGAAGAATAGTTCGATTTCTGTTTGTTGTTGGTACTTATACAAAAACAAATTGTCAACATTCTCTGCTAAATGCCCCTGCACATTTGATGAGGTCGTTAAAGCAATTAAGCAACTGAGATTCACACTTAAGATGTGCATTGGCTGTGTCAAAGAGATAAAGAGAGCAAGTTGATTTTTTTTTTGGTTTTTTTTTTCACATTTTAGTTTATTGGCACTTCAAGGGATAATTCCAGATTAACACGGAGAGTCAGATGGTGCTTTGGCCTTGCAGTGGTCTGTGGTCATGTGTCAAATAAACAGTAATAACTCATTAAAAATATAAAAATCATCCCGCTTTTTTGGCTTCAATATACATGCAGTGGCTCAGCAAATACAATGATACCCACTTTGTAGACTTTCAGAGATTTTTGAGACCTCGACCACACACCACAACAGCTCAAACAATCATCTGACTTTAAAAGAAAGAATAAGCTCAAAAGCCATTACAAAGTATGCAAAGAAAGTTTCCTAAATATGGATAATTCTATAACAAATTTAAAAATAAAACTGGTATGCAGCATTTAAAATACTGTAACATAAAGATTACTTAACACATATTAGCAATTAAAATGATATTTGAAAGGAGGGAAGTAAGAATATATGCATACAATATAAAAATAAAATCCTCGAATGAACACTTTGTGGAATGCACTTGACTGAGCGGCGTTCGGGGCTCGACTTGGAGGCAGTGTTTTTGACGCTCCCCACTTTGTAAACAGGACTCTCAGGATCCTATACGTAGTGTACGAAAATAGACTGCACGGACTCGGTGACGGGGGGGTGTGTGCTGCTTCTTGACCGCGTTCAAAATCTCAGTCCAGTCCTGCCTCGAGACATACAAAATCTATCCTTGAATATAAAGATGTCACTGTTAATAGTGTTGTCTAAAATACCTCTGCTGGATTAACTATCTGCTGGCTTCCAAACACTTTGGGAGATGAGTAGAAAAGGTCGCTGTGCTATCGTCAGGACAGAAATGCTAAGACCGCTGGGGTTTGTGAGTCTGCGCCCTCAGGTTCAGTTTGGGATCTCCTGTTCTGTCGTTTCTTCTTTAACGGCATCATTTTCCTGTGTTCGCTCCTCTTCTTCCTCCTGAAAGACAAAGTGTATATAAAATGAAACAATATTATTACCATTGTCAAGTATCCTCATTCCCATTTTTCTTCTTCCATAGCTATGTGTCTGTCATACGTAACAAATGTTATGTTTTCTTACATACTTCTTACACTAAAAATAAAAGATGTACTGAGAATGAACAACAGAAATTATTTTATTATATGTATGCTAACCAACTAGATAATGGTATTTATTTGACAGCGCACATGCGACACATCTTACGTCGGGTAGAGAGTCGGGTTAACAGAAAGTGTGGTCAAGCCCTTAAACACCAGATTTATTCTAACTATTCATGCTTAAATAGATGAGCTTGGCCTGTCCAGAGACGGTTTTATAAATGCATGAGTTTTCGGGGCGCTGAAAAGGCCTCGCACAAAGAGGTGGTGAGCCAGCTGATTTAGCAAAGCAGACAAAGTGAAAGTGACAGCGGTGAGAGGCGCAGCGGTGATTAAACTGTTCTGACAGATACAATTATCCCCTCTCCTGAGGTTAATAAACATCTCCACTCAAGAGTGCTTGATCCCGGGTCAGATGCACCTCGCCAATCCACGGTCAAAAGACCCTTTAATGCGTCTTTGCATTAAATTGGTGGGGATTTCTCAGTCAGCCTTGTGCCCCATTTATGCTGAACGAGTGACACGACAAAAAGAAGAGACACCGCATACGTATGTTAGGAAAGGCCCACTGCGAAATGTACGACCACTGATTTAAAAGCCACAACTAATTTGCCATTTCTATTTAGCAGTTTGTAGTAATGACAAAAATCGTGTCTTTATCACACAATGGAGGCTGTAATAAAAGCGTCAAGCATGAATGCTCAATTAAAGAGAAATTAGCAGAATATGCACAAAAAAAGGAATAGTGTATTAGATGGCACTTGTGTTTCTTCTGCAAATGAAATGAAAGTGAAAATGCTATCTAGTTTTGATTTTGCGAAGGACGTTGGCAGTTTTCGTGACTTCAGGATGCAGCATTAAAGGAGACAGTGACTTGCTTTTTTGCTGTGTCACTGATGAAGTATAAATGGGACACAAGGCTGATCAAAAAGGGATATAAGTCACAGAAAGCAGCATAAAAAGATCTTTTGTGGGACAAAGATGAAACCACACCCCCTATGCCAGAACCTTATAGTATGAGTCAACATGCAAGGAGGAGGAGTATCCCGCAAAACTAAAAATAAACAGGTTTAAGTTCTACAGTGTTAATTCTTTGATTGCTTTATGAGCTTTAAAACTTCTTAGAGAATAAATCATAGCACATGTGACCACAGCCTCTGATGAGAAACACTATTAGGACTGTAGTGCTTCCTGTTGGAGCTAATTAGAAAAACAATCCCTGAAAAGACTAGCTTCCAAACACATTTTTAAACAATAAACTGCAATGAGAAGTGTCTCAAGCATTCTTATTAGACTCTTGGGCAAAAAAAAGCACAGCGCTGCATATATTTTTGTTCTACCAAAACAAAAGACTTTCTCATTTTAAAAAAACAATGCAGCCACTATTCCCTCAACAACTGTCCCAAAGATTCTTAAAGCTTAATGTGGAAAATTACTTCTGGTGCTTTTATAGGCAAAGGCAGAAGGGAGAAACATAAAAAACTACTGAAATATAATTAGAGCAGAAATGAAAGTTTACTTAATGTTTTTGGAGTGGTTTAGTATTTTTACCAATTATCATGATAACCCTTACCAAAAATAGAGAACTTGAGTCTCCGACCTGGAAAAAAAATTAAATGGAAGTCTATGAGAAGCAAAAAAACATTTTTATTCTCTTTTGTGTCATGTTGTCATTTTCAAATGTGTTTTTGTGTTTTTTCCCCAACTCAACAGATAACATTTAAACCAGAAAAGGCATTGTTTGTGTAAAGACAACAAAATGTAATTTACTGCAGGTTCATTTTCCATAATAATAGTGGTTAGTTTAGTACATTTGACCTCATTCTTCATTAGGCCAACTTGTACAGTATTTTATAGTTTTTGTATCTGTATCTATCTACTGTATAACTTGAATGAACATTACTACAATTTGTTTGGGGCAAATGTGATCCTCCTTTTTACCTTCCATTGAAACTATTGGGGACGTGTAAGATCTCCTGGAAGAGGCATAACTTCTCTAACCATTGCAAAACTGTTAGCTCGTTGTATCTCTACATGGAGTCCTGAGCTACTGTAACTACTTAAACATAATGAAACATTTTTAACAGTCCAACAGTCTGTTTCTACAGCTTTTGTCATCTAACTGGGGTCAAAACTGTAAAAAAAAAATACATAAAGATTTTTTTTTTGTATCAACTGAAAAGCCCTTCTTCTTCTGGTGCTTTCGTGCAGATGCCACTCTGTCTACTTTCACGTTTGACTTCTCTTAAACAGCCATTGTTCATTAACATGCAAAACCTTAAAAAGCCTCTAGGAAAAAATCTGCCACAACTTTCATCCTATGTTTTGTCCATTCTAAATACAGCCTTCCCTACACACTCTTTTTGCAGTAAAAGCAAACATTGGCCTTTGAGTGTGTCAAAGACAGAAATCCTATAATTGCACTTCCCCATTGAGTTTCATTTACATATGGACAAATTTGGTCCATACTTCCGGTGAGTTCAGAGTGGAGTCTCTTGGTACATGTGTGACTAAGCAGACTGAACTCAGGAGTGTCACTTGGGCTGAGATAGAGATGAGATGAAGCAGCCTGGATGTAGATAAATCCTCGAGGAGGATGTGCGCAGCTATTTGCACCACTTGTGAAGCCTCGTGTAGCAACAGTAAATTAAGGTTAGGGTTAATGCAGAGGACAGCCTATAGATCATCTCCAAACTAACGGGAACCTTGTCGCTGTCTCCGGAGCGCTCTTGATATGCGGTCGTCCCAGAGACAAATAGGACGCTTTTTTTCCCTTAGCGCTGGCTACTTTCTCCCGCTGGTCCGTGGAGCTGAAATAAATCTGGCAGTGGGGTGACACCTCATGAACCCTGGCGTCGTATACTCTTGTGCCATCTACCAAATCTCCCTGACAAGCCTGCCAATTTTCCAATTACCTGTGGCGCCATCCGTTATCAGAGGTCCAGTCAGCTCTTAAATGGGAAACAAAGCGGGGGAGGGGCTGGCGCATGCTAACAATGTCATAAAGCAGGAGGTGTTGACTTAGTGTGGATCTTTGGGACGAGAGGTGACACTGTTTAGACTGGACCCATTGGGATTTCTCAGGTCTAGAAAGCTGAGAACTTAGGAAGTCATTTCTTAACTCTATAATTTCCTAATCTCTAACTATGTTCCAGCTGGTTTAGTGGTCAAGGTTTAAGCTTTGACCCCTAAAAATAAAGATTACCAGTTAGCTTCTTAAAAACATATGTGACAGAGAAACTGACATGTTCTCAGCCTAGTCTTGTCTAACTTTTTCAGATAAAAACATTTGCAGTAACTTTTACAGTGACAATATTGAGATGTATTAATGTATTAATAACATCTGACTGATTAACAACATAATTTTCTCAAATGGGGAATGGGTAATACAAATATGGGTAATACAAATATACAAAGCCTCTTTTCAGACTTATCTTAAGATACAGAACCTTGCTGGTTTTGCCTCTAAACTCAAGTCTAAACTCCCTGCGGGGTTACCATAGGGTGCTTACAGGCTGTAGGAAGGAGGGGCATCAGGCAGAAATGCCATCTGTAAATTGTCAACTAAATACTACCGAGAAGCTACCCATTGGAAGTGGAAGATAACCGTGAATCACACAAATATAACAGAATGGTAAAAATGTGATTCATTACTTGGAATTTATTTGCTTATAACCATTGCAACCAGGGTTCTTAGAACTAACTATAATTTCCATTCATTTCAGCTATGATTCAGTTGCATCCTCAAGTTAATTTATCCAATTTTATAGGCCCAACTAGAAACTATTTGATTTACAGGGATCAACAGGTGGCACTTTTTCAAATTTGGATGGGAGGTCAGACATATTTTTTTGTTTTTTGTTGATTTTTGGCGTAACAATTAAATGTTTGCCAAGTTAACAGTAGCAGAAGTATATAGGCTGCATTTAAAAATCGCTATTCTATTTTATTCATGAAGTTACATTTTTTGGAAACAATATGCCAGCTCTACAACTTACTGCCTTATAAAAAAAAATGGCCATTGTTCAAGTCTTTTAGTTCAAATTCGGTCAACACCAACTAGTAATGTCTGTCTGTAGCTGCTAAATGCTCCATTATGTTTACTCTTCAGAATCTGATGTGCTGTTAGAATGGGCCATAATGTGAGCAGAGTTTGTGGGATGTGAAATGAAACCCATGAAGTTAAAAGGCTCGGTTAAACATCAGCTGCAGAGAAAGCAATATTTGTCTGCCGCAATAGACAATTTAGCTTTTATTTTTCACTTTGAAAAATTACTTTTGTGATCACAATTTCTGTGATTAAATTAATCAGAATTCTAGTTGAGGCATCCAGGTTTAGTAGTCTCATATGAATAAAAAGTCTAGCTTGATACATGTGGCACCTCTTAGTTTAGAACTGCACTATATATCACTATATTTCACAAATGTATTGTTATTGTAATATTATCACTCCATGTCAGTATCACAACAACTTGTGATACAATAATGTTATGCTATTCCAAAGATTTACACTTTGCAGATTAAATATTCGGCTGAACAGACACTTTAATCTTATGTGGTGTTTAAGAACAGAAAAATACTAGGCAATATTTTTTTAACTTGAAGGTTGACTTTTCTTAAATGACAAAGGCAGTAAATCATCTGAATCTGAAAAACACGGCATTTGTTAATATAAGAGATAGTTTAGTCCTCCACTTAGTCTTTGCTATGACCTATGGTCTGTAATGGATTACTGTTGGTGTGGTTTCAGGTTTAATCCTGGTTTAGTCTTGGCATAGTCCTTGATTTTGTCTACTGTTCATTCACGGTTACTCCAGATTTAATCTTGGTTTAGTCTAAAGGTGGATCACACTTGCCGTGTTTGGTGCGTTTAAAGTGAACTCTGGTGCAATTGCTTTGTGAGTGCAGTTCACTTGGATAAGTGTGAATGCTGCCATACGAACCTCAGTGTCAGCAAGCACACAGATGTCTAAACAGCCCAAACAGGAAGAGCGTCAAGAAGAGCATCAGGAATTGGTGACAAAAATGTCATGTAACTTTAACTTTCCAGAGAGTGTACAAACAAACCAACAAATATCTTCAGGTAGAGCATTTGCCTAGCCACGCAGGAGACCCGGGATCGAATCTTGGTCAGGTCAATGGCCCAGTTCCCAACTCTATTTCAACCCATTTCCTGTCCAGATACTATACACTGTCAATAAAGGCCAAAAAGCCCTCAAAAATAATCTTAATTTTAAAAAAAAAACACAAAAAAGGGTCAAACATTGTGGTGCAGCACAGTAACACAGCAACATTGTATTTCTTAAATATGACAACTTTACCTTAGTCATACTGATATTGCTATACACTACATAGTTATTGTACACTGCATGTTTTTATGTTTTTCTTTATATTTTTGTCATGGTCATAGCCATGTCTTTGCTGTTACAATGTGTGTTCAGATGCTATATATCAAAATGTGACATCTGGCCCAGCTGGCAGATCCAAGACCAGGGACAAGTGTTTCCTCGCTGTGGAACAGAAGCCGGGCTGTGGAGCTGTGTGTTGTGCATGAGTAGAGATCTGATGGGCAGTGGCATTATGGGATGTCTCCATCTACTCACTCTAGAGAGTGCAGGAACTTGAGGAGGGGGTCTGTGTCCCCACTGCTTACGCCTCAGAAACCCCTCTGGCACAAATATATACATATATGATAATGAAATACCACGCTCTCCATTGTTAAGGGGGGTGTTTAAAAGGGCAGGACCACAGCACTGTCATTTGAATTGTCTACAGATGGCAACACAGAACAGGGCCACAGTCACTTTGATGAATGAATGAATGAATAAATAAATAAATGCCAGATATGGGCACAGAACTTAATTTACAGTCAACATGTCACTTTTCCACCAACATAAGTATTCTGGACTTTGACTTAACTTGGACTTGGACTCGACTCGGATCCTTCTTAAGTGAATAACCCTAACCCTCGACTAGGACTTGGACTAATCTTTGATGACTTGAATTTGGACTTGAACACAGAGGACATGTATGTGATATGGATGGAAAAACTACTGTGACACTGGTCGTAGGACCTGGGCTTCTCACATTATAAACTGTGGTCTGCCTGACAAGATTAGCCTCTAGAGACATAATCAAAGGCATTAGGTAAAATAATACACACGTATGATTTGAAGGCTACAAATTTGATTCTGATTTCTTATTTTTTTTGCATATTTTTCACACTTAAATGTTTCTAATCATCAAACAAATATTAGACAAATATAATACAATTAAACATAAAAATAAAACAAATAATTAAGGGGAAAAAAGCTACCTAAACCTATATGGCCCTATGTGGAAAAAGTAACTGCCCACTTGTTAACTGTGGTGAATCACATTTTTTGGAAAGCTGAGTTCAACTTCACTAGCCACACTCAGGCCCGATTATTGCCAGCAAACTACAGTGAGAGCCATTATACACAATGGAGAAAAATAAAACATGGAACAGTGGTGAACAATCCCAGGAGTGGCCGGTCTATTAAAATTACTCCAAGAGCGCAGCAATGACTCATACAAGAGGCCAGAAAGAGCCCACAACAACATTTTAAGAACTTCAGTTTTTGTTTGATGATCTGAAACATTTAAGTGTGTCAAATTAATAAATAAATAATAGCAAGACTCTGGACTAACTCTTATTAGTCCCACTGATGCCACTGCATTAGTGTGATCTGGGTTTTAAATGGCAAATAATGTTGAGATACAATTGTAAATGTTCATCACAAACCATAATGTAAAGGATATCTGCAGTTTACAAATAGAAAGTTCTAATAAACTTTAAAAAAAAGAGAGACCAGACCAGATAGGAAGGTGAAACTTTAGCTTGACAAAACTGTGCCAGTTGTAGTGAATGTATGGAAGTATCTACTGCAGCGGGGACTGTAATAAGCTTCCTCTATCAAACCCCAACAATCCTCTGAGGAACTAGCAGTTAATTAACCCAACTCATTTTCTAATCATGTTTTCTGCTTCCACTGTATTTATTTCTTAGTTATTACATGTGCGCACAAGAGGCTCTTGTTCTGCTGACCTTTAACCTTTTCTACATTGCTCTGAAGGGTACGCAGTCAGCTGTATTGGCACAGATAATAAACCTTTACATTGTCAGCTGTCCACAGCTTAAAGGGGATACTGTGCACATTTCCCCTTTAATTTGGCACTGGATAGTCCAAATTGTTGATGCAAGATACAGCAGAACTCTGAATTACACTTCACTAAGGCGATTATCATTCCTCTGGGATTACATGTCCTTTCACAGCAGTTATAATACAAAGCTGAGGGCAATGTGGTAAAGAAGTGCCTTTTTTGTGCCACACTGAAAATGACTTAGGGTTCTATAGCTCATGACTCCATCTAGTGGTATGCATTGATATAACATACATTAGAGAGCAGATTGATTTCTCAGTTTTTAGCATTCAATAAAGACTGTTATTTCTAAAGGTCTAAGATTTTGAGGATAATTTGTAATATTTAACGGTACATACATTGCAAATCTTTTTTACTCTAAATGTATGAATCTAAAATGTTTATTAACAGGTTTATTGTCAAATGACAACAAACAGTTGTGTTGAACATTTTCCATTTCTCTAACAATCACTCAACATTAATAATGAGCAGACAGAGGACAGTGTTGTGTGAGTGAGTAAATGTCAGTGTGCTGCAGCGGCTCATAAACGTGACTTCATTAGCCCGTTGGTGCACTGCGTTAGACGCTACATTTAACCACCTCTGCCCACACCGCCTCTACCACCACAAACCAGTCCTCACCGAGCGCTATTAAATTTCATGACTGCGCAGATTTGCAATTCCCATTTCCTTTATTACAAAGGGCATGCTGTAATGTCTTTTCCCTTTTTTGTAAACGCAGAAACGTATTTCCATTTTAGTGAGGCATGACTGATACTGCGATGAACATACCAGGCACCGGCTAATTTAATCAGAGGCAAAATGCACAAGAGGGTTTTATTACCTGCTCAGATAAATACTGGATATATCTGGAAAGAGCAGTGTTACTTTGTATCTAAAGCATTTCATCTCATGATGGGATTCAGAAATTAGAAACTAGGTGATTTAAATATTGGTTATTAATGCAACTGTTTTTAAGCCGCCTTTGACAGGATGCTTTGGCCACTCAGATGCTCGGATACAAGTGGGCCTACTTCCATTCCAGTAAGGGACCCTCCCACTGGCTGTGGACATACTCAACTTGTGGACATTGAATCAATAGCAGCACTGGGAAAGTGGCTATTCCAGCATTGGCTACATTTGCTCACAACAGAGAAACAGCCAAAAAAAACAACATAAAAGGATATTAAAACGATATTTATTGAGAATGCCTTAATGGGATTAAGAGGAGTCTAATGCTGAACTCGGAGAGTGCTGGGAGTTTTGAGCCACAACAACTTTAAAGTGTAAAATAAATCTGGTTTAAAATGAGGTTTGTATTACGTTTAAATGTGGTCAAAGGTAAAGTCTCTGGTCATTATATGCACAGCTACTAGTCACCATTGCATTTCAATAATTTTAAGAGCCTATTTGCAGTAGGCTGTCTAAAGTGCTGCCTTCATAGTTTGCAGCAATTTCTTTTTGTCTGTAAAACCAATTTTATGATTTATAAATGGTTTGAAAATAACTAACAACTCAGTTCTAAACCATATGAGTTGGTCCATTGTGCGACGAGTGCAGCAGTCGGGACCTAGACAGGTGACAACAGTTGTACACCTGTAACAAAAGAACAGAAGTGCACTGGGTCAGTGTGGACCTGAGCTGCTCTGAGGTGCTTCAGCTGCTCCCCATTAGTGTGATTTATAGGATCAGGACTGTGCACCAACATTTAGCTGGATTAGGCAGACTTACCAGTAGAGACTACAGTGAGAGTGTGGGACATGGCTAATGCAATACTTGAGCAACCAGTTCCCTTATGTCTTCATTAATACAAACTGAAACTAAGCTAAAATATATGCTTCAAGCCCCTAACACCTCAAGTGTGGTCTAGAATGACTGTGGAAACTTGACTGTTAGAACCAAAAGCTGAGGGGTGACCAAAGTATTATGATAAAGTATTCTTTTTACTAATGCTCTAAATCCCTTTTGATGAAAACTGAGCCCATCCTTACCATTCCAATGCACATAAGAGTTAAAGTATAAATAATAAAAACAAGTTTAAGTGAGCTTCTGTGACAGCGTAACCACATCTTGAGTGAAAAATGCGGTGTCTAATACAGTATAAAGAGACTGAACCTACGGAAACACTGATGTCACCACATAGAATCAAAATTCTCAGACTGTGTAGACCGAGATTCAAAGACGATCTATACCAAGTTGTGTTCCCACTGGAGCATGTTAAATTCCTTTTCTAAAGTTAGGCTGTCCTCACTGAAGGCATCTATTCGTCTCCATACAGGGCTCATTAGAATATTGCATGTGCCGACGCAGCAGGGGATTGTGGGAATGTCCTCTTAACGAACAGACAGCAGCTTGGTGTCTGCTGCGCTGTTTATGGCCATATACCCGTCGTGACCTGGTGTTGGCTCTCCGCTAAGAGGGTTATTAGGACGGGACCAGGTTCAGAGAAATGGAGTGTCGGCCCGCTGGGGACCCAAACTGCAATCACACACTCCTGTTTACTCCACAAATTGGCCCCTGAGAGGACAGCGGACGTCTGCAGCGCCTAGTTAAAGTGATTGAGGTGACTCTCGGCCATTGATTTTCCCTTCGTCTTTGGCGTCCCGCCTGGCCACCCTTGACCATGTCCCGTGCTCCCTCCAGGCTGCCTCTACTAACCCCGGTGGTTCTAAATCACATTAAACTGTGCTTAAACTTCAGCCACATATAAAATACAGGCATCATTGACGGGGTTATCGTGGCTTAAGCATCTCACAGCCTATCGATCGCACCCTTAAAGATCAAACTGAAATGCAGATAACAGTGCATGAAGAGCAACAAATTCCAATCACACGCTAGGATTTATCATTATTCCATACACGCGTGGTGCTGCTGATTAAAACAATCAGAGCGCTAATGAAAAACACCTCATTGAGTGAATAAAACAGGCTAAAGGTGATACTTTTTCACTAAGATACTCTTTAGAACAAACGCTGCCTCTGCCGCACTCTAAACACCACAACATCTGATGACTAATGACGCCTATTTTTCTTCCAATTTGCCTCATATAGTAAAGGCAGCCGAGTGTGGCACTTCATTAAGTTAATTAGGCTAACTTAATTACAGTTTCTCACAGGTCAAGTCGTGAAGATCCTGATTGATGGCGCAGCTTGCTAAGGTATTCTCTCTCGGAATGGGAATGACAGCCAAACATACATTCACTGCAGTAAACTTGAGTGGATTTCACTCATACAAAACTGGAGAGTAGCAGAGAGGACGGCAGACTGAAGAACAATGATAAATAATAGGTACTAGTTGTTGGCATTTTGGGAAGGTTTTGTGTTGGAAAAATGTAATAAAAAAGAGCACACTCTAGAATTATAAACAAACAAAACAAGAGCCCTACATACATTTACATTGTTTAGGTTTTGAGTTATAACGATGATTAGGGGTGCAGAGGTCTTCTGCCTCACAGCAAGGATGTTGTGGGTACAATCCCAGAGCTGGCCGACAGAGCTGGTGGGACTCATATAGGTCCCACTCCCTCATAATGGAACAAAGGAAGAGGAAGATGTATTGAATTAATTTGATGACTGGTTAATTATTAGCACTCTCATTGTCGTGTGTTGTAAAGTTTTTTCTTCTTAAATACCCATTTGCATTCAGCTTTGAATTAAAAACGCTAACTCTAACATGTAGGCTATACTAAACATTAATAACAATAATAAACACAACAAACTATGTTAAAACACTTTCTGAAATTCAGCATGTATCCAGCAAACATACTTTAGATGGACCTTCAGAAAGTACATTTTCATATCATAGTTTAAAAAAAATATTAGCTAAAATGAAATATTCTCTAAGGGTATAGTGTTGTGTGACTAAAGGGAACCCCCTATCTCTAAGCACCACAGACTGATCTTGGCACCGGATGTGAGGTCAGAGCAGAAATGTTCTCAGAGTGGGTGTGGGCCTTTGGCTGTGGAGGAAGTGGAGAAAATGGCACTTTTATGGACGTCCGCTTGAACAGTTGCAGCCCTTTTGATGAAAACGTGGCTAAGTGCAGTTAAAGTGTTGCATCCCACACAAGTTCACAGCTGAGCACTTTAAACACTACTTGAGCAACTTTAAGAGCTTTTGGCATTTCAAACCTTTTATGCAAATGCTGCCTCCTGATTCAGTGTGGAATGCCAGGCAGCGCTGCAAGGCTGTAAATGAAGCCTTAAACAACTGCCCCTTGGCACAGAGCGGCCTGAATAAAAGGCCAACGGTATATTACGCCACACTGTCACTTTATTAGTGAAATCGATTGGGTGAGGCCCGCGGCAACGGTGGCCTTGCTCGCAGAGAGGTTTATCTAAGCCCAACAGCTGCCACAAGCACAGCGGCTGCAATCAACTCAAGTCTGTCTAATAAAGCCTTTTACAGCTGCGTGAACAACACCAGCACAAGGCTAGGTTTTCTCCCAACACTGTGAACCAACAGCCCGTTTGTAGCTACTCCTGCTCGACAAATACTTCAACAAAAGCCGCAAATCACAAGGGCGCATCATCAAAAACATATTGTGAATGATTCAGGAGCTCACAGGACAGTCCCATTCGGTGTGACCTTTAGCTGCAGACAACAGGCAACACAGCTCATATACAAGATGTCTGAGCCAGGCTGTGTTTATCTGCCACAAAACCAACAGACTTTGCTCTTTATTTGCATTTGGGTTGGTCGCACACAGACAAATTACAAATTACACTGATTAACTGACCTTCTGAACAAGTTCACAACAATTTACTCAGTATTCTGATTCATGTGAGCCTCTTCCATACATGAAGCCAACCCCTTCACAGTGGTGACGGCTACTGCACCAATATTGTTAGTACGTGCACTCAAACATGCTCAATATAGTCCTTAAGTTTAAAGTCATACATAAACGACCTGTGGAGACTACTGGGTTCCTATGCTATATGTACTCCGCTTGCAGCACCAGTCGCATAATATAAATGTCAGCGACACAAAGGTCTGCCATAAACCAACTCGTGCCGTTCCTCTGGAGGATATGCTGACTTTATTCGAACATGACACTCACCTGGCGATTTTACTAGGTCACACGGCCCCTTCAGAGGAAGTCAAGGTTAGGATTGTGCCTGTAGAAAATTAGCAAGAAAAAGACTCTAAGGATATTTTGGTTGCTTGCTAAAATGGAGACCTCTGTGGGACTTAATCTTTATTGTTGTTTAACCTTCAGAAACTTATTTAGAGTGGAAAAATAAGTGAAATGTATTTTTCTTCTATGACAATATTCATAACTGGATATTGCTAAGAATTGCAATAACAGTATGTTATATGACTAACATGAAAAATTATTCTTCAGTCCAAGCCTTAAATTTCCTTGCAGTAAGATCATGTAGTGGCACTAGCCTGGCCAGCCATCCTAATTCTTTTTTCTACTCTATACAAAAAAAGACTTTATCAATTATACTTTAACTCAAAAAGGAGACTTGTTGTATAATATTGTTCCCCTAACATTTTGCAACCCTTATTAGTATCTATCGGTTGATAAATCCAACACTGTCAATCCACATGGTTTTATTGATTTTTAATTTTTCAAAAAATGGCACAATAGTACACATTATATTTGTTTGGCTGATAGATTATTATTGCTTCATGTTCAGCAGTGTAATGTATTCCCCTGAGTCAGTGCCCATGATCTAGTACTGTCAGGTCAATTACTGATCTGTTCCCTATGGTGTCCGAGTGGCGTTCGAGAACAGCTGTAAATATCATACTACATCGCCGATGAGAGTGAGTGGACAAGCCACCAAACAGCTGACACAGGGACAAGCTTTAATGTGCTGACATTTACTAGAGCTCATGTTAATGCTACATGTAGAAAGCGTGTAAAAGCCATTCATATCAAAGCGTGGACACCATTATTTAAAAGGAGGAACCAGTAATAACCTTAGTATTTGACCTTGTTCAAACTGTCTGCTTTAACTGTATTACTGTGTTTAGATAGACTTACTTTTGCAACTTTATGAACATAGTTGTTTTCTCCCCAAACTCTGAGTGCAGACATTTTGGTGCGCGGTCACATACTGTAAGATAGCGAGGTGTTGCTCCTTCAGATTCATACATCTTGCTCAGAGATAAGAGCGTTGGCTGCGGGGGAGCGTCCACTAATCACTTCCTGTACCTTTCAGTGTGGCAGACAATCAGGCGAGAGGAGCTGACCGCCCGCTATCTCTGCCGCCAGCTGAATCTGCGAGCAGCCATCAGGTGAGATTCTGCACTTAAGGCTGGCATTTAAGAAACATTCTCCCCTCGTGGGCAAAAAAAGAAAAAAAAAGGAGAAAAAAAAAAAAACGGCTGCGTGGCTTGGCATTTAAAAGCAGATAATAAAACTTGCCTTAAATACAGCTCTCATCTCAGAGTGCTTTTTAGATGCCCTTAGTGGAGTCAATTATCTCCCCACACTTGCTATTACCGACACACTCGGAGCACCTCGCGCCTTAAAAGGTCTGTACGTGCCGCTTTCTCAAAAATGTCACAATCTTAACTGCCTCTCAAAATGTACACCCTGCAATATTAGAAATGGCGTACACATGTTGGCTTCTTTCATCCATTTGTTGCTTAAACACGGCTCTTTATGCAACAAAAGGACTCAGAATGGATCGTGAAAAGTCTTGAGAATCACAAAGGGATCGAGTCTTTGGAACTGACTTAACACGATCGAAGTCCTTTGCACTGATTTGTCACGTCAAAACAGCAGTGAAATGTCGTCCGGCTCTGGGGGAGACCAAAGCGGGCCCGAGGGTTCTCACTTGGATGTAAACAAGTGGGAGGGAGTGAGGGGGCGACGAGAGGATGACAGGCTCTGGGGGAAAGATAGAGGCGAGAGAAGGGGTGGTGGTGCCAAAAGCGGGGACACGGTGCAGAGACGGACAGGGTTTCAATTGGTATCTGCAATCAAACTTTCAAAAGCAGAGGCAAATCTATGGGAAGAGAAATGGGTGGGTGGTTAAATCAATCCAGAGTTTGGCAAAAGACACTACTGCTCAGCAAAGCTTTTTAATATAAAGGTAATGATGTATTCAGGGACTTTATAGTTTGTATCATAAGGCAGGTCGAAAGAAAACAAATGGAAATATAAATCTCCATTCAGAAGTACGCCATACCATGTTTTGATCAATATATTGGCATCTATAGTGAGTCTGGCTGCAGTATTCTTCTGCCCAACCAACTGATCAAGACACTTTGAAGATACTGGATTAGAATTTTTAAAGAGGGCTTTCCCCCAAAACAGACATCTACTATGGGCAATATATCAAATATACAGCTCCAAATACAGCCAGTACAATCTTCTTCCATTGTTTTTATAGTCTGCTCATAGAAGCCACAATAAGCCATACCCAACAATGCTGTGATGAACTCTAAGTAGGTGCTTGGTAAGATTACCACAACTATGCCACAGTTTAAAATAAACATGATATGCAAGAAAGAAAGTCTGTAAATATAAATGTCTTTAATATAAAATGAGCAATTGATGTCTGTATCATAAAAAAAAACGAATAAAGACTATATAAATAGCAAATGAGTTCAATGCAATAACATTTCAGAATATAAAAAGGCAGATGATGTCACTGAGCCTTTTCTGAGACCACTTAAATCTAGTGCAGTTTATGGAGCAGCGGGAGCTAACCACAGGTTGGATGCTCATACTGTGACTAGATAACAGTCATTTAACCGAAGGCGGAAAAAGTCCAGAGCACACTCATCTGTGCTGTGTCTTTAAGCTCCCATGTAAAAGGCCAAGTGTGGAAATGTGGGGTCTCTTCAATGACATAGAAGAAGCATATTTTAGCGTTGTATTTGTCCATGTAGATTAACAACTATACTTGTGGACTGAAATTACGCATGTATGCACACACTGATAGTGTCTTTAAAAGCAACTCAGATTGTAATGGACTTATATTGTGGGACACTTACTATTAAAAGTTTAAATTTTAAGGTTTTCTTGATTATGTAATTTAGCACATCCATGGCAGATTTAGCTTTCTCCAAGCCAGGCCAGCCATCATATTTTGAATTCTATGTAAAGAATTCGACTGGATTTCGAGGGGACAGTACAAACTGCCTCTAAACACATTTAGATATACAATCAGAAATGAAGCATTGCATTAAGCATTCTCCTTTTTGAGATGAACAAGTATGAATGGTCCAGCCGGCAAGGCTGACTTTGTCCAACATCACCCTTTAATCTGAATCTATCAATCAAATTTTATATTTATAAGTAAATGTATTGCTGCAGATTATTTCACTGATCACTGTTGATAAACTAGATAGCTAGGTAAACAAATGTATGCTAATGACTTACCCAAAGCTTTTTTGACACTTCTACTGAAGTTGATACCAGCTAACGCTGCCTGTTTTCACCAGTAGTTGACATGTAGCCTTAAATGCACTCAACACGACTGAAAAACATTGCAGAGTGTGACAGGAGCTTTATGTGACAAAAGATGGTGTGTACGTTATCTGCACATTACTTTTGGCCTATGAGCTTACATGAGGCAGTAGACTCCACTAACAGTACAATGACAAGTACAACTGAAGTTCTCAAATTACACTGGAGTTGGAAACAAAATCAGTGCCATGTGTTGTGAAACGGAACGAGCACCACTACATCCTTTAAAGAAGTTAGACATATTGGTTAAATCCCCAAAGAGACAAGGCAGACAAGGCCAGACTCAGCTCCCTGTGGGCAGAGCTGCACGCCACACACTCACTCACCTTAGAAGAAGACGTGTCGCACTCCTGGCAGATCCAGCCGTATCCTGTCTGCTTGGGGGATTTCTTCAGCGGGGGGTCCAGACAGCCAAAGTGGTAGCAGAGCCGGCACTCGTCGCACCTGAGGCACACAGACATAAATAAGACGAGGATGTTCCCGCGGTGATGGATGGAGGCAGAGCAGGGAGCTGTCAGTCATTGGACTTTGTTAATGCCGTTTAAAGTCCCTCTAATCACTCCACTCCCTTGACCTTACACAGCCATTGACTGTCCAATGGCTCGTATCAGCGCAGGATAAATACAGGCCTTGTTAGTGTCAGATAAATGGCTCACAGGCTTCAACAGACATACTCGCTCCGGGTCAGACACATCAGAGGACAGGCAACCTCAAGTTTGTTGATTGATCACATTTCAAAGTTGTGGAAGGTACAATGAGATGTTCCAATCAACTTTTAGGTAACACTAATTAGATACAAACTCTTTATCACATTTTAAGAAAAGTATATGTACTATATATAAAGAGACATTACTGTAATAGGGCCCATTTAGACCCTGAACACATGACCAGCTCAGCCAGTTGAATTCACAATTAGTAATAACATTTGTTTGCATAAGATCAGCTCACAATTCCCTGCTATATATGCAAAATTTGCAGCAAATGAAGACATAAAAATGAGAACTCACACTTGGCTGTATATCTATTGGCTTTCAAAGAAATGTCAGGATAACCAAAGTAAACCATTTTACATTTAACTCTAGTAGTAGAATAATGCCTCAGACACACCAACTTCTACTGAGAACTTGGAACCCTTTCCTTTCACTATCATTGGTATACTCCTGCATTTGCACTCCCAATATACTTTGCTACACCATTCACCAGTACTCTGAAAACAAATACATCTGTAGTATTAGCCAGCATTCAGCACAACTCTGAATTATAAGTCACTGTTGCATTTACATTTCTGCAAGGGAATGGTGTCCTTTCAAACCAACACCAACACATTCTAATAGACTCTGTGACAAAGTAAATCTGATGCAGATTGAGTGTGAACTGAATGTAGGGCTGAGCATTTCGATTTTTCTGAAATATGGCAGTTTAACAGAAGTGTGTGGACGTCTTCTTCCACTGTACATATTTCAAAATAAAAGTACATTATTACAAAGGATTACACTGAATGAGAATGCTTTAAGATTTTACCAATTAACATGAAAGTGGTTGGCTGCACTAAAGAAACAAAGAGAAGAAGAAATAGGAAGCCTTATTCTAGAGTTATTATTATCCAAACACATTACTATACTCCCAAAGGTCACACAGTAAAATGTCATACAAAAACAAGAGATGTATGGTAGTGTCTACTATTTCTGTCCAATGTGGAGGACTTAATTAAACAGTACACCACAACCCACTCAGAAGTAATACGCTGACACGTTTTCTTGGGGGTGATGAATTTTTCACCACAGACACAAACTGAATCTTCTTGTGTTAATCAGTTATGAGGCTGGCTGCCCTTCATCAGGCCCCTGCAACTAGTAAACACACAAGCTCCACAATTAGAGACAATTATGGCCTAATCAATGGAGGAGATTCACATTCTGCAACGAGAATCTGATAAGAGCGGTTAAAGCGGGGAGGTCAACCCGACCCACCACGCTATATTCGTCTCCATTACTCGGTGAAGAAGGACAGAATAACAAGATGGGTAGAAACAAGTTATATTTAAATTGTACTTGTATTATTGTAGAAAATAGCATGAAACGCCGGACCCATTCACTTTCTTATTGAAAAGAAGTGGCTGACCGAGATGAGGTATTGGTGAAAGGAATTCCCGTCAATATCACTGAAAGGAGCATAAGAATAGATGCAATAGGGATGCTTTAAGTGGGAGGAGTAAGGGAGGAGGGCTTGCATTGTATGTGAACAATCGATGCTGCTATCCAGGGCCTAGTTAATGAGAGAAGATCTGTTGTCAGGATGTGGAGCTGTTGGCAATGGGACCATACTGTACACCAAGGGAGTTCTTACATGTCGCGGTTAAAATTTATATTTCACCAAGAGCAATCCCAGATAATGCCTGTAAAATCATGAGTGGAAATGTTTTCAGCTTCCTGATGCCCTCTTAATCATATCAGGTATTAGTTTGGAGACTAGTAAAAGCAGTGGGGCAACAGACACACAACAGGATGGATGCTATACTGAACAGCATGGACCATCCCCTGCATTGGGCTTTTAAACAACAGAGAGCAGAGAGTGGATGCCTGAGATCAGTGAGCTGGAGGATGGAACGACACAAGGACTCCTTTTCGATTGAGACTGTACAATCAATCACTCAGTGGAAGATGAACACCTAACAACTGAATTACCCATTAGGGATGAATACAGTTACACTTATTTAAAACGTCGAGAATATTTTATTTACACTTGAAGTAACAAACACATTGCCCCCTACAATATTTTAGTCATTTTGTGAGCTACAAGTGAGAAGCAGATTCCACATCCTAGGAGCAGACAGCAAGACTTAGAGTAATCTGCAGGTGATCGCTGCTGCTCCACACTGAATCTCTCTCATTCAGTCAGGATTGAGCAGTCTTTTCACACTGCCGCCTTGCTATGAATATCATGAAATCCCATTAAACGCTCTTTCCAAGAAGCTGTCTGTGCATGATTTATGGCGCAAAGTGCTCAGGTATCAATTACTAGTCCTCAACAATGAAGCCAGCTATGAGTTGGATCTGTGCGCGGAAACAAATTAGGCGATTTGACGTTAGCAGATCTGACGGCTGTATGGACAAACACAATATGGTGAACGGCGGCGGCTGTGCCCGAGGCTTTGATCGTGGCCAAGTGTAGAATGCCTACAGACTGACAGGCTACAGGACCACCAGCTTTCATCGGGGTCATGTGGAGGCATTGTTCACTTCAGGTTGAATTATTGTCTGTGTGGCCAGTGACTGACAATGGGCATTACAGAGACAGGGAATGTCTATGTCGAAGAAACTGAATTTAAATACCTTTTATGTATCTCATGCCTGCACTCATTGTTTTACAAGAAGTTTTTCTGACTCCATTAGCAGTACATAGAAGACAAAGCTTCCCTGTTTGAGTCTCCAAATTGGGTCTGTGCTGACAAACATGTACAGGAGGGAATAAGTAACCCCTCTCTAAGTACCTTATAGAACTCCTTTTGCATCCTACTAGACTATCCCTTATAGAAGTTACAGTGCAAACACTATTTTGTACCTTACTTTTACAATGTCCTTTTGTAGCAGGATATTTAGCCATTATTCCGCCAAACCAAGCAATATTCAATTCAGGACAGCACAGTTTGGAGCAGCAACCACTGATCTGGCTTGTGTTTCCATGGTGCGGTGTGTAGGGGCTTGGATATAGTGCCATCAGCTATGTAACTAGTAATGTCATCTACATATCGAAGTAATAACACCTGCAAGATGTTGTGAGACTGTGCGCTTTTAAATTAAAACTAAAGCTAGACTAAGTACAGTGCGGGCTCCATATCACTTTGCAGAGAACCAGGAGTGTCACACAAGAAGTTAACAAATAAAAAAAGATTAAAGAGGCTAAAGCTTTGAGTCACAACAGAACTTGCAGTGAAAGGGATTTGTGGGTAATATCCTTCAGTGAAGTCAGATCTGATGCACACTTGCTGGAATCGGTAATACAAGGTGAATGGACTGCAATGAACGTGGCACTGGGAAATTAAGACATACTATGCACTTGCACCCCTTGCGGGAATTGGAGGTATTGGGACAGGGCAGTTTTCTGTGTTGAGATTTGTTGTGTTCTTTTGCTTTTAACTGCTTTTGACAGTTGAACTGTTGGAATTTGCCACTAACTGGCTAGCAAAGTAGTTTATTAGCATCCAATGCTACAAGTTTAATGTTGGCTCTCATTTAAACCAATAATGATGGCTAAAACCAAAGCCACATGATTATAGCATTAGTTGGAGAGCTGTGGACTCAGTAGCTAGATTCCTACCCTGCATAGGCAGGAACAGTACGCCAGTTTAATGGCCCAGACAAGGAACTCTGAGGCATTAGATTTTTAAAAAGCCTGACTGGATTATTATGAGTAATTGAGTAATTGAGTAATGAGTAATTAAAGTACTGTCTCGTTAAGAATTAACTTTTAGATCCATACCATTTAGTCACAGTAAAAATTCTCCCTACTGGACCTTTTATTTTGAGGTTTGTAGCTCGTACAAGTGGCTGAGTAATATGCTTGCAAGTTTGAGAAAATCTCTCCGGTGGAATTGAATCCCAGTTTAATATACTGTTTAACAACCAAATTCATTGCAGGAAATGCTGAAGAGGGTTTTGGAAAGCGGAGCTGTAGATTTGTGGCCCTGGGGTGCTGGAAGCTCGCTGCTGATACTAAAGTGTGGCGTAAACAAGTGCTGCAAACAGAAGGTGGAGTGCAGTTATTTGGCTCTATATTAACAGCACGTTCTTTCAAAGGAAATGATGAGAAGTAGGTTCCAGTGGATGAGGGTAGAAAACAATATAGACAAGAATAGAATAAGTTTAAACAGTCCTATTGTGAAGTCATGTGGGTAATAAAAAGTATAAATGCTACAATGAAGGATCGAAATCTAGAGCTTTTGTCACAAACTATTTAAGCCTGGTGTTTTGTCAAGTTGTAAACAGGTTTTATTAAAAAGCAGTTCAGTGTTTTGTATTTTGGCTTTTGTAAGGTAGTAGATATAGGTAGATATGATTGAAGGGAATAAGCTATGCCCTGCAGTTGAACGGTGAAAGTGAAAAAAAATTTTTTTTTTCCCTTTTTTGTGTTGTCAGTTTAATTTATTATCTATCTCCCTTTTGGCTGCTTTAGAACTGCACAACTCACACCTCTCACACACACCAAAGAAGACATACATCTGTGTACTCTATGTATGTAAACGGCTATTATCTGTCTCATTAATGTTAAATATTTGAAGCATGTCTGGGCCTGTGCTGTCTATTCCTACACCTATCTATTCTTGATTGTTTAACTAATATCCTTACTAAACTAGAACTTTACACTCACAGTATACAAGGTTACTTGTGGTCACTTAAGTCTCTAAAGCACACATGTCAAACTCAAGGCCTGGAGGCCAAATGTGGCCCTTTGCAGTGTTTTATGTGGCCCTCCAATGCATTTAGTTGTTAGCAGTTTAGTTTGTAAGTGATATTTTTGGCATTATGTTTTCTGTGGATTTGAACAGGTTTTACTTGAATTTGAACAAGTTTTAGATGGATTTGAATCAGATTTGTTTAATTTGTTCATAAAATTTAAAGCCAGTTCTTACTACAAAGATGTATAAAATCTAATTTAAATCCACCTAAAACCTATTTATGTTCAAATAAAACCTGGTCAAATCCACTCTCAAACTCAAATGAGTTTTAATTTATCCTTGCTACGGCCAGTGCTTGCTCTTGGGGAATTGTTGCATTGCTCTGTTAATTAAACTTAAAAGTATGGTCTAGACCTACTCTAATATGAAAGTTTCATGAGACTTATTTTAATTCAACTTAAAAACTCAAGTGTTACTTAAAAGGTGACAGACAACAGAGGCCTGTACCAGTAAATTGTGATCTATGTCCATATCCATATCATAGGCTTCATTTTTGCTCTGTGCTCCCCCTCTGACACTTTAACCCAGTTTGTTCACATCCAATTATCTGCCTTTTTTTTAAATTTTCCATCGTTGTGTCACTGTGATTCTACATCAGCACTTTACTTGTCACTTACGGCTCCTGCCAAAGCACTTACATAAAAATCTGAGCACAGTTATGTTTGGAGCAACAAGAGCGCACAGCGGGAGCACCAATCTCCATCTGAAGTGAGTCTAGCCAAAGTCTAATAAGCGTGGAGTTATGGAAGGCCGCCCTCTGGCACCCGGATGAGTGAAGCTATAAAAGGTGTAATAATGCGCTCGTAGTGTTTACACATTAAGCATGCTAGATTTAGGAAAATCAGAGGAGAAACTTAATTGGCATGGATAATTGGCATCTTATGAGTTGTAGGGGTATAAGCTAACAGCTGCTGCACATTAGCATGGCGATATTTGGAGGCAGGTGGAGCACACACACACACACACACTTGAGAGTCTGGGATGGGCTGAGGCGGCAGATCTGCCATGGGAAAGATGGAAATTTTAACTGCCCTCCGGCCGCCTTGTGAATGGAAGACAAATGACCAAAGTGCGTGCGTTCTTTTAATGAGCACGGTCCTTTTGTAACACGCAAACAGCCAATTGATTTCACATGAATCTGAGGTGAAAACAGAGTGGAACCTTGGAGTAGCGCCGCTGGATTCTCTTGAAGACTTTGCACAGTCGCAGCAGGGCTCCTTTTATTTAAACTGTGACGACTGCTCACAGCTTCCCTAATTACTATACCTTAATGAACCCATTGTGTTTCCCTATCGCCGAGACGATCTGTGAATTTAAGCGCTGCTCGGTGAGCCACGCGTCGGGTTTAGGTGTGGGAATGGGCGATAACTCGAGTTTTGATCAGGATTTAGCCCAGAACGGACGTCTAAAAGGCCATTGTGTTTTCTGCAACTGCACAGGCCTGGAAAAAAGCTAATTAATCACAGCTCGTGGAGAAATTAATTCCTTTGAAAGCGGCGTGTGGAGTCATCTGTGAGGGTGAGGTAAATTAAACAGGTCAGTGCTGATGTGGTGAAAACACTAGCGGGCCTGGAAGTATTGCTCAGTGAACCGATCAGAGGATTTGTCTGAGCAGTTTCTGTTTTATGCAGCGTCAAAGGTACATTTTCGAAGTGTTTGCCAGGTGTTGGGTTTGAAAAGAAGGTAAAGTAGGTAAAGTTAACTGCCTTCAATGGTTTATTTTAGACAAATGTTATGTGAAAAGCACAAATAAGGAAAACATAGATGATTATGGCCAATCACTTGGTTTATATGAATGTTCATCAGTATTTATAAGTAGTGCTTCAGTTCTGGAATCCCTTCACATCCATTGCCACTTGCCTTTTTGAGATACTTCATTATCTCATTGGTGAGGTCCAACCAATGAAAGTATTATTATGACAGGAGGAGCAAGTCAAACACTGTTCTATGAGAAAACAATACCAAGCATGTGACAGAAAAAGTTTCATGGCTTTAAGATTTTTGTCCGGGTTCTGTGGCCAATAGTGGATTCTCACTTTTGGAATGGAATGCTGTCCATGCATCTATGTGTTCTCAACAGGACCTCCAGCCTCCTCACTATGTCCAAACAAAAGCTTACAGATTACAAAGATTCTACGGGCATTCATTCAATTTATTTGAATTACAAATATCACAAAATTTCACACATGATCACTGTCCTATGTAACAAGAAATATTATATTGTGATATTGCCGGTATTCTAAGTTGAATATAATGTATGAACGTTTCTGACCTTTCATTCACTGGCATTTGTTCAGCATCTTGTCTGACGTCGTTCCCATATATAAGAAGTTACATTTTACTCAGATGAAAAAACTCAAACTTTTCTTATGTAAGTGGGATTGTGCAGATGTGGCCTCTGTTTTCTAAGTGACTAGGATGGCTGTGTACTTGGTGATATGCCTCTAATTACGATGGATTTAAACAAGGGCTGTCAATGTTCGTATTAATGCATGCAATAATCTAAAAATATAGAACACTTTTTTTTTTTTAATAACGCAAACTAATCCCATCATCTAGTTTGACCTAAAGTTATCTCATAACCAAATTGTGAAGGCTTATCTGGCATTGTGTGGAAAGGTCAACTTAAACCAAAACGATGAATGAAGAGGCTTTAAAAAACATTTTGATGGAACCACAATCTATTAACATTGTTGAGAACTGGGGGCTTCAAGACATCATTTACAACGCTTAAAGTGACCTGTCGTTTAAGTGGCGAGCGGGACAAATTTTATTTCAGGTGGACTTTGATCTATTCAAAAGTTCCAGTATGTCTTTTTAATATCTCCATTTGAATTTCTGTAGTGTGCGATCTGTGACAATAGCCATTTTTGACCCTTCTAGACCCTATAACTTCAAGCCTGTATTCCTGTGTTTACTCCTAAGTCTTCCTTATATCTATCCGCTCCCTGCACTGCCCTTACACACCTTGCCAGAGCAAAGTCCTTGATGTTATCTAAGCAATTTGGCCCTGCTTTAATCATTGGGAAAATTGAGCAGACCCCCCCCTGCCCCCACCACACCCGTCCCTCACACTTTGGGAGCAGACAAAATCCAATCACTCATAAGAGAGCGTATTGATTGATGTAATCTTATTGGAGGTGAGGTGGTAGAGGCCATGTGATTGATTGCTTTTGTCTGCTACACATGTTGCTCTCAGTCACTGATTTGTGTCCACTTTCATCTGGGGTTTAATCTCTGTGTGAAGTTCTAAGATCCCCCCCGGGTGTCCCCCTGTGACCCGTCCACGAACAACGGCCTCTTATCTGTCACCGTTTGATGTAACATTCCTCAAAACCCCTGTCACATCTGTGTCCGAGCCTCCATTCATCCACAGCTGGCTCTCAAATTTACTAAGACTAAATCTAATCACAATGCACTGATCAGGACTTTTACATGGATGTACAACACAAGCATTCTGATGGACTACATCAATGTCAGCAATTGATGGGCTACGTCAATCTCAACAAGGAATTCATAACTACTGATAATATGGAGATAATATGTCTAATCTTTCGCTAGCTATTTCTGCCTGCACAGAGAAGCAGCTCAAAAAATAAAAACACAAATAAAAACTGAAAGCAAAGTGTGGAGAAATATCTGAAACATTTATGCATTTGCGAGATGTTTGACGAGGCAGGGATAATTGAGGGATCGCATTGGTCTCACGTTGAGCTAGAAGTTTTAAGATAAGCTCTAAACTTTGGAATGAAGTAAAAATAAAAATAGGGTACTGCTGTTTTAGCAACAGTCCGATCAAATTGACATGCCATCTAACTTGTGTTTTTAAAAAAGCTGTTGTGTCATTTGGTCAAATCTGTAAATGGCACTAAAGGCTAAGTGGATCACGAGCAAATCAAACTAGAGGAGCTGTTTCCTGTTTAAGTCCGAACTAACTAACGCAAACTACAGATGTTAACACACCCTTAAAGCATTTTTAAAGCAAGTTCCATTACTTCCTGTTCCTACAAGTGCCCAGTGAAGACAAAGAGATGGAGAAGAAGCACACTCACGTTTCTTTCTTGAAGAATCTTGCATTAAGGCGTAGGACATTTATAACTAAATTGATTTTGTTTCTAACTTTTTCATGTTAATTTTCACAATTTTTTTTCTTTCAGGCCATAATGTGTGTCAGTCCATTTCACCAAAAAATACTTTACATTTGTTTGCAACTTTACCTCCAGGCTAACCCCAGTAGACTCACCTTATATATGGTTTGCAAAAGTTATTATTGAGACAGCAATGAGAAAAGGAGTTTTAGAGCAGTGAGGTAATTATTAATACATTTTTTCTGTTAACTTTTCAGGACCTGACTGAACAATAAGTGAATGGCCACAGTATTATAATAATTCATGTTTAGTAAGAAGTTGAAGAAGAAGTTGACCTAAAACAAAACTTTCCAGAACATAGCAGGCATTTTCATTTTGACTGCTTTGACCCTACAGGAAATCTTCATTTGTGTGGCTTGGTTGTCCTATCAAACCAAGCCACATGACTCCAACAAAGACAATATCTTAAATAACAGGAGTGAACCACTGAGCTAAATACCTTAATAATGAAAGTGGCTATTGATGCTTTTTGCTTTCCGACCGCTTTGTGCCCACAGTGATGAGTCCATGTATCGACAGTGAGGATGTGGCCTGGAAAACTTCTTTTCTTTGCACCACCGTTGGTGTCAAACCCCGAGTGCTTGAAACAAGACTGTGAATTTATCACAAGTGGGCAATGCAATTACCTCGGGAGTGGCCACGTGACAGAAATCGATACGACACAAAGCGGCCGGCCATTGACTCTCATCCATGACAAAGTGCGCCGGTGTCCAGCCACAGAAAAGAGTGGATTATTGGACTTTGCAAACCTCCACTTTTTGATTTACCGTTGGGTGGCTGCTGCATTATAAAAGAGCCATTGTTTTACCATAGGGGAGGTAATGAATGGACTCACCAATAGAGAGAGCTTCGTCAGAGTGAGGCCTTTATTAGGCATCTGGGTCCAACTCATTCACAGTTGGGACACAAGTGGATACATATTACTCTCTGTTAGTTCTATAGCAGTGGTTCTCAGACTATCGTTTATCAGTTCTTTGGAGTGTGCAACATTGCTTAACTTTCCTGGACATCCACAATCTCAAAGCCACAAGTGCAACTGAACTGTTTCAACTTACAGGCCCCTCACAGTGTGCTTTTGTTTTAGACACCAGCAAAGAGTGAAAACAAAAAGCATGTGGACCGACAAAGTGCAGAACAATGACTTTTTGCTGCACATATGTCTTTGCTAGAGTCCAGTCTATAAGTGTATTATTTGCAAACCTTGCATGAGCAAAATGTTCAAAAGGTTATGACAAAAAAAGGGCAAAAAACAAGCTAACTTTCTATTGGAAAGGAAACATGGAGATTGGGAGTTTAAGTTTTTATCTGATAACTCTCAAAGGAAGAAAGACAAAGGAATTTGTCAAAATTAGTCATTGTGTCTTCAGGTCGGTCACCTCAACTTACATAATGCAGTTTTTCAGCGACAGACCTGGCCCTGACTCCGAGAGAGGGGCTATTATGAAAAAGATGTGATTTTTAAAAGATATGTTTTGGGGGGATTTTTATTAGACAGAGAGTCTGTATGCAGACAGGAAACATTGAAATAGAGAGGGGTGTATGAAGTTACATGAAACGTTACTCAATCCTTTGAAACTGCTTAACCTGGAAGAAAAAGTTTAAAGCTTACCTTTGGCTTCGGTCTGTGAGTTTGATGTCAGATTAATGTGATCTTGAAATTATCTCAAAACTACCTTGTTAAGCAATGCATAAATACATTGTCGATATTTATGTAAAGTTTCACTTTTTTATTATTATTTTTTGCACAGTGTAAGCAGACATGTCCAGCGCTAACTATTTTCTCATTCATTCTTATTACAATATGCCCTTAGGGGATTAAACTGTTAAACACTAAAATAAAAGTGGCATTCAAATTACCTGTAACTTTTAAATACAATTCTTTAATGTGTTCATACACTAGATTTGGTCCTTATTTTTTTGTGTTTTAGCATTTTAAATCCAGTACTTTTTGTGGTGTAGCCAGTGATAGATAACAATAAATAATAAATAATATACAACTGCCTCCTCTGTAAAGAGCTGTAAAGTATTAAAGGTATAATATGAAAGATTTTGTAAACAGATTTGCTCCATCCATCCTTTTATGTGCTCATCTTACTTTATCCTTTAATTGAAGTAAAAAAAAAAAAAGAGTTTGCCTGAGCTACAAAATTTGGTTGCTCATATTTTCCAGCAGGGGGCCTCATTGAACTGGTACAGAAGAGGAGAAGACGTGAACTCACCTCCTGCCACACACAGTCCAACCTGGCCAAAACCTCTGTCCAATCAAGCGGTTCTTTTTCTAATTCTTTAAGATACAAACAGCTTAAAGAACTGCACAACAACTCGCCAAAGGTCAATGACAAAGTAATCAATTAAGATATAAAGGAGCTGAGTGCCGTGGAGTTCAGCTGTAGTTGTAATGATTCAGATGCAAGGCCAGCAGCCTGCAGTGAAGTTATAAGAGGATCAGACTGAAAGCAGTTTGAATCAGGAGCGGTGCGCAGCGGAGTGGAGCCACACTGTGGAGAATCAGTGGGATAAAGAGCCAGGAAGGAACTGGGAGTAATAGATTTTAGCTGCTTGGTTACACTTCCCACACAGCCTCAGTCCCGGCTCCCATGTTTGCCGTTTTAATGGGGGCGAATAGGGCGAAGTCAGCAAAAACAAAATGCCGCCATTAAATCATCTCGGCGGATGTGGTGTCAGAGTGGTAATAGGAAACGCACTCGTCATGGGAAAGGTTACTGTCTTCCCAAACCTGAGTGCGATATGTTCTCTATTTATCCCCAGGCCCCCCTCCCTCTCCACACCTCTGGCCCCAGTCTCCATCTGCACCAGATTCATCTCTGCTCGGCCGGCTGATGCTCGTCCCCCAAAGACCCCGGCTCCGGTGTGAGGGATGGGGGCATCCACAGGTCTCCACGGTGAGTTGATTTCATCTCAGAGATGCCCCCAAATGTTGCTGCCAAACACTTGAAAACTAAAATGTCTCTTTCTCTGTTCGACTGCAGTTGTTTTGGGAACAAATGATGCCCCCTCCACATGCAGACAAAGCACTTTAGTTTCAGTGAGCTACAGCACTGAGAGGTTTAGTGAGACTAGCTTTAAGGATTGTCATGTCATTTGGCGTTGACCTTTCTATGACAAATTGATTGTAAACTATTTCTGTTTTGGGTGGGCAATACATCAATTCAAATTAGAAATTTTGAATAATGTAAACAATTTGCTATATCACAAAACTGAATCTAACACAAACACTTTCCATGCAACTGCAAAGTCCAATGTGTTAAGGGTAATGCTGCAGCTAGAATCCAGAGCAGCTAAAAAAATTGCCATGACAAAGTAAATACGACAAAGTAATACGCCTTGGTTTGACCAAGATGCAGGAAATAGACATACACAGAAATAGTGTCTATTATGTGCTTCTTTTACTTAGACTTTTGTGGTGTGGAAATTATTCTAGAATGGCCAGTAAGAAAAAATAATAAAATGAAAGTAAAACCATTACAATGTATCTACATGTTTATATATGATATTAAGTTCCATTGTTGGAATCTGCATTTTCTGATGTGCATGAATATAAGACAATATTGTCTGTTTAAAGTGGAGACAAAATTGAGGTTAATAGTTTCAGTTTGCAATTACTTTAAATTTTTTTAATTTAACTTACCTTAATTAAAACGTACTAACAGTTCTGTGATGTAAATAACACTTAACATTTCTCTACCACACTAACCTGGATTTCTTTTTTTAAAGCTTAAAATGGAGCATTGCTTAAATGTCTTTTCAAGTCTTTTATCCGACAGGGATTTAATACTTTGGGAAATTCACAGCCCACTTGCATAAAGCAGGCTAAACATGAATATATCACGACACGGGCATTGAGCACAGTATGAAGCTAGATGAGCGCATTATTCAGAGTGGAAATATCTATACTCCGCAGTGATCAAACCTTGTCGGCAGCTGCACAGAGAATCACTTGGATGGGTTTGGTTGTGTGCGTGGGCTGTATGGGGAGCTACATTTTGTGTGTGAGCCACCCCCACCCAACAAGAAGGCCACTTCCCAGGTGATAAATCACAGATGACAGAGGGCATTACACGCACAAACGGACCGCCGCCGCTGCACCTTTACAACAATTAATTAGCTGACTGACACTCATTTATCACTGCGGCAATAAGGTGAAAAAGTCAAGAGTTTATTAAAGCTCCGCTTAATTTTCAAGAGCTATAGGCCAGAGACTGAGACACTTCACAATGGCAAACATTCACATTCTTACTCCATACAGTGTCATCAATATACAGTGCACAATAAATAAGATTCCCTTAAAAGCAAACATTTGTGAAATAAAAAAACATGGTAGTCAATTACAGCTACAGCACCAGCAGAGTTCAACTCTGTTCACAACACAAGCTTATGGCAGAAAACCAGATGTGTAAACACCCCCCAAAAATATGATCATGTTTGGCCTCTTAATAAATACTGTACATGTCATAACATCACAGAGCTACCTGGCATTCACATTCTACGGTGCACAAGACTCATTTAGAACTATAGTACAGATCAGGGTAAATAGACTTAGCCATGCATTATATTGTAGAAGTGACAGGGGTCTGTGTGAGTGATACAGAGGGCTGATCTAGAGTCAGTCATTCTGCAGTGAGACTCTCTCTGAAGACCAGCCAGTGCAGTTTTGTTTATGACTACAGTTCAGAAGCTAAACTTCATGGGTTTGACTGCTCCCAAAAGAATGTACAGAGAGAGCGGACAGGACGCAGAGTGACATGTGAGGGCACGCTCTGACACTTGCCATGAGCACTGACGGCTGTTTTGACAGCACAGGACTACGGACCACCAGGGACCAAGAGACTGAACTGAGCTCTTTCAGAACCACTCGTCAGTTCAACTGTCACTTCAACACGTACAGAGAGAAGACGACTGCTAACTGCCTAAAGACAAAGACATGAAGACTAATAATCAAGGGCTATCTAATCTATACTGTTCCTATGACAGATGCATCACAAACTGTTTCTTCTACACACAACTTCTCTTTACACTTTTGACCCTGTATTTACTTCAGTAACACAACAACACTCAAGTCGGACCCACTCTCTCTGGTCTGAGTGATTGCACTGAACAAAATTCACAGGTGGTTGATAACCTCAATCAATAGTACTGATTAGTGATGTTAAGAAAGTAGGTTGAAAGTGCTGAGCATTAATAATAGTCACAAAGAACTTATCAAATATACATTCTGAATGCAGGTTACATCCTAGAGACAGAGAGAACTGCTTTTTTTTTACATTGGAAGATACTAAACTAACTTGCACATGTAGCAGATATGTGCGATTGCCTCAATCATTTAATTTAGGTAAAAGCAGGGAACAATCTGGGCTGTCATGTGGAAAACCAAGAAGATGGCATTTGAATGAATTACACCCAAAAACTGTGTATTTGTTGGAGAAGTTCTTAAATAGGCAACTGAGTTTCCATGAAATGCTACATTAATGACCCATGCTGCTGCTACTTACCAAATATAGGCTAAGGTTACTCTTTATGTATTTATGAAAAAGCAAAAAGTCCAAATACTGTTGCCTCTATTGAGACTTTGTGCATTGAATTTGAACAGTTGGTTGGACAGTGGTTGGTCCAGTTTGGATCGGGTGTCGTTGGGGGCCAGCTTGGCGGTCTGCTTCTTCAGTCTGACCCGAGTGGCATTCTTCAAACGCCTCAATTAGCCTCTCTCTCTGTCTCTAAGCCCGCGGTCATCTGTCCCAGTGTTTTATGGGAGGGTGAGGTGGCTGCCCCGGCTCTCACAACCTGTGCAATGCAAAGATAGAAAGAGTCAGGGCAGCGACCTCTCACACCCCCGACCAGAAACACTGCCTCACGCCCCCGCACAAAGACAACACAAACACGGCGGGATGTCTGGGGTGACCCTTTGGCCGTCCGGTTTTTCATGACACTGGTTTTGACATGAATGGAGCAGTGGAGCACATGGCAACGGAAACAAAATGAGATCCACAGACAAAGTGTGAAGAAGTTGGTTTTGGATTTGAGTAGTGTGCTGTGACTATTGCAGCACAGACAAACAAGACAAAGCGAAAGTACATCTAAAGACAGTATATAATGAACTGTTCTGGAGACATCATTTCATCATGTGATTATGCTGTCGGTTGGCATTCACCCCTGGCTCTGTCATAGTAAATCACAAGCCCCAATGAAAATGGTCACATTTTGTACCTAGCATCAAAAAGAACAAAAAACCCAAAACAAACAAACAAACAAACAAAAACCAACCCTAACATAACTCTTCACCAATTACAATGCAGTGATACATTTAAACTATCATTGTTCAGATATTCATTGTTAAATTTCTTGGTTTATATTGCAGTGTATCTTTAGTTAAGTATAATAAAAAGCAATAATCTGGAAAACACTGTAAAATAGGGCTGCCTGATATTAATAACTATTAGGTATATCGCCATAACGATATGAGCTGAAATATTTGAACTCTTTGACGTAGTAAAAAAAGTGAACTGATTTGGACTATGTAAAGAAATATAGGACACTGGACTGACTTTTATTCATCAAAGTAGTGGCTAAATTAATATCAAAGACTGAACCAGGACTGAACCAGAACTGAGTCAGAAGTCTAAACTAGGACTTTTTTTTTGGACTCCCAGTTGGAGTTTTAGGCTTTGTTTGGACGATGATTTTGAGGCAAAAAGCATATGTCCATCACATGGAAGACCATACAGTGGTTTTTTTGCAATGATTCGGATATTGCGATTTATGTTCTGTGATAGCATTGAATTTGTGAATATTGTGTTGCCCTGGTGTAATACGCACATCAGACTGAACCCTGACCCCAGTCATATTTACTTATCTAGCCTGAAGTACACAGTAACCTACATACATTCATCTATCCATATTCAGTGATATGACCGGGACAATTTAGTAATTTCTGTATCTTGATTGTTATGGATTGTTAATACGCAACAGGCTTTTAGCTAACAAGATGCCAGTGACAACAACAAAAGTCACATGACTGAGAATGAGAACCAAAACATATGTGAAAAGAAAAACAAAAGTGTATTGAGACTTGGAAAAAGAATTTGAAAAAGAAATCTCACACATAATCAATTTAGTCTAAACTGATGGCATTTCGAAAGGGACAATGAAAAACTCTTAAGGGAGACTCTTTTCAGACAGAACTCTAATAACAATAGATATTTTCATAAGGACTCATCATGTAGTCTAGATATGTTTTTTCCACTGAATTTCAATGTCAAAGAAAGAATGCTGTTTATTAGATGCCTGGCACCTGAAATCCCATGAAAGGAGCCGAATAAATTGCGCTATTCATTACGTCTTAATGAAGTGTGCAAATGTATGTGGCAGGTCAATATAGGGGCCCTATGGAGGAGCTAGCCTTAGCCCTCGGGTTCTGCAGAGCGGCCGCCGGAGCCTAATGAAGACTGAACTTTAATCATCAGGAGGATATGGCTGCCTCATGAGACACACACACACACCGTGCATGTTTAATAAGCCCACCCCCGCTCTGTCGTGAGGCGCACACACACACACACACACACACACACACTCACCTCACGAGGTTTTCGTTGTCGCCAGGGCCTTTGCAGGTCGTGCACTCGGTTCTGGTGTCATCGGCTTTGGGTTTCTTCTGCAGGGCTGATTGACGTTGACGGCGTTCCCGTGGAAGTGGTTCCTATGGAAACAAGGATGATTAGACTCACACCCTGCGTGCGGTGGCTGTTTGGTGGTCGGGATGTTAAAAGGAATGGACGGATGAAATGTATGGCATTTTATAGCAGGTTGCTTAAAATGGCAGCTAGCATTCTTTTCTGGATTCTTTACAGTACACTGAGAAAGGTGTAGTAGCCTTTTTTTTTAGCCAGTAAGTTTTTTAATCAGCTGTTCAGATTACAAAGGGCAAGAATCAGGCCTTCTCAGGAGGATTCCAAATATGAAACTGAAGTAAATGGGAAGCAGCAAGCTATTTTTTTTTATTCCCTCTGTGTCATGCTGTCACTTTCCTGTATATTTTAAATGAAAAGATCAATTCTGATGCCGAGAAAGCCATAATATGTAATACCAGCAACCACTTTATCCAAAACTTTAACAACTGACAACGACAGTCAAAAGTCATTTTTAAGTTATACGGTAGACACATATAAATACAATTCATAGTAAGGACAAACTGAAAATGTTCTTTTAGTTCATTTAACAAAGCAATATAATACAACGCTATGTCTTTATTTCACTGCATTTAAGAAATACAGGGAATGTGTATGCTGTACTTAAAACAGAAAATAACAGAACTGCTCCCTGTACTTCCCCTTACACAGAAATAATTTTGATTGTCTTGATGTGCTATTCAAGGTACAATTAAGACATTTCAAAAATCAGAAGAGGTCAAAGCCAAAACCAAACTGGAAGGACAAGAAAACATTGAAGGTTTGACGCTCCATTTCTGCCAGTGGTGTTGGTGATACTGTCAGAAGAGATCGGACCATGGTCATGTTCCTGAAAACATGTGCTATTTGTAAACATGTTTCTTGAATTTGAGACCAAAATCTGGATGGTCACAGAAGTGGCTTACGACTTTTGCACAAGTATCATTCCTGAAAATGGCAGCATGACACAAAGGGAATCAAAATGAAGTTTGCTGCTCCTCACTGATTTCAATCTACATTTTTTCTTAAGGATCCATGGGGTTAGAGGAGGCATGACTTGAAAAGCAGCCTTACTGTCTGATCCAGTTGTTTACTACTAGCTTTAAGAAAGTCCCCACATATGTTAATCTTCTACTGTCTCTTCTCATCATTCAATGTACATCCAGCTGAAAACAGAACTTATCTCCACAAAACATCCGATGCCAGTTTAATAAAAAATTGAGCAGGAAAATACTGATCATGGCCTTAAAAATGTAATGTTATCTTGTGACAAACTCTTGTAGCACACTCTTGTTACAATCTAATGACATATGCAGGTCACACAGACACTAACAGTCAAAACAATACAGTGCTTCATTGGAGCACAGTGAAATTTTAAACCATTAATAATAATCATATTAGAGTTTTCTGCAGCAAAACACATGAAAGCATTTTTTATAAATAATCTTTCATTTGGAAATACTGTAGCATGAATGGCAAATTTGGCAAAAAAATCAACCTGACTTCAAAGGAATATAAAAACACATTTAATAAGGAATTATAGCTGGGTTGAAAGAAATTCATTAAGTGAAAGAAGATTTTTAATAAGTTCACTTCTGGATGAGTAATAACTAGTCGAATAAAGTAAACACAAAGTCACAAAGCACAGCTGAGTGAGAGACATGGAGCTGGATATATCAGAGAATGTCAAGCTGCAGAAAAATAATGACAAACCTCTATTTTATCTTCTCTTTCCTCAGAGATGGGCACCCGTTTCCTCTTCTGTCCTCTGGTTCTCTGTGAGACACGAACATTTCAAATTTACACTGGGGTCAACATGATCAAGTCTTGTTTTCAAAACAACTAATTTACAGTTGCTATGCTCTTTTTGCCTGTTCAGAAGCCCTTTTAATGGTCACTTTTTGTTGTGCAGTTATTTCTGTCTTTCCTATACCTCACCTCATTCTAAAACTTGCAATGTCAGCATGAGAGGTTTGACATGCCCCCACATTTATCCCACTACAGTAGGTAGCAGACAGCTGGAGCATAAATTGGACAACTGAATTTTATGGGATACATCAGTAATGTGTTAGGTAAGTTGTCAGTACAATAACATAGTGTGTGTTTAATATGCCTAATGTGTTTATTTTGCTAATTAGCCATGTGCTTTGTCATTTTGATTCCACTAACTGCTTTTTTTTTAAATAGAAATACCAAGTTCAACATAAAAGTCCTGAGTCTTTGCCCTCTTATTTGCAGTGCTGCTAAATATGTCACAAGGTTTTGATGTTTGAGACCAGATATTGGTCAAAGAAATTCCCACCAATATCACAGACAGTTTAAAAGAGAAACAAGAATCGATTCATTCCACCAATATGTCTTGTCAGGGTCTCTGGTCATTATTGTATATATTTTCTGGTTAATCTTCATCAGCCACAAAGAAATATTCACTGCCATTTCTTAACCAGTTCTTGTTTGGAGTTAAAATAAGTTTACTTTATTACAGTAATCTGTCTTTAAATATATAATATATTTATCTCCTATGAACCTACTTCTACTAAAGATCATCATCAAGCATCACTGAGCAATATTATTCAAGCATTCTTTCTTAAGTGCACTAAGACTATAATTGGAGATTTCAAAGAATGTTCAAACAAAACCACATTCAAATCAAATCAATCGGTTTGTATTGGCTTCTATATGTGGTGCCTTCACTGGTTCATATCCCCAGTCTGCGTCACAGCCAGTCATTCCACGGCACTAAATGCGATTGCTGCAGATGCCAAAGCAGCGATGACACACTCACTGAGAGTTCTCCAATGTTTCTCAGAGCCACTCCCTTCTGCTTCACAGGTGTGATGAGTTTGTCTCCCCCCACAGAAGCCTCAACTGGCAAGAAACGCCAAAGAAACTCGCATTTCCTTCTTGTTGCTAGCTAGAGAGCGAGGGATGGTGCGGAGGGTTTAAAAGGGGAAGAAGAATCGACAACATATTTAAACAGATTGTGAAAACAATTCCATCTGTCGCCTTTGGCTCGCCACCACTTGCCAGATGGAGCACTTATCATTAAGAATGCTAACTGCGCGGCTGCTGCCAATTGGCTTCCGCAGACCTTCCACTATTTCTCCAGTGAATGCGGAACCAGACAAAAGGACTGGCATTATTTAAGGATTCTGGCCTTAAAGAAGTCTCTGTTAAGTCTCTATAAGGCGGTGGAGAGCAGTTGAAAAACACTGAGCCACATGCGACTAATCTCAGGCTCTGCTCAGGTGAGGAAATTAAAGCTGCGGGCGCTTTCGAAGTCCCAGGCAAAATCAATCTTTTAATTAAGTACATCAGTGCATCTTTAACAAGCATGAATCACTTCACAGAGGATTAGAGAAATTAACAGAGCAGAAGAAGCACTGCTAACTAGATATATTAACTTAATTGTTATCATTTACAGATGAGTTATGGCATATGTTTATATGGGGGGATTGAATGTTAGTGCTGATGGTTGATCATGACTCATTAAGGCCACTGGTTTATGACTGTTTACTACTGACCCCAAACAGTTCAAGATCAGCTCAGTCTTCTTTAGAATTTTGATTACTACCTTCAAGTAAATGTAAAGTCTATGAATGAATTGAATGAAAACAGTTATAAGGCAGAACTTCGGACAATATGATATTTGAAAAAATGTGTCCTTGATAACTGAGATGACATCATGAGTTGAAAATTAACTTTTGCTCAAGCATAGCCAAAGGTAGAGGACTCCAGTCGTGTCTCATTGGTGACTCAAACACTTGAAATGAACTTGGACTCACACTAAATTCCTGTTCATAACATGTTTTAACTTATTTATAATAGATTTTTTAATGATAATACTTCAGTAAAACTTTTCATGTCATCACAATTTAAGGCATCATCTAAAATTTTGAGGTGCAAAGTGAAATTTTTTGTCATGCTGTAACCAGTTCGAATGTGCTTTTGGAGCCATATATGGGAAAATTATGTCATTTCAGGGGCTTTAACACAATAAAAACAAAAAACAAAAAAACAAAGGCCCTAAGTGTGATCAAAACTCAACAGATTTCATTATCAGTTGTTGCGCTTAGTTAATTTGAGTTAATTTTACAACAAGCGGACTGAGGAGCCCAAAGAGTGAGTAAAGAAGGACGAGAGAAAAGCCAGGTTCCCTTTGCCCAGTTCCTAAACCAACTACTGTGTAAAGCAGGCCAAGTGTGCTTCAGAGCATTAACTTTACAGCTCCAAACTTTTATATATAATGTTTTATATATAATGCCAAAATGAATACCCTTTCAGATTGTCTTTGTTGTCATGCTGAAGAGTGAACAGGTTGACTTTAAATGATCTTGTTCAATAGGTCCCACCTACAACATGACAAAAGTAACAGACAGAGGACAGTGAGCTCCATGATTTCAGCACTGGGCGATGTTTAGCCCTTAGCTTATATGTAAATTCAGTTCACTCTGACAAACACACTCACTCACTCACACACCTCAGCCCTGGAGGCCGGCAGGAGGTCGATTAGCTGCTCTTGATAAATTAAAACATGGCTTTAGAGAAGTGCCAGCACTCGGGTGCCCTGGTAAAAGCATTAAAAATGCAAAGCAGGGCCCTTTTAGCGCCTGCCATTGCCCGCCTTGCATTTGAAGATAAATGCAGCAGTGAAGTGCCTTGCCCGAGCTGCTGAGAGAAATCAGAAAGCCTCTTAATCCCCAAGAGCTGGGGCAGGGTCGTCGGCACATGTCTCGGCCCTGGGTTTCCAAACCTTTACAAAAACACATTAACCCAGAGTGGCACTGAGCTCCTGTGCCGAACTATTTCCCTCTAAGACAGATAGACAAGAGGCTCACATGCTCCTCTTTCTCTTCCTCACTTCTTGATTTGTAACAGAGACGTGCAGCCTGCAGTGTCAGCAGCAACTCCACTCCCGAAAGCAAAGTTGTCCAAGTCCCAGAGCTGTGGCAGAGGTCACACATTGACGGTGGCAAAACAAAGAGCAACACGAGGCTGTCAGATATCAATCTTTAGTGCTTCTTGAGCGAGTGAGGAGACTGCTCTGTATCACAGGATCAGAGCATGGAGGGTACAGATAAGTCCCATCCTGTGAGGAGTGGAGAGAGGCTCTGCCACTGACGCCACAGGCTACACATGATATGCTTCTTTACGGACAAAGCTATGGGAAATGTCTGACAAAAATGCCCTTTTCAGTTTTTGTTTATTCAATAGTGATGCCACCTTTGACTTCTTGTTTACCCACATTAATTTAAATCATTTTTGGTGAAGCCTGTGGTGTGCTGTCATTAGCAGCCTGTGAATTCCTATGATTCAATATTGCCTTACACTGTTGCCTTGAATCAGTGAAACTACTTTGTGCAGTTATATGTGCAGTTATATCACAATAATGCCTTTCATGCCACTTAAACACAGCTTTTAATTTGTAAGAGTTACAGGAAGTGTTTTTATTGCATCAACAGAAGCCTTAGACGCTTCTACCACATGCCATCTCATTGTGTTTTTACCATTTTTGCATGGCTTTCAATCCTAGTACAGGCAGGAGTTGAAAAATCTTGTCGACTATTGCAGGGCAAACGACTTCCGCATTAATGTGGAGAAAAACAAATAAGTGAAAGTATGGTCACACACAGCCGTCTTCATTGGAGGAACAGCAGTAGAAATTGGGTCTTCCTTCAAATACCTGGGTGTGCACATCTCAAATGACCTCATATGGAATGAACACAGTCAAAATGAAGTTTCTGAGGAGGCTGAAGTGGGCTGGCCTCAGCTTCACCTCGCTCCCCTCAGGCAGAAGACTACGCAGCCTCAAAGCCAGAACAAAGAGGCTAAAAAAACTTCCTTCTTTTGAGAGGCTGCAAGACTGAAGAATTCTTACCTATTGCCATAACTTATGTCCTGCATGAGAAAATGACAATAAAATTCCTTAAAATCCATGTAAACTCAAGGACATGAACAAATGGCTGGAGATAAATCGACATTACATTTCCTTACGTTTAATTGTCACATATTTATCACATTTTTTGTTCTTAGGTTTAGAAATCATATTAATAGTAACTTCAACTAATGAAACACCAAACCTACCCTGACAGAGACTGCCAATAACATGGCCGATCCACACCTAATCATTCTAATTTGTACACTTTTTGCTACCGTTCAAAACTTTACTCTAAAATGTCTCCACTGTGGTTATTTTCAAACATCCCTCTGCAAATTGCTGCTGTGATGTAAATGAACACAGCCCATTTGGTCCTGTCTGATTGAAGTGCTGTTACTCACATGTTTATTTTTGCTCAAGGGAAAGCGTCATCACCTTGGGCAACTTTCTGATAACCTTAAACAGAGTCTAAAGAGAGCGGCAGCTAATTATTGGTAATCAATGAAGATCAATCAATTACCCTGCCACAGAGAGAGTAATTAGAGAGGACATGGTAGGAATATAAACTTCGAGGAAATCACTGTGGCAGCGACAAAAGCCTTATTCAGTTATTCTGTATGTTTCAAAGTTGTCGATACACACCGAGCTCCTCACTTGGTGTTTCTTGGGCTCCGGAGACATCTCCTGTGGGATGAATTTGATTGGTCCTTTGATCTGCCTTCTGGACCTCTTGGTGCCGTCAGGTAGCGTCTCCATGGCGATGTCGGCCTCGTCACTACTGGCCTGGTCGCACTCTGAGCATTGCCTGAAGAAAAGGAAATAGGGTGTTATCAAAAAACAATTTTCATAAGCCTTTTTATGCTCAGTTTTTGTTTTTGTAGAATATTCCTGTCCTCCATACAATCCAACTCATCCTCAAAGTAAATAAAAAAATGGGATCAGCATTAGGGAGGAGTGATAACATGGTATTGCATAAGTGAGTAACAGTAAATGCCCCAAAACGAATAGTGTCTGTATAACTGCATTAGAATTTATTAATGCAAAGTAGCCATGTGCTTTTTGGTTTGGATTTCTCCTAGCACATCATCTTCATTTTAACATAATGCCAAGACGCAGCATAATAGACAGTGGCGCTCCTACTTTTCGTAACAAATATAAATCGGACGCAAGACTAACTGAGATGGGTAGTATAAATGCAGAGTCAAAACAAATTTGGCTATTTTTCCATTATAGGTCTTAATTATGGAAATATATGGTTGATGACATGTGGAGGTATACTATGTTGACAGTCATGTCTTAAACACATCCATCCCCACAATCTGTTTTGCAATGTTTAATAATGGCCACTTCATCACAACATGTAAAGACTAGGAGGCCAGACTACATAGAGCAGTATTGTTATCTCATAAGCCCTAGGCCCTCAGTGCATAGACTGCATAACATCAGTTTGTACCACAAATATAGGTAAAGGTATAGCCTTTTGTGTAAAAACAGGACAAACCGATTTTTGATTTGCTAAAGGAACACATCTCCTTCTCTCAGGATCAGCTCCGCTCCTCAGACCACAATTATGAAGGAATAGCTTTTTTTTTTACTATACACTATTTTAAAAGTTGCACTAACAGCTGTTACGACACACTATATTTATGATTTACTGATGAAGCAACAGGGAAAATCATCTTGCTTTGACTATATTTGATTAGGGAACAGTAATATTCTCTAAATAATATGTTTATGGTCCAGTCCAGACCACGTCTATATCCAAAGCTCTTGCCCGTCCCGTTGGTGATGCTGCATAGGGTTACTAAATGCATTACATTTTAATAAAGCAGAATTACACAGAGAATTATAGGCTTGTACAGCACCCTTTAATAGTTGATGAGGAGTCTACATACTGTATCTTACAGTACATACTTACACACTGTGTACTTGTTTTAATTTTCAGTCAGCAAAATATCTCCACCCCTAATTTAGTCTGGCCCGGGGATCGAACCCACGATCTTCTGTGAAGCAGGAGCGCTAACCACTCTGCCACTGTGCACTTCTTTATTTCTTCCCTTTACAAAAGGAGAAGAGCGCTTCCCTTCATAACACAGGAGAAAGAGTGTTATGCTAAGTGACACTCAGCACAGTCTCCTCCGACTATCGCATGTGGAGAAGCAGATGCTGCTAACGCCGCTGCAGATAAGGAACTGCGCAAAGTTGAGAGAAGAGACTGTGACATTTCCAACATCTCAGCATCCGTCATCTGATAATCCTGCTGCCTCACACTGGCCTCAAATGTCACACCTAATATCAATAAACAAACTCAGGATTCTAATGCACAACGCTGTTCTCTGGGTGGTTATGAATAGGCTTCTACTTCTTATATGAGTCACACTAATCTATATTTTTTATGAATATCTTCTAGTTTAATACCAGCATGGATAGATGCCCCTGTACTTTTGACTCCTGTTGTAAATATACTATACACAGCACTTAATTCATGAATAAACTGTAATGTAGTGTGTGATTGTCTGCATGTCTGCTCCACAAAAATTGGATTATCAAAATATTAACCATTGTAATATTTAACTTAATGATTGCACCTGTTTTCATCAGGTTTGAGTGCAAGTTTCTGAAATTTTGATTTAAAACACTTCTATATCTATTTTTTTATGTGTGGCCAGTTGTGGGTTGTTTTAATGAGAAACAGGACAAAAGGCAGTCATGTGTAAACTTGTGTTTCCTGTCTCTCACCAGTAGCTGTTCTTTGTCTTCTTGGGCATCCGTGTGAGTGGAGGCTCCAGACAGCCCAGGTGATAGTAGAGCTTACAGGTGTCACACAGAACCAGCAGGTGTTGGTCCTGGTTCTTCTTACAGATGCCACAGCTTTAAAAAAAAAAATCAAAAATCAAAAATCAGTACAGCACTTAAATTCAAATAAGCAGTATTTTCAGTGAATATTTGTTTAGTGTACCTCCATAAACTGTGACAACTGTAGATGTTCAGATTTTATATCACAATGTGTGACTTAAATCAGATACAACTGACTGTCTAATGCATGTTACACTGTGTGACTACAGGCAACAACGGGCAGTTTCAAAAACTATGCTATAGCTAAAGCTATGAAAATATATTATGCATCTTAGCAGTGTTTCTACAGTTGTCCTATATTTCTGACAAAGAGATTTCTCACATGTAGTCTTTGGGATCCATTATCTTTAAGCCTGTCACATTGTATGGCATATCACAACAGATTTAAAGCCATGACTTCACATTTGGTGGCTATAGCCAAAACTGCAGAGTGTGACAAGGCCATAGTTTAGAATGTAAATGTATGTCTATAAAGTGATCAGTCATCCAGGTCATCAATTAATACAATCATTTAATGACCTTATTTTACTGTGCTGTACAAACATTGAGCTTGCTATATGCTATATTCACCTGTAGAGGATTGCTGGGAGGCTCGAAGACTTCCCTGGGCTGCCTCCCTCCTTCTTACTGGGCTTCCTTTCCTTTGGAGCTTTCAGAACAGCTGGAGTGTTTAGTTTCTAACAAAAAGCAACAGGAACGCAAAGGAACAATTTCTTTAGCAACTAGAGCAAACCCATAAAGTAGACTAAAAGCTATAAAATGAATATGTTTTAGTCTAGTACTATTGGTTATTTTTAAGGTGTTGTAAAAGCTATCTGCTGATATGTCATACAAAGGGAAGTGAAGAAAAAACTGTCCCACTGCAAATGAGTAAGACATGGTAACAGAATGACATGCCTTTCGCTGCCTGAGAGCTGGGACAGTCCAAACAAATTGAAGTGAAAAAGTTCTTTCACTGCAGCGTTGGGAGAGCTGGGAGTATGTGGCAAGTGAAAAGCGGCAGCAGATAGCCAGTTTATTCTCCCCCAGCATCTCCGGTGCATTGCTGCCACGCAGGTTAATTAGAAAACTTATCTCGTAGGGACTCGGGCTGTCACTAAACAGACAAGGTTTTCCCCGAGGAGGCTCTAATCTGAGCAAGCTCGCTGTGCCCCGCGGTGCCGAGGGAAGGCGTCCGCAGGGGGCCTGATAGACGGGGGGGCAGGGTGACCGACGCACAGGCGCCTGGTGGAGCTATCTGCTGCAGACTGAGAACTGACTGCACTGGGCCACGAGCAAGAGTCTTTACTGTTGATACGGAGCTGTTTTCGCATTGTTAACATGTTTTATCAGTCAGATTAAGAAGTCTAAACTAGAGATTAGAAAAACATGAGTCAGGTGGAAGCTTTGAGCTGGTGGATGTTTAAGTGTTATGTCCTCCAGGGAAACTTCGTGTACTATGATGAGGCATTAACCAGTTTCGGGGTATACTCAAAATGTCCCAATCATTATGTTATTAAACCTACAAATTACATAATGTATCCTGTTCACACAGTTCTTGTAAGAATAACTGGTAAGACAAGACCTGAAAGTAATGGATGACAAACTTACCAAACAACTTCTGTATAATATATAACTATAATAATATAACTCTGTTGAGCTGCGTAGTAATTTAGAGTAATTTAGAGTAATTAGGGGCTCTCAGTCAACCAATCATAGCTAGCTTTAAGAAAAACATGCAAAAGGGCAAAGAAAAATGCTATCAGGTTTGAATCAGTAACTCCAATGCAACCAGTGGAACAAGTTATTAGGAGAAATTCTAAATCTATTTTTAATATTTAAAAACCTTAAAAAATAAAACTATGCCTTGTTCTACTTCTTTTTTTTTTTTGCTTCCCATACCAAGAAGCACTTGGAAACACTTATCCCTTTAAACAGTCTAAGCTATGCTAACATTAGCAATGTCACACTGTTGTGAAAATATATCTTTGTCTACAGTTTTAAAGACATGCTGTGCTGTTCTCCTTGGACAAATCACTCAAATCATTATGGTATATTCTGCCAGTGTAGTGACAGTTGCTGTTCACTACTTTTTTATAATTCATTGTAAAAAACTGGGCATTGGAGAATTGACATTATCAGCTATTAGGCTTTAACCACAAAACAACTGCAATAAATTCATATTTTGTCTTGAAGGTTATCACTCCGTCACACTTTCATCTTGTCCCATGCCTAATCCAGACAATAAAAATAGTAAACATACCTTTAAAGTGGTGACAATAGCCTTAATACTATTTAATACTATAAAACAATGACATTAAGTTCATAAATGATCACTCTACAACTGCTAACTGTTTCAGTTCCAAGTATCTGTCTGAGTGGTGTTTTGCAGCTTTAGGACTGAGCTACTCTTGCTGCTGTGTAAAGCTCAGCTCTATCTGAGGCTCTCTGATCTAATATCAGATTCTAAAATCCTGAAATCTCTCCCCAACTTCTTCAGGATACATGTGGCCTGGAGCTAACTCTTCCAGAGAATGTGGATTATCTGCTGTTATGATGGGGATTCTGCTGCAAAAGCAAAATAACTTTTGGCTTATCAAAAATTCAAGATCCTCAAATGGCCTATGTAACTTTATCTTCAACGTTGACATTCATGAGGACACGTTGAATTTCAATTTTAGTTTATTTTTCTTTTTAGCTAGGGGCTTACTAGATCAATCTGTTTACCAGATTATAGTTACATATTTTATATTAATATTAAAAAAGTGAGTAAGTTGTATACAGTATTTTGAAAAAAATAGGGCTTATAGATATATTCTATAATCAGGCATCACTGTGGTTGAATGCTGAGGCAGGACACTTCATTTCTCTTTTAACTCTTGGGTAGTGTTGCTCAGCCAAGGCTGTAGAGCTCTATTTGGTTTTCTCTATTTAAAAGGAGCAACCGTATCTAACATTGATTTACAAGTTTCATTAAAATAGGAGACCAGCTCCTTCCTTCCTTAGGATTCTGTACCTTTTCCAAAGCAAACTCCACAAATGGAAAAAAAAAGGCCAAAGGGTATCCATTAGTAGGATTCCTTTCTGAGGTAAATGCACCTCTGCTCTCCATTGGAGACAATCCTTCCTCCTATAACTATAACTAACTATTTGATTATAATTAGTCAGTGAGACAAAATGAAGTTACTGTGGACAAAATTCGGGAAATTTTCAATAATTTTCACTGGGTGCTTTTGACTCTATCCCAAAAGAAAATAATTAAGTTTGCCGTTTTTGTTTTAACTAGATTTTGGTTGCTTTTGTAGTTTTTCTGAAGTTTTTAATCATTATTATAAATGGCCAAATGGTTGGCTGGTTAGAAATCTCTCTAGAGGTTTTCTCGTGGAGTTGCCAGGTGTGTGAAACTTCAAGCAGAAGGAGAATAAGAGCATGGAATGTGGACATCAATAATTTCTGCAAATGCCTCAGCGGGATGACAAATAAAGGAGATGAAAATGTGGCAGATAGATGACACCAAGGCACGTGGTGCTGTGACTGATGTTGCTACTTAAAGCGTGCATGTTCATAATTAGGTGATTTATGGTGGCCATTGAGGATTCTGTGCCACTCTCCTCCAGTGGTGTCCATCCTGCTGCCTCTCCAGCGCATTATCATTAGAACCATTTATCTACACGGCTCAGCTACTGGACTTTTAATGAGGCCTTTGTACATTCACTTGGTGCTTATACAGTAGGCATTAAACTAGCTCATAAAAGTGTTATTCACTGCAGCACAATGGATATATCTCAAATAACTTCCACTGAGTTATCTACACATCAAGTTCTATAAGCTCCGGGTCTTGGTAGCTTTTCATGATGTAAAGTTCATAAAAAGTCACACATACTTTAAATAGTTCATAAACAAGAATCTAAAGGTATGCCATCAATAAAAAACAATAAACTGCCACCAGAAATTAAACAAAGTTTTCAATAAATTTCTCCACTTACTGTCTGTTCTCAGTCTATTTCTGTCGACCGCATTTCAAATTCATTAAATAACCCATCACTTATTGTGCCACGTTGGAGCGATTGGTTGCTATAGGAACAAAAAGCCAGAGAAAGCTTTTACCTTCGCAGTGAAGTCGGACTTCATGACAAATGACAGGTCAATCAGTTAGAAGAGAATGAGGGGGATTTTTTATAAACAGCCGTGCTCCTGCAGAAAGCTACTCGAGCTCACTGTCAGCCATGTGGCTTGTTACTAACAATTTGAATAACTCTCCGTCAAAGTTTGTTGTTGGGTTAAAAAAGGAATCATTAAATAGAAGACTTCCTCAAACTTTCAGATGCACACAACTTACAGAGTAGTTATTAGTTGCTGTCCTTTTCTAAAATACTAAAGTAGAGACAAGTTCTGAAATGGTACCAAAGAGAAAAAAACTGAGATGCATTTCCATTAAAGAACCATCACCTGACTTTCCTTTCGGCCGTCCCTGTCTCAACCCAACCCCTTACACCCAACAGCAGCCTAGAGACCTTTCTTGTTTTTCTTTATTTAAAAAAGGCAAACAGATCAATTTTCCACCACAGATTACATTACAAACCGAACCGTTTAGAGCTTTCCTTAAACTTCTGTCTCTGAGTTCAGTGTCAGACTGATGCAATCCAGCAATTATCTCTGTCCTGTTAAACTTGCATTGTCAATATTTTCCACCTTTTTGCTTTTCTTCCCTTTATTTCTATTTTTCTCTGTTTAAAAATATGTATTCAGCTCTGTATAGCCCTTTTTAAGTATTTTTGGCAGTCCTTGTTTCAGGAGCAAGAATGTGCTAGGCTAAAGAACTGGTATGTGCTAACCATGCTATCTATTCAAATCTTTGATAATAAAGCCAAGCTGACATCTTAAGGTGCTTTTCACAGATGATTCCTATTACAATATGCTAATAACCAATGAAACTCGTTTTTCTTACATGTCTTGGTTGCAGCAGGAGCTGTACATAGCATCACATTTCGCTGTTGATTTCAATTCATTTGTTAAATTTTGTTATTATATAGGAATAGTTGCCAGCCATCAAACCACTGACACTGAGCTTTAGACCTTAATAAGATAAAATAATTAAAATCTACTCACACATTTGAGTGAATTTTGCGTTTTTTCTGAACAATTCCTAACGCAGAACTCTTTATTCATAGACTTGCACTATGTGTGAAGAGTTGGTGTCGGTACCTGGCCCAGGATGCCCCCCATCAGAGTCCACATGGCCTGGCCTTCACTGCGCAGGTCCCCGTTGACATTAAGCAACTCCTCTAGGGATTCACAGAGCTGTAACAACACAACACAAGACATGCACATTAACATTTTTTTTAAAAAATAATTATATATGATAAAATGAAGCATATTTATTTTGGCTAGGACACAAGCCAAAATGACTAAATTCTACATTCTAAAACTCTACCCTACAGTTCTTAAATATTACACCCTCAAAACTGCTTGGACAGCCCCTAATTTTCTCTGGATGGGGGGGTTGATGTTGATATGACCCACAACCAGAAACTAGACATCAGTATTTCATAGCTAAATAAAATCCAGGCTTGACTTTCTTGGCTTGTTTCTTTCTTTATCTCCACCCGTTTAATATTCCAATGCTCAATGTGACCTGCAGGACTAGGGCTTTGTCATGGCAAAACCTCATGCTCAGCTTCACTGCTGTATCCATCAGAGGCAGACTGGTAATGACATTCCTCCACTGGTGTTTTCTCCAAGGCCAACGCGGGGAAAAAGCAAGTCAAGCAAAGCAATTAGCAACACACACCCCATTAATAACGCTTAACACGCACGGCACAAGACTGAACGCAACATTAACTCTGGTGACTTTTACTCTGCCGTTGTATTCTCTTCTTCATGTTGACAGATGGAGCGGCAGCCTCTTCTAAGGGGTCACATGGTCGACATGGCTGCGCAGAGCAAAGTGGCTACTACAGTTTTACCATAAGTTGTGTGCGTTCTAGCGGAAAAGACTAACAGTGGTTCTGTTTACCAAAAATGCATCTTAAGAACAAGAAAAATTGAAAATGTGTTATTTCAAGGTATAATCAGAAGACAAAGTGAGTATTTTCTTGACAACTATTATGACAGCCATCTATTTATATTTTATTAAGCAGGGGCACACTAGTGATTTTAGTATGGATGAAACTGATCTCCTATGATTACTGTTTGACATATTGATACCAAAAACAATATTTATAGTATTTTCAACAAAAAGTGAATAAATATAAATCAAAAAGGTGCGAGGCAACCGTTATCACAACAATGCAGACATACTTTTGCATGAGGTTAAGAATCAACCACTCTATTAGGCGTTTGTAATTGTAATTGCAAAGATAGATATTGCAGAGATCTAGCATTCCACCCGCAAACCTCAGTGCCTAATTGTGCTATAATATGGACAATATTAAAAGCTGGCTATATTTTCTAAGAGGGCTAAGGTCTTTTAATGTAAACAATAAACTGCTGCAGATTCTTTATCAATAGTAACTAGTAAGGGCTCGGTCAACTATAGGTATTAGTTTGGAGACTCTGGTTGAAGCAGTGGAGCAACAAGCACACAACAGGATGGATGCTATACTGAACAACATGATCAATCCACTATATTGGGCTTTTCAACACCATGAGAACTCCTTCCAGACTGCAATAAGACTGTACAATCAATCAGTCTATGGGAGATGCAATCTGATATTACAATAAAAATATTTTGTTGTATATAATGCAGCCCAGGATAAATTGTTTATAAAATGTCAGCCTCCAATGCTGCATTTAGATGATAAACCTGACATGTAATGTATGAGTGTAGACTTAGAAAAGTAAAACTCTGAGTGCTTTTGGTCATTTAAAGTTTCAACTTGTAACTTTGGGATACTTTTCTGTTTGATGAAATGACCCAGGCTAGTGTCAGTTTGTCCCTGAAATTCTTTTGCTGACCTTGTTGTACTCCACGTGCAGTTTTTCTTGCTCGCTCTCCAGCTTGTCTTTTAAGTTCTTCTGCTCGGAGATGTTGTCCTGGATCTGGATCATTCGCATGTTCCGCTCTGAATAGCAATGGGACCAAAATCAATAGCACGATCACAATCTATGTACAGGAAAAAGTCCATGAGAGAGAGTCGACTGATGGCAGATAGCCCTGTGCTACAGGCTAATGGAGTATGCTCTCAAGGTTACAGTTCCACATCCACATCACAATCTTTCACTTGTGCAGAAAACGCTTTTTATGCCCAAATACTTTCCAACAAATGAATATACACCCAAATCAGAACAAGTGGAATTAATCAGAATGACAAGTAAGCACATTAACAATTGTAATTAAGTTATTGTTACCTTATGTTTCAGTTTCAATGCGTATGATTTACAGATACAGATTAGAGTTTTCACTTTTCCTCCTCACCCAGGTAATAGTTGACAAAGTCTGCTGTGAGGGCAGGCTGCTTGTGTTTTCTGCGGCCGTCCATGCTGGCATTGGCGTCCGACGTGTCAACAGGAAAGATGTCCGTGCTGATGCCCATCAGTTCGGCTTTCCTCATCAGTTTCCTGATAGCTGAGGCACTGGAGGTCAGAGGTCGCGGGAGCTTCTCTCGGGGTACCCAGGCCTGGGGTCGGGTGTTCCGAGACAATTCTGCTTTGGCCCGGTACTGCTGAAGGCGCGTAGTGATCCGGGCCTGTAGGTATGACATACATACACTTGATTTACTGATATAGAATAGACTGATGGTAGGACTAGTTTGTATGAGTATCCACAATGGCAACCACATGGACATGACATGACTGTTACATTTAAATGACATCTGTGTCAGAAATCTTCATGAGCACATATTGTATCATCTTTGCTGTTGTAGTATGGACATGTACAATATGTTGCACTTTATTGCTATCACAGTTTACATTTTGCAAAACATTCATCCTCTCAAAATGACCAAATATAATATTTTACCTCCAGGGCTTAAAGCCTCTCCCTCTGGTTTAAGAACTTAGACTATCACTAATGAAACGTATAACTGTAATTTGTCTAGTCACGTTTGTCTTGTAGACTTACTGATATCTACTATTAACTCAAACTAGCCCTAGTCCTGACTTTAGCATAAATGACAATGTTTGCTATCATAAATTTGGTAATTTACTCTTTACCAAAGGCTGTCACAAGATATTCATGGATCACCATTTAAGGCCTGCCTATTTCTTTAATGGCAAGTTCTGCACACTTCTATGGTGATACTATGTGATATTATGGCTGATTACTTTTAAGTACCATATGACCAGTGGAAGTTAGTCCAAAGCCATTTCTTTAATTGCTATAATACAGTTAAACATTTTACAATGCTATGCTACTATTTTCCTCACACAGGCCTAAATGCACACAAGTTGTTCTATAGCCTTTGATGAGTTGCCTGGGGAATGTAGGACTATAGCCTTACTTGAGCTTCAGGAGTGAGCTGTTTCTCTCTCTCCTGTAGCGAGACTTTACAGTAGGACTGTAAAGCCAGATAATTCTTCCTTTTCCACTTTCTGTCAAAGCGGTCCGCATGCTGCTTACAGTATGCAAAAAACGGATCAGCAATATCCTGAAAAAACAAAAACACACATGCACACAACAATACACCAATTAGAAAAAAATGAACTATTTCCTATTTATTACCCCTTTTGACAAGAGAACAACACACTGTGGCTATTAGGCTTTGTTTGTTGCAGATGTAAGTACTTGGACTTGTACGGAATCATACGCTAGATGAGAAATAAATTAGGCTACACTAATATAGACAAAAATAAGACCAACTGAGCACAGTGCGATGATTTGAGCATGCAGGTTAGTACCTCTTCTGCTGCAGCCTCAGACAGCAGTCCCTCCCGCTGAGCACAGGTCACATGAAAGTAGGAGCGACACATCCCTGCGTCACAGCTGATGCACACACCGGTCCTGGCGAAGCGAGTGTCCTCACAGAAACTGCACTCCTGCAACACAATCGAATGTGAAGACAACAACAGGTCAGAATCAGATTATTATGTATTTAATAACTATATGAACTATTTAACTATACTTGCCTTAGCTCCGTATTTTGAATAGTTCATCTCTGTGAGTGTCACTGGTCGGAGTTTATCGATGTCTCCAAACGCCACTCCAGGAACATAAAGTGCACACACCACGTGCACCCATCTGACAACATTTAAGAATAACATTAAACATCAACTGGAAAAGCAAAAACAGACTGGATGAGAACAAAGATGTAGATAAAAGGCAGTTTTAATGCTATGACATTTGTCATCTATTGATTAGTACATGCTGATTTCAAGGAACTCCATAAAGTTGATTACCATCTGTGGCTGTGGTTATTTTTGCGGCAAATGTGGGGCATTAAGCCAGACAATAAGAAACTTAATATCATAAAATTGGCTGCAGTGACTTGCTCAGACACTTCAAAAAGAAATGGATTCATAGATTTATGTAGCCCCAGACCAGCTACAGTTGGGTGTGACACAATTTCAAATGCGGACTTTAGGGAAGAGAATCCGAAGTCCAATATAAAGATATCCATCTCTAGCAAGCAACCGCTTCACAGTTTAATTTGCTGTGTTTTTCATGCTCTAGTGAAGTAGTAAATTTGGGTGCAGCTTGGCTGAGAAGCACTATCAGCGATAACGTGGCTGAAGTCTCCACGCTTCACAAAACCCACTCTTTTCTCTCACTCTTTTTCTTCCTCTATCTCTCCTCTTCTCTCTATCCCTCTGCCGCTCTCTCTCCTTCTTAATCCCACTTCCTTTTCTCTCCACCACTGAATAAATGTACTGTTTAGATAGCCTTTGGCTGTCTGCAGCATTTCTACCAGCTAAGGTCATTAGGCGTTATTTGTTTCTGAGCACGTTCCACTCGGTGCCTGTTGTAAATGGCAGCTGACCGCCGGGTCAATGAGGTGCAGTCTCCCACCTCCCGGCGTCCGTCTCTTTGAAGATGCCATCCTGGTTGGGGCAGAGCTCACAGCTGGGCGTCACTCCGTTCTTACAGGCGTCGCAGAACCAGGGCTCGGTGGAATTCTCTGAGGCGGAGCTCATGATGGAGTCGCTCTCTCCGTCCACACCGTAACAGCCTGGGAACATGGAAAAAGCTTGTCAGTATAGACATGCCAATTACACTGTTCATTAAAGATAACATCAGTCATCCTATTTTCCATGTCAGTGCCTTTCATGAAGGGCAGTGACAAGAACATCACGGTTTGTCAGTGCTTTCCACAGGGCAGGGGAAATATAGGCCAGTGAGCCGTCTGCTCACACATCTGACTGTAACTGTGACCCTGAGAGCAAAACAGAGCCGTCTAATACCTCTAACATCCAGAGATATCCCACCTTTAGACATTTAGGAACTTAATTATTGCTCAGATTGAAAATGCAATAAACTATAGTTTAACTTTGCATTTTATACATCTTTAATCAAGAAATTCTGAACAAAATGAATGCAAACATGTATCAAGAACTTTAGCTCAGTATGGCCACTTGGCTGCAATACCACATTTAGAGGTATTTCTGAGCAAAGTAATTCATAGTTAAACAAACAAAGCCACATCTATCTAGGTCACCATGCAAATAATGTTAAAGCAGCACATCTTATCATACATGTAGTAATTAGATCACCAACTGCTATATTTGTAAATAAACAACTGCATGTATCGCATAAATGACACAGTATTTAATGTGACACAGTCATTCAAGTCATTCAAACTTTAAATTTTAAAATAATTTTGTAGTCAAAGCTTTAAATGAATTTGTGGTGCAGTCTAATAAAAGTCAGTGGCACTAGTCTGGGAGTGGGATCTAGTCCCGAGGCACATTTCTTGATAACATTGAATTAGGGCTAGGGAAAAAAGAATAGCAATTTTATTAATAAGAGTCAAAAATAGCCATTTCCATTCAGCTCATGTAACGACTGTGGGAACTCTGCAGACACTAAAGATGACTAATAATAACCAGAAGATAGTCATATTTTATCAAGTTGAAGAAAATATAATCGGTAACCCTGTAGCTGTAAGGACATGTTATAGCCCACCATAATGTGTCCTCTCACTGGTACACGGGTGACACAAAGATGTATCTCCTGCTGAGACCAAGTGACCCTAGATGCCTAGCTGCTGTGGGAGACTGTTTAAACGGCGTTAACAATTGGATGGCTCAGAACTTTCTCTAACTCAACAGCACAAAATCTGAAATCATTCTGGTCAGCCCTCCTCAGTCCATATCACATATTCACAAACACCTTGGTCTACTTTCAGCCAACATCACCCTCTTCACCAGAAATCTCAGGGTATTTTTTGACTCCAATCTTTTCTTCTATGAACACATAAAAAGACATTGTTTTCTCCATCTTGCACTATTTCAAAAAATCATTCATTCAAAAGTCATTCACGTCCTCATTTTGTCGAGACTAGACGACTGGAACTCTCTCCTTTCCGGTCTGGACCTTAAATCACTCTCTCGCCTCCAACTGGTTCAGAAACGCAGCAGCTAGGCTTCTCACAGGTTTTAACAGACGACAACAACAGTTTTCGCCTCATTTCACTGGCTGCCCGTGTGTTTTAAAATTGATTTTAAGATTTTACTGATCACTTTTTAAGCTCGTTTAGGCCTTGTGCCTAGTTACATAACTGAATTTTAAATCCCTTACGAGCCTCCACACAGCCTTAGATCCTCAGGCAGGTCCCTGTTAACTGCTTCAAAAGTGAGGCTGAAGACTAAAGGTGACTGGGTTTTTTCAATCAGAGCCCTCTGACTTTGGAACAACCTGCCTGAGGAGACAGAGCTGGCAGAAACAGTAACATCTTTTAAATCATTTTTTAAAACCCATTTTTAAAGACTGGCTTTTTTATTATATTTATCACCTTATTTTTTATTTTTTTATTTTTTTATTATAGTGATGTGATCTTTAAAACAAACCCCTAACTTTTAGGTCAATTGTAATTTTTATATAATGCTTCTTACAATTTACATTTTAAATCTGTAGCCTTGTTTTGGTTGCCTTTTGCCTCCACTAACTTGTCAATGATTTTGCACAAACTTGCCCGACTTGACTGTTGATTTATTTTGTTGCTGCTGTTGTTTTGTTTTTTTCTGTACACATTTTTATTGTTAAACTCTTTGTAAAACCCTGATTTAAAAAAGTGCTGTATAAATAAAGATTATTATTGTAGCATCTGTATGATGTGTAATGTACTATGTGCTTGAATTTAACAAGACTGTGTGTGGCAAATAAGTTACTAGACCTTTTATAGTAATAGACCTGTTCTATGGAGACAGGGATGGCTAAAACTATTTTTATTTTTTGCTATGAGGGTAATGCATATTGCCTGCAATTTTCAGAAAGTTGTGTTATTGTGTGTTATGTTTTATGAATACTATCATGCATTTATCTCAAGTACACACTTATTCCATTACGTCACTTATTCCGTATAAGTTTTCTTTATGTTAATTTAAGAGACATGAACCCACTGTTTCGAGCTGATTTTTGATCAGGTCATTGGGACAATTTGGTGAAGGCTTGTATTCCAGAATGTGCATATGAAAATCTCAATAATATAAGAATGGGTAATAATCCATGTCAACTGCTAAACTGCTGTACACTGCTATAAAATACAAAATAACAGAATCAAAACATTATTAATCTTATTGGGACCACCACATATACACATTTAGAAACACAGAAACAGTATTGTGACAGTGCTGCACCACAAATTGAACATTTGCGGAGAAAAAACATACCCCCAGAGAAGCAAAAGCATTTTAATGTTGTCCTCTTAATTTTCTGAGGTTGCCTAAACAATTACTTGGCTGATGTGGTTTCTATGGCAGCTATTACACCAGGCAAACGTGCTCTTCACTACCAATGAGGGCAGCAATCAGCTCTGTGCCTCCGCTGGGGAGATAACACTCTAACTCCTAATTCAGTCAGCCAGCCTTTAGGCTTTTTGAGCAATGGGAAAGACTCACAAATCAAAAGCTCTGTGCTCTGCATGCCTGTCACTGAGCACCACGCCGAGGGAGTCAGACGGCCCGTCGAAGAGCAAACACATGGGCAGACGGAGTTGTTTATTCAGCTCTACACTTTGTTTGGTGGAGGCATGTCCTTTCTGATTGAGAAAGCATTCGCAGAGTGTCATGATGGATTACTAATTCTGAACTCTGCTCTGGAGAAGCTGGGGGTTAGAGCTTTGGTTTTCGCAGACAATAATGTATCACTTGCTCAAAGGATGAAAATGCCAGTTACTCTCTATTAGTACAAGACACCATTGTTTTACTAATTAGACAGTGTTGTTATGATGTCCGCAATGTTCAATGCCCAAGTCACAAACAAACTAGTCCCACTTGAGTTAAGTCACTTTGCTTTCAGTCTTTGAGCCACTGGAAAAAAGTCAGACTCAGAGGTTATCTTTACGAGTGCAAACATGACCGGTGTCAAAGTAAAATATTACAAGCCATTTCCTGATAACATATAAATAAAGATTGTTTTTGCTTACACTTGCCTTTTTTATGAACTTAGGACAAGCATTTGAGTTTGGGTTTTTTTTCCCCAGGTATATTTTTTTAGTTCATGTGCCTTTGTGCTGGTCCCAAGCCCGGATAGAGAGGGTTGACTCATAAAAGGGTATCCGGAATAAAACCTGACCAAGACACTGCCCTTTTTGATTATGACAATCGAGGCTTTTACGTTATTTTGATTCATGTCAATGTTGGGTCAAGATTATGACACCCCCAATACACAGTAATGGGCTTTAACACTGCACCACTTAAGCAGTGTTCACTGATAAAGGACATGCCAGGTTTGCTGGGAAGCATTATCATCTTGACCAACCCCAAGGACTAGACTTACAAAAGATCACTTCGAAGCAGTCTCTCACTACACATGCCAGCCTAGGTCATAGGCAGAAGGCAAGATGTTCAAAGCACTATGTTTTCGTGTGCATGATTTTTATAGAACTGATTTAAAGCTATCCCAAGTTCTGCTAAACTTCAGATCTACTCTTAGGACTCAGGGTTCAACTTGATCTCACTTTTGCTCCTTCATGCAAGTGTGCAACATAAATTCTACCTCCTTAAAGGCTTAAAAAGGCTGATTATTATTGCCTTTCAGGTCTCAAAGAAAAGGCAGATTTTTATTATTTTTTACTGTTTAACAGAAAAAGGGGTTATAAACTCTAACTGCATCTTCAAGTCTACATTGTACTGGAGCAATTAAGGTCAAAGCTAGAGTCCTTCCTGACCTTCACCACAGATGTACATCAAACAGTCTATTTCTGTCACTATTCTCCGCTTTCACCTTGTGGAAAGGTCAGGAAGCCAAGTCCTGCATGCCCCAATATAGCTCCACTCAACGTTTATTTTCCTAAAAAAGGCATTAGTGGAAAGCATCTGGCAACAGTTGGCTGCTTCTTATTTACTGATTGGGCTTTGAACGCTGGAACTGGGCTTGTGAACGACAATCGCGGTGGTTTAACCGCCTTACAGCTGAACCGTGGAGCAAACCTTCGGTGTTCCTTTTGAACTGAGGTACAAAGCTCAGATGGTTCAGCCACGGGTTGCTGGCTAATATGAGCTAAGCTGGCAAAAAGTGATGACTACAGGATAGCTTTATAATCCCTGAAGGGAGAGATTATCCTTGTCAGAAATGACGAGCTTGGCAAATAAAAAAAATAAAGAGGGGCAAGGTAGAGTGCATTCAACTACATTGAGATACAACAAAAAGAATCATTTGCTGGCTTTCAACCCAGCTGACCATTCAAACATGCACAGAGAATATAAAATCAGGTTTTGATAAAGAGGGAAATCAAGGCCATGATGAGGCTGGGTTGGCTGGTTGGTTAGATGAAAAGACAAGTGATGAGTCCCTCAAAAGAGCATCAACCAGCCATCTGTTATTCTGACAGCCCACAGACGACTCATATTTTCTCATATTTTCCACTTGGCATAAGTGTGGTACTGATCGTCTATCTATAGCTGTCTGTACGGGCAGGGACGCAAACCAGCAACAAAGGATTTATGAGAAGGAAATCACAATGATGACAGATGCTTCCATTTAGGGCTCATCGAACAACACTGAATGTGATGGAAATCCTATTCAACATAAAATATCACAGTAATGCAACATATTGTACAGTGTTCTGTAATCATCGCCAACAAGTACAAAGTGTCATTTAAAAGAATGAAGCAACAAACTGATATAAATTCAGCCGTTTAAACACTAAACACCACCATGTGAAGGTAAACTAAGAGTAGGGACTTGCTTTTTATGATTGGGTTTGGAGAATCACAGTATAAAATACTTATAATACTTACTTATTATACTTATATTAATACCTAATGTTATTCCTTCCACCTTTCAATAGAGACCTGTTTAAAGAAGCAGCTTTAGTCCAAAGTAGTAGAGCATGTTGACCATGTTAACCTGGGAAGTGGGAACAAGTGGGAACTGAGGAAACTCACACTGTGAATCCAAACTGGTTTATAAAATATAATATATAAAATACTGGGAAACCAATTCAATAGATGTATTGAAAATGGCCAGGTCATTTGTAATATGTTGAACTCAACATTGAATAAACAGTGGTGATTTCTGATTGTCAGTAACATCTACCCTGAGGTACACCACATTGTAATTCTTTTTTTCTAGATTGGCAACATTCCACCCAATCTCTACTTTATAATGACAAAAAAAATTATATTTATCAATTTATGAGGTAATAATTTAGAAACTTGACTTAAACTGCTAGACTAACAGGCTGTTAGGTTCAACTGTGAGAACTACTGAAAACTTTGTTCTTTACTATGGGACATGGGCAGAAATAATTGAAATATTAATGGGACACATTTCCTATCATGGAAATCATGAAAGTAAATGAATAAGAAAAATCTATAATATAAAACTTCTTATAAGGGGGCCTTAAATCTTACTTGTATAAGTCATTGATATTTTAATGATGTGAGCCTTTAACAGGGACATGAGGGAATTATAGTGATGAATACATGTAGAACCAAAGACTCATTACTGCTCAGTCAAACGCTGGTACAATATGGTGATGTGGCAGGGTAATGATGTCTGCCTGTGTGCCTGGCAGACACATCCCGATAATCAAAAAGCCACAGAGAACAGGACTTGTGCTCCGTGACGACGCTGGCTTTGACTTGTGCTTTTGATCAGTTTCTCAGGTGTGGAGCGCCTACCTTTCATGTCGGCCTATCATCTCATCTGAGGAGCAGCACTGGTGTCTGGACAGTGGGGCAAACATGAGAACAAAGGCTATGACTTGTATGAGTTACACCTCCTGACAGCTCATCTCATGCGCTCCTCATACGCCTTACCTTCTTTTAACCTTTAACATCATACTCTGGGCCTTGTGATGCTACAACTCAAACTGCATTTCCATGGCATCCACAGTCTATCATCCAAATCAGAGGCCAAAACTTCTGATCTCTAGCAATATTCTCAAAAATAACATAAGAAACTAACAGCAGAGTCAACATTTTGTATAGCCTAACATCACAACAACACCTGCCTCAAAGGGCTTTACAGACTGTACCAGACAACATCCCCTGTCCTTCAACCCTCCATCAGGGTAAGGGAAAAAAAAACTGCCAAAAAAAAAACCACACCAGACCTTGAGTCATTGACTGTTAACAGTTGTTTAGACCTTTATAAAAGAGGTTTTGCAGTTTCAAAGTCTGTTTGTTTATGTGGTGTATTTACATCATACTAAGGCCCACTACAGTTGGATCATTTTAGTAAGCTTATATAAAAAACATAAAACTCAAAGGGCAAACAACAGATATTTCACCTGACTCTATTCATTGTTTTTCTCTGTATGTATGCTGTATTTGTATCCTGTACAATTGCACTTGTATTTGTGCCTTTTTAAGCAAAAAAACAGCAGGAGCACTTTAACCTGACAGAATACATTACCCACAATAACATCCTGATACAAAATTGTATCACAGAAATGTACAATGAAAACTATAGGGTTTCAGTTTTGCCCATTTTTTTTGGTACCAGTTGTATTCTTCTAGATGTTTGTCTCAAAGTCTAATTAAACATTCATTTTTATTGTCAATCCTTTTTAACAATTTTAACAAGAGGACAAAACTCTCACAGCCACTGGTTCCAAACTAAAGGTTAAGGACTATAAATTGCCACACACTGTTTTTGACAGTTAGTGCACAATAATATAAGCCACAGATTCTTGTTTAACTAATACACTTTATGCCAGGGCACACTCAGATTATTTTTGTTTACCCCAGTACTTTTAAATCACACTCTGGCTTAAGATGCATGCTTTGAAAATCATAAACTGAAATTTATTTCTGATAAAGCAGGGACTCATCAACAATTGTGCTTACTGGAAGAGAGGACACGGCTGGGACGCCAGGTCAGAGCAGCCTGCCTCAGCACTGCACTTTTTCATAATCAGACAGTTAGATCTCACTGAGGCAACACTCCAACTCAGCTTTCCTCAAAATAAATGCAGGTCTGCTTGCATTAATGCAAGCAACACCTGAAGGAGTGTACTTTACTCCAAGTGCACTGGATTAAACTGCAACATTTAGAAAAGAGCAGAAGTCAGCAAATGAGAAACTTCAGTATGCCAATTTTTTAATGACACTTTGATTGTCAAAAGGACATTTATTTGGGGTAACTCAAAAAATACCGGACCACTATGGTCACCCCTCGGCTGTGGTTTCAACACCGCAGTACGCTTTCTTGCCACTAAATACTGAAGTATGCTGAGAATGTTGAGTGCTGGACTTCATTGAAGAGGTGGGTGAGAGTAGGATGTTAGCTGGGCTGACATCCATCAGGACCTTCATCAGATTGTAGAGGCTCTGAGCAGCTCCAGCTCTTTACCATTTATTACATTGTAAATATGTACATGGATTCTTTTGCACTGGCGATTAAACTAACACTGCTCTTCACTTATGTGCTTTGTTATTCTTTTCTCAAAACTACTTTATATTTTCTGCATTCTAATGCATTCAAACTCTTTCAATTTCTTACTTTTTGCACTTTACCTGTCTGTGAGCTACTGTAACAAGTGAATTTCCCCTATGGAGGGATCAATAAATATGACATCACTGACGCCATTGTCCAGCACACTCCACATTGGAAACACAAAGCCATTTCAGAAGTTAGCCATGCCAAACAGTGCCGTACAAACCTGATTTATACTGTACTAGAGTGGAAACACGTGTTGTGTTGATTAATCCTATCATCTATGGACTTCATTCAACAAAGATAAAAAAGACATTTATGTCATGACAGAAGGTGATTGGAATAGATTAATTTGAGAAACTGACAAAATTCTAAAAGGCAGCCATTCAACGAGTATTCACATTATTTTCCTCACAGTGTCGCTCTGCTGTAAATCTCAGGGCTGCGATAATACATCAGCACCAAAAAGCGCTGAAGTTCAGAATTAAACCCCTAATAGCATAATAAATCTATCCATTTGGGGCAAAGTACACAAAACACACAACTTATTGCTAGAATTAAGTTCCATATTTTACTGCCCAGAATAAAAAACGCTGTCTTGTCCTTGGAGAGGAAGATAAAAACTGGCCTCGAGCGCTGCCACCGCCCGCTCCTCTCTCTCCAGCCTCCACTTAGTCTCCCTCCTGAGTCTTCTCGGGCAGATTAGAGGTGTCTCTGGGGAACAAAATATCAACCAACCAAACCAACAAGATAAATTTAAGAGCTGCTCTAATATCTGCTGTCTGTCTGGAGGGAGCAGGTGATTAGGACCATTTACACACTAACTACACTCTATGTGCAGATGACATGTGTATAATGTGTAAGATCTACAATATTAAGAAACATTTAAAGATGATTTGATTCTAAATAGTTAACCCCCCACCCCCACCCCCACCCCGATGCAACACACTGCTGATGGACATATTTGTGTACATGTTATTAATCTGAGGAATATGAGTTTACTGTGGAAATACTTGAAAAATCATTCCACCATAACTTTCATTTATCTACTCAAATCTTGTCCCCTTGTCACTTGGTACAACAGCCCAGAACTCTGACTCCCACAAAACTCTGAACTCTGGATCAGTGCAGGTATTGTGCACACAGAGTATATTCAAAGAGATCAGTGTGCAATGGACTGACTGTAACATACACTGAAGTTGATGGTGCAACAATATAATGTGGTTTCAGATTATTTTGAGAATATGGTGGATCAAATTAGACTATTGCAGGCAAGTCTTCAGTTTATGGGAAACCCTGCACAACAATGACAGTTCAACTTAACATGATCGAACAGTTATCAGAACTGTCTATTGTGCAGGATCAAGTTTATGCCCTATTATATTATCTTGTGTCTAATGTTCAAATGAGGGTCTATCTTTTATCAACAAATGTTCTTTTTAAGTGAATGCATTTCAGTCTGTATTAAAAGACCCTGCCTCTCTGTAAACACTGGTCAAATGGATTATTAAGAGAATAGGAATGAATGTTGTCACATTGATCCAATGTGCATGGTCAGCTTTAACTGTGGATGTGTGAGAGAGCTCCGATCCAAAAGAGAGACTTCCAGAGTCATTGATTCAGTTTGTCGTCTGACAGCACTTGGCTGCAAAAAGCTGAACATGAAGTTTTCTCCCTCTTTAACCTCTCACACTTTCTGAGGTATAATGCAACACACCATACTGTACAGAAAATCAATGCCACTGTTTACTGAAGCCAACATGTGTGCCTTAGGCCATAGTGATTTTTTGCCGTGCAGTTTAAGATGATAAAAGCAAACATGGAGATTATTTTGTATTTTGCAGAGAAAAATCCTCAGGGAACATAAAAATAACTGTGTTGATAATAATAACATCTATGGCATGTTATAGGCATAAGACAGCAAATAAGTTCTTGCACTCACTCCACATTAGATCTCAATCACACTGACCACTGTCTGTTCAACAACTATAACTTCGCAAAATTTTGAACTCTTAACACAGCAAATCAAATGGCAGACATTTAAAGTTATTTGAAATGTCACACTGAACTGTAAATGTGTCAAAGTCAAAGCAGTGCTTTTCAGAAGAACAGTACAAAAGCACTGGAGGAGATAGATCAAGCCAGGCTGACTCTGACACCTCCACATACAACCCATTTGTCTGATTCAAAGACTGTTAATACTAGCTACTGGAGAAAAATTAACTGTTCAGATTTCTGAGTCGGCACGAATAAGAAAAAACGCTAAGAAATAGAAATGCTTTTATTGTATGGTCCAGAAAAGCAAATAGTTAAAGTTAGGGGTATATAGCAAGGCACCAAAGGCTGGTGATTTTTTCTCTTGTTTCTCTCTCTCTCCAACCTAAAACAACAAGTCAAATGCTATCATTTTTTATTTATACTGACTTTCGTTTTATTGTTAATCTCAACACAACATTAGCCTTAACACAGTGTACACTGCAGTGGTTAGGAAATTGAAACCTAAATTTTAAAACCTAATTTTCTGTTAAAGTCTATTTTGCCATACAGCTATTTAAAAAACTTTAATTAATAAAGTACATTTAACTAACAGCCCAGCCTTACAAGGCCCTTTTAATAGAAAAATATATATGTAACATTTTTAAAATACTACTTGATATGCATAATATGTAAGTTAACACAATAACAAACTTACCCTTAATGCAACACAATTCTGTGGATCTAACCAGGAATAAGCTTGAACAATAACTCGGGCATGTCAGGTCCTAGGGCTGAGGTCTTATACCAACAACAAATATGATTTGAATCATACTACATTCATGTTTTAATGACGGAATTGTTTTTACTGGTTTATTAATAAGCACCTTGGTTGTTTTGTGTTTCCAAAAATATTTGTTGCACTCACGTAGTGGGTTTGAATGTTATTTGCTACCACTTAGCGCGGCTTACAAGTCATGGCTTACCTTTCTATTTAATTAAAAACATAATCCCATTAAAAGCTCAAACACAGCTTTAGCTAATGTGTAAGACTGTTTAATAATTTGTTTAATATTTTACTAACAGCACTTAATAGCGTTTCTTACAAGTCCAGGTCATTGTTATGAACGACAGCTCAAGGTAAACAGTATTTAGGCAAAAGCTCTATGTGCAATATACAAAATAACAATAGAGACTTGTCGATGATGTATATGTCAAGTTGGCAAGTTTCTGAACACTCTTTCCAAGGAGAGTAGGTATTCATGCGGCTTTTTTAATGATCATTTATTTATTTATTTATTGAATTATGTGTTTTTCTATGTATATTGTGTATACTGTGCCAGGTGGCATACCTTCGTGCACGGTCACCCCACAGTTGTCACACTGGATGATCTCATCTGCGTCCTCGCTGTTGTCTCCCAGGCACACGCAGCAGATCAGGATGTGTTGTGTGCTCCAGCTCTGGGACCGGTCCAGCAGGGCGTCCTGGGGAGCCACAGTAAAGCCACTTATCACTCTTTTCTCAGTCCAGGTCTGGCAGTTTACAAAATCCCGTATACAATGCAGAAGGAGACTGTGCCGAGTCCAGTGGAACAAAGGCACAGGCGTTATCCTGGAATCACTCCGATACCATCTAAATCTCTTTGTGTCTTATTTTGTAAAGGAGCCAAAGGGCTGCAAAATGCCACATTCATCTCCTGAGGTCTGATTAAACAGACAATCCATATTTACTTTGACAATAGATCATTAGCCTGCCAGCTGTTCCATGTGGCCTTTATCGAAATATGCAAAAAATGAAAACTGGTTCAACTACACATATTAGTTTGAAGAGACTGGTTGAAGTGGAGTGAAGTGGAGCAACAGACATACAACAGAATGGATGCTATACTGAAAACCACAGACCATCCCCTGCATTTGGCTTTTGAACAACAGAGAACAGCCAGTGAAGAAAGCTTTAAATGTAACTATGGAGTGAAAACATTTTTGAATAGAAAACAACTTTTTCTTTGGCAGTGGGGACATTCAAATATTGCAGTTCATTGCGTTATCTCAATATTCAATGTAGTTATCACACGGTCACATGGTGCAGTCCTTATCTACCGTTACTAACAACTTATAATGTAGAAAAGAATAAATTGTGATAAATGCCAATTCCAATAAAATATTTTTATTTTTATCTAGCATGTAAAAGGGAGGATTAATCACTGTAATGACTTACCTGGGAGAAATGATGTCTGAAGGATCAAAAAGCTTTTCAATGTAACATTTGATCCTTAGGTTTTCACAAGATGCAGCTTTTACAGACTCTTTTAGGTCATAATTGCACATTTTAAAAGGTCAAATATTCAGGACTTGCTGGAAATATGTAAACAAAGTTAACATCATTCCTTGATCCTCTGTTTTATGGTTTGTCAGTGAGTGAATGGTAAATCCAGGTTTACTACGACTTTTCAATAATTGCAACATAATGTGATATAAGTGTATTATACATTCTTTTGTAAACTATGATTGGCTGAGAGCTACACACTCAAAAAAACAACCCTGGCAAATTATCAAAAAGATAATTCAAGTTGAGAAATAAATGAGATTTCTAGTGTAAAAGGATGAATTCATTTATTTAAAAAAAGTTAAATCTAGGTGGCGACTTTTTTTTGGCCAGGCAGTGTGTCTTATACCTTTAACATCTTGAGAGAGCCCTTTAAATTTGTGTCTGTTTGTACTCCCTCTCTGTTTAATATTACAAATTGTGTGAAATAATACTTGAGTTGATATATACGTGCAGAAGGAGTATCTCATTATGTTATTGCTGTAAAAAAAGCACAGTAGGTATAGTCACTTGAGTGCTTACCTCGTTGCCTTTCCCCTGAGACATGCTGTCGTTAGTCAGCTCTTCGTCCAGAGCTGTGCTGCTCTTTGAACTCTTGCTCTTCTTTTTGGGCTTCTTCACTACTTTCTCACTGTCACTGCTACTGTTATTCTCGTCTCCATCCTCCTTGTCATCATCATCTTCATCCTCGTCGTCTTCATCATCATCATTGTCGTCGTCATCATCATCGTCGTCCTCATTATCATCATCATCGTCGTCGTCATCATCATCATCGTCGTCACTGGCTCCGGCCTCCTCCTCTGCTCCTCCTTTCTGTGCAGCGGCCTTGCCTTTCTTTTTCCCCGCTGTGGGCCTCCAGTCGTTGTCATCCTCGCTGTCGTAGTCGTCCATCTCGTTCAGCTCCTCCATGGTGGTGAAGTCCAGCAGAGGCCGGTTCCTGCGGAAGTTCCACTTCTTGGGTTCACTCTGAGGACCAAAGATGTCTATAATTATGTGCAGAATGTAATAACCGTTTAACCAGTCTACAATATACATTTCTAAGGGATAATATTAAAATGATTGTATTGACTGTATGACGTCAAAAATCTCTCCCTAGTCCTAAATCACTACTTTATAATGGACTTAATAAGTGAACAGTTTTGAACCATATGCAACTTTTGTTTGTTGGCATTGATCACAAGCAGCTAATGTATATGTTAAAAGGTTTGTGTCATACAATTTGGCTAGCCTCCCAATTCTTTTTCTATTCTGTTCAAAGAACTAGCCTGGTCTCTCTCTGTTTGAGTTTGATTTCCAGGAGGAGAAACAAATAAACTTACAACCAATCAGAATTCAGGGGGCAATACCAACATTCGCAGGGACTGAAAAACATGAACCCAGAGCAAATCTTAAAGCTCATTTAATATAAACGGCCCATTTAATATATTGTATATGTCATGATTGGTTGGTCGTATTGAATTCAGTAGGAGCCACGTTTAGTGGGAAAGCTTCATATTGTTAAAAAAGAATAAAGTCAAAGTCAAAGGTTCTGGATGGCCAGGCCACACAACTATTGATAAAATTATTGTCATCATTGTGACTGCTCTTTTTCTTGCCTTGTGCAGAGGTACAATGTCATTTATCCATCTATGCAAACTAAGGTAAGCTAACATTGCATTTTTACTCTGTAAAAATACAAATTAACATCTTACGTGGTCAAATAAGTTTTGTCATTGATAAAGTCATTAAAAAGTCGTAAGTTTAAACAACATGCCATGCTGTCCTCTTTTTGACAAATCATGCATTATGATTTGAATTGCCCGTGTAGTGACTGTTACTCACAACTTTTTTAAAATGCATTGGGAAACTGAGTGCACTACATTCGAGTCCTCCAGATACAACTACAAAATGACAGAATCGCTGCATTATGCAGTGACTAGTGAGCGGTTTTGGACAGAACACCTCTCTACATCTGAGCCTCTAGTCCACAGCTTAGAACTCAAAACTCAAATGATATTGCTGTTCTCTAAAATAGTTTGTTTTTTTGTTTATCATCACCTAGAGGAGACTGACATACTTAAGTTAAGTTTACAGCTGTGTCTGAAAAAATACTTTTTAAATGCTATTGGAAATATTACTATAAAAAACACTAATAGATGCAGCTTAGTACAAGGCAGAAATTTTGTTCTGGTGTAGGCTTCAACATTTAAAGTGAATAAATTATACTAAAACTGAAGCAAATACTAAATTAAGTGGAAATAATACTAAATGAAGATAGCTGAATAAAAAGGAGGAGATATTGATGCTTTTAAAAAGCAACATAACACTACATTTTGATAAAAGAGAGGACTTAAGTCATACGTGTTATAAAATTATAAAAATGAAAATGGAAAATGGAGTGTTTTTCGCTGTATCTGTTTCTCTAGTTTATAAAAAATGCCTTGTAGCCATAGACCTGCCTGGGACTCATCTGTGTTTGTGGCCCCAGATCCAGATGTGGTTTCACTGCTAGGGGGCGCTGCTGCTGGCTCAGGTTCAGGGGTCTTCCTGGCCTTACGGCGGCTTTTAGGAGCTGTGGCGGACGGGGTCTCTTTGGCGGGGCTGTCTGAGGAAGGTTGCTGCTTGGCTTTGTCTTCATCCTCAGTTAAATTGTCCTCCACTGTCAGGTCTTTGGGTTCCTCTTCGTCGATGCCGTCATCTGCAGAGCCTGCATTTTCTGACTCGCTCTCAGAACCCGCGGCGCTCGCTTTGGACCCCTCCTCATCACTGCCATTACCTGTTCCATCTGACCCTAGAGTAAGACAGTCACAAAATAATAATAACTAGTGAGCTTAACAGGTCTCTGATAGGCACATACAAAAACACAAATATTTACACAAAAATGAACTATGTTTTGTGCCAATAGAGAATCAATTGATATTAAAGTATCACTACTTAACTTTTAGCCCAAAATTATATGAATAAAATGACACAGTACTCTCAGCTGGACTGAAACCTCCAATATAACTTTCCTGCCATCAGGATGGTGGCATATAGTGAGATATGGTACTCTACCACACTACGCTCTGGCAGAGCCATACTTTTACAAAATACGCTGAAATGACCCTACTGTTTCTGTAGGGTCAAACGTCTTAACTGGTAAACAAATAGAGAGGGTTCTCTACTGGCTAAAAGTTATACAGGGTTGTTTTCCCTGTTTTAAAATAAGTTACTAAAGGAAGTTGCAGCCTTTACATAGTATTATTTTAGTCCTTTTAAGCTACTCATTTCACATTGGATTGTATGGAAGTAATGATTACAAAATTTGAATGCAAGATTTGTACTGTTTAAGTGATGGAGCATTGCACAGAACCTTAATCTGTATTTTACGGACTCAAAATACAATTGTTTTTCATGTTTTGTGTGTCATGTTTCTTTTCTTTTACAGTCTGTGGACTAAATCATATGTGTCATAGATAGTAGACGATTGATAGTACAAGTAGTAGGTAGTAGTAGATAGCAGAAATAAAAGTAAACAGTATAGGTTAAGTTGTACTAGGTGATGGACACAGCAGAAACACTGACCTGAAGCATCTCCCACTTCGAAGTCACTGTCGTCTGAACTGTCATAATCCAAGGCGTCTAAAAGAGACGCAGCAAGCGGCTTCACCTGCCGCCGCTTTAGACTGCGGTCCACTGTCAATACAAGACAAGGGAGATTTCACTGTTTTTGCCATCATTTAAAACTGATACTAAAATGAGCCCCTAAAATAGACATAATAAGTTGTAATAAGCCATTTGTGCAGTGGTTGTGGTAGAATGAACTTTGCATTATTTTACATTTAAAACAACACTATGTAACTTTTCTGGATGGAAACTGCCCTTTCAGATGTTATTTTTCGTTTTTTTCCAAGTCAGTGAATCTATAGACTGACAAGTAGTTTACATGTTATGATATGTATTTCTATGGCCAAAAAACTAGCTGAAAGTAGCTTTAAGATGGCTTTCACTAACCAACTATACTTTATATTAAATCTTGTATTAAAAGCAGACTGAGTAATACCCCGGTCAAAATCATGTTTCCAGGATCTAATTTCTTGTAAGGTAAGGGGTTTCAACAGTAAAAGTAAAGAACTGATTGTGAAGGGATGTTAAATTAGCGGCTAAGTACCAACATCTGGTACTAATTAGCACTGTTCACTTGCTACTTCCAGAGAAATTTCTGGAAAAACTACTTAAACATTCCACAAAACATGATATTTGCATGTAACAGTGCTTTATTTTACATGTCTCTTCCGTAGTTTGTTTCTATTCGTTTTACTGATACATTATATTACTTCATGCAGGCAGTTCACCTCAAGTAATAGCTAGTTAGCCAACTGTTAGCAAACAAAGAACACAACTCTTTTTCTACAGCTACACGGTTAGAACCTTGATATTTCGCTCATAAATGTATCTTTCTCGTCATAAAATGTGGTGGTACCCAGTCAACAATGCCGATAGTTTCATAAAACTGTGCAAGTCTGCCGAGTGCAAGGTAAACCCACCTAAGCTAATTGTGGCTAGCGCTGTGCTCATTCAAACTCGTTTACATCAAACCTTCAAAAGCGCGTACAATAAAACATAAAAAGCACACATTATAATCGAGTACAAGGATTTGATCAAGAGAAACCCATTACTTGGTTTACCGTACAGAAACTGAACTGGCATTTGTGACCGTGCTAGTAGTTAACCAAACTGGTACACTTAGCTTAGCCTGCTAGCTGCTAACTAGCTGCAGTTCGAGCCTGCCAAAAGTCCTTTTCAGACAGCATCCCCGAAGATGTAACTAAATAAAACCGAGTTCAGTCATAGAAGAAGGTGTCGTGGTTTAAAGACTCACTTAATAGTTCTTTTTTTACCACAGAGAACAAGGCAAGTCCCGTCTTATTAGCAGCATGTTATGTGGACAATAGAAAACACACACAGCAGCAGTGACGTCACGACGTCTGGATGTTGTTGCCATGGGGACCGAGTGGCGCTGGGATACAGAAAAAGAAATAAATAGAACTCATTAGTAATCATTTACGGAACATAATGCTTTACTGATGAATAAAATAACAAACAAAACTTCAATAATTAAAGGATCTCATTACTTATTTTGTATATGCTACTTAATAACAGAGTTGTTATTGCTTATTATGTTATGAATGATACATTATTAATAAGCATATAATAAGTAGGTAAATCTACTTATTATAGACTACTAACCCAATCCCAATGAGACAATACATACAAAAAACTTACTCAATGTCTGATACAAATTGAACAACAAAGGGAGAGAAAGACGGAAAAGAAATATGATCTTCAACAAACAGGTATCTCTAAAACAGAAATGTTTGTCCGGTGACGGAGAATTATCACAGAGGGCTGTTTTTTGTTAACAGATTCTATTAACTAAACTTAAACCTTGACAAAGAAACTTGAACAAAAGGAGGATTTCACTGGCTCCATTTACCACAGAGTAGGAGACATCAGCACAAAGGAGACCACAATTCACCTGAAAGTAAAAGACTAAAAGCTGTCAGCTGCTATTTATTACTCTCTATGGTTGTTAATCAATTGTGTGGTGTTAATTGAATAGTTTGAATAAAAAGTGCAGAGATTCATAAATAAATTTTTGGCCTGTAGAAAACAACACAAAACATGATTTTATGGGTAAGTCATTACATTTATTGAAGGAGACATAATTTATTTTAGTAACTCTGAAGTACTTTTCTTGAAATATACTTTTTATGTTTACCTGAGGACCCTTTGGGAGAGAAAAAAATGCTACTTTTACTTATATAACATTTCAGTCACAAGTAAAAAAGTAAAACTAAGTGCCTTAGAAAAGTGGGATCTGACCCTTCCTTTGTTTTGGCTAAATTTAAACAAATGGTTCAGGCCTGAAAGTTTCATAAACATTAGTTTCAGAGTCACATGAAAGGAATATTTTCTTTGAAGTTATAAAGGGGCCTATTATGTTGATCTTTTTTATGTAATTAACAGTAACTCATTACCTGAATCTTCTATATATACTGTACTCAAAGCTGTTGTCAGTTCCTGTCAAAATTGTGGCTCATTATCCAAACCATATATAGTTTGTGATGTCCTCTTTTGACTTTGCCAGTTAAGCAAATAAGAGACGATTAAAATAAATGAGCCTGGACTGGTCCTGATACACGGTGAGGGGAAGACTGATGGGCCGGACAAGCAGGAAGGATGATTACAACTGTCCTTGCCTCTATGACAAATGGGCCTGCATGTGTTGTGCTGCAAAGAGGTAGTTTTTTTATCAGCCTGCATCAAAACACTTTGGGAGATATCACCGCAGCCATCATTGCCATCATCATTATCAATGTTTTTTATCGCTTTCTTTTGTGCACGACATGGAGTCTGAGGCATGACCAGATATTGTGGCAGGAAATAGGGAAAGTATTGGCTTTGGTATTGACTTGGTCATTGTGATAATGGCACTAAGTGTAGAGGGAAAGGAGTGACAAGTTTTCTTTAGCAGTGTTTTGTGGCTCAGATATGAGTACAGAATAGAGTAGTGAAGTAAGCTGATACAGAGCACGGAGACACTTTTATTACAGCATGCCTAAATGCTACATCACTAACATAAAAAAAAGACATGCACTAGTGATGTCACTGTGAAATATTGAGCGAATTAGGTGCATTTCCATTTTCTGTGTAATGGCAAAAAAATTAACAATCTTTCTTAAGCATGTATTTGTTTTTTTAAGTTTTGAACAATAGCTTCTCTTAAGCATTCTCTATAGGACACAAATTTCATCTGAGAAATGTACCCTCTGCTGCTTTATTTATTGATCAGAGATGCAGAGCACACGTTTGTGAGTTGTTCACTGTTTTAAATTGAGATTACTATTATGAAAGAGGCTACTTGTGATGATAAAAAACACTACAATTTATAACTCATTTCATAGTTTTGCACAACAGTGTGTCTTTTTTCCATTATGGCTTACTCCGAATAAGGTCTTCATCAGGCTAAAGTAATTGGAAAATGATGTTTAAATGGCAATTTCTTATTAACTGTGTGCTATTATTCGAATCTCCTTGGACATTCCCAGCCTAGAACTCCACTGAAATCCATTAGAAATGGAGAAATTTTTGCCTTATTACTCAAATACAAGTACTTTTTACTTGAAAATGCATCCGATAAAAGCTATGCCTCTTACAGCAAAGAGCTTTACATCAAAGTGTTTATTATACCTCTATTACCAGCTTTGAATGAAATAAACTGTCAGCGGAGATTGATCCAAATAAATATTAATGTGATCTGGGGCAAAAAAACAAGCTCTTTTTATTCCCGTCTGAGGAACCCAACTTGTTTAGAACAGCAATACCTCACCGACAGCAGTTGAATTAAATACATAGTACTAAAGGTCTCGGGTCACATGGGGGAGTCTGTCCTTACTCAGCTACAGACAGACTTAACATGGCTCTATCTTATACAGGTTTATGCAGGGCTCTGTGAATGTGTGTGCCACTACAGTAGTTGAGACACTACCCATCTAATTCTCTCTTTTGATGCCATTTATTAAAATTAGGCCAGTGTATCCCTTAAATTTAAAACCAGTGGTGTGGCAGTAGTTGCATTTAAACAAAGAGAAAGTGATTTTTTTTTTTTTTTTATGCGTTTGGGGAAAAAAACTAATAGCATATTGTAATCATCATCATCATCTGTCAAAAAAACAAGACCTTCAGATGTCATATAGGCTTTATAATCAAGGATTTGAATAGATGAGAATGACCAGTCTTTGTCCAATCACGTGCATGCTTCTGGAGAAAAGAGCGCTCCCATTGGTCCTCACTGCTTCTCAATAAGGAAATAATGGCTACTGATAAAACAGAGAAAGTGTATATTCAGCTCTGAATATGTCTTTTTACAGTGAAACAGCACAAAAAGAATAACATAGAGAAAAGGGAAGCAATGTACTGTGGGATACATGCCAGCAGTGCATTAACATTTTGCTTCGGTCTGACAAAACTCAGAGCCAGAAGTAAATTCTCAACTTTGGTTTGGCGTAGTTTATTAGTATTTTGTGGTGGAAAATTAGTTGTACAGAGCGGGATGGCAAATAAGGAAATCTTTCACTGATACTATTCTGCCAACATTACATTGTTCTGATTCATCTGAAGTATTACACTGGTAGTATTAAGGCTTCTTTCTCTTATTTTGAAAAATTGCTCTAAAAGCACGCTGCACTGACAGGACCAGTATTTCTCCTGCTTAAACAAGGGTTCATTTCAGTTCTAAAGTTTTCAGAAAGTCATAACCTTTAACACAAACTAGCCAACGTACGACAGAGTCTAGTTGTAGCTCCACATAATGCCCTCTCAGCATAGGGTAATATAACCCACAGTAATAATGTTGTCATCATGCATGTATGGATATAAATTACTCGACTTTTTAATTGCAAAGTCATATCCTGCATCATCAAACATATGCTGTAAAAGTGCATGAGTAATCTCCCAGAACAAATATACTGTACACGGTGAAAATTACAACTTAGAATGAATCGCAGCAGACAATAAAATCTAGTGGTTAGAGAGCTTTGATTGAAGAGACCTGTGTGGGAGCCCAGATGCTGAAAAAGTGATCCCCGCTCCAGTATCAGTCAGCTTGATGAGCCACGGGACAGAAGCAATTACACCGGGGGGCAAGAATACCACCGGCTTTAGCAAATAAAAACATTACACCGAGGACGCAGTGTGACAAGTAAGGTTTAAAACCCCATTTGAAGAGGAGTAATCGCGCCTGCTGTTATTTATGAATCTCGGGTCCGAAATGTTCCAAGATGTCTGTGTTGATCTACAACCTCCCGGCACCTGAAGATGTTGCATTTAAATTGGAATATTTATCCTTTCACGCGGCGTAAATCATGAGGCTCTATGCTCTCAGAGTTTATCCTGTACGTTTCATTTCGGATCTGGGAATTGTAGTCACTAGTCTTCTGCAGAGGCGGATGTTGTCTTATAATAACATGTTCACTGGCGTCCAATTACATATGCTCACATGCAGAGAAAATTCATTTAGTGTCACTTTTGGAGCTGACAAGATGCAGTAATATAATCTGAGATGTACTCCGTGAAATGGGTTTGTGTAGAATTCCTTTCCTTCACAGCCATTTCCTCTTGAAATCCTAAAGGACCAATCATAACCATTTATCAAAAATGGGGCAGGATTTATTTTTAATTTGAAAAAAAAAATGGGGTGGGCTTTGTTTTTCTAATAGGATGAATGTTGATACAGTTGTGGCCTGATGCAATAATTATATGTACAGTCAATATATAATAAATGTATTTTTTTTTAAACTTAAGAACAACTGGGTTGAAACATCAGGATTTTCAAGTTTTTTGGAAAACTCATATCCATTTGTTTGCGCAGGTTTAAATAATTTAGTAAGTAATAAGTAATAAGTTTTCTCTGTCTAATTTCCATGACAGGGTGGTAAGGTTAAATAGTGTCAGTGAAAATCAAACTGAATATATATTTTTTACAGCTGCCATATGAAAACAGGATTAGCGCTGGAGTTGTTCTTGCCTCACAAATCCTACTCCATACCGTTAAACTTGTGCAAAATAAAAACACAAGACTTTCAACTTCTGCCTTTTCTAACTCTCCTCATAAAGATAAACGCTCAATCCATCACACTCTCACAAACACATACATATAAGTAGAACAAGGTTAATAGATGTCACGGACGCTGCTGCCATTAGCCCCGCCTCCTGTAACACTTATGCGCTGCAAGAGATCCGATCGCTTCAGCAACTTTCAGCTCGTCTTTCAGCTTTGTCACTCTTCGTGCTGTAACGCTTCAGTCATATTCAAAAACCCTGCCTCATTCTGAGATACTTTGTAAAAATGCAGATGGCATGTGTCTGACAACTTCCAATATCCTTTAAAGGGCCAACTATTTATAAAACTTCAGGCCTCTTCTCCTTGGTGCTTTAGACACAGGCTCCATTTGTCTGATGGATCGGCTGTCATATCCCGACAGCGTGGTGCTTCTTTCAGTTTATGGACGTCTGTGCGCTCCTGACGCCGCAGTCAGAGCGGTAGTTTTTCTCTCTTATCATTACACCACTGAAGCCGTCCTCTCCGTGTAAACAAACCGGCAGCAGAGGTGAGTAATCCTGACTTTGGATGGGTTTAGGTTAAGTGTCGAAGCTTTTACGTTACATGAAGAAAACATTAATAAAAACATGATATACATACACAGACATGTTTAATAATCTGGATTTTTACCCACTGAAATAAGGGAATATAACGCTGGTATGATTTTTTTGGTAGAGGAAAGGAAATGTGGAAACCAGATGGATGAGGATATAGTGCTAAGTTGTGTTAGCATAAAACCCCAGTAACAGTTTTTAAGGAATGAAGAATCAAGAATGGGTCAAGACTGAGGTCAGTTTATAATAAATTGGATGAAACCCCAGGGAACAATTGTAAAATGTAAGTCTAGTCTTAGTCCAAGTCTAAAAACAAACAAAACTTGTCATGAAATTATTAGAATGATGTAGAAAATCCACCTATGACCCACCAAAAATACATATGTGATTGACACCTTTAAGGATGCACTCACACAGTTCCATATTGTGAAAGACTAACGTGAAAACTCCTGGCAAAGTTGGAAAAGGAAGGCCCAGTCATGGCACAATTGTGTATACGTATGTGGTATTCAGATAATAATGGATAATGAGTTTCATCACTTAATTGATTGGGACAGTGCACCAGATATAAGCCAGCTAAAAGCTAGTTTTCATATGTGTTTTGCAGTGGATGTCATATACCGACAGATTGTGTTGAAAGTTTTTTAAAAGTTAGGGAGATGACAATATTATTATGACAAAAAAAAAAACAGTTCAGTATTGTTGTGCTCTCCATTGTACAGAATAACACTTTACTTAAAGCAGGGGATCCCAAACTTTTCAGACCATGACCCACAAAATAATGGTGTGATCGACCCGCCATCCCCCACTGTCCCCTGAGAAAGTTACAAATGCTGCGCACAGACACAAGGCCTGTATAACACAGGGATAGCAACAACACAAAGAACACAACCTAACCACCATATTATCATTTTATTAATACAAGAGTGGTGAATATATCAGTAACAGAAGCCACAATGTAAAAACTGAACTAACAAATGAACACAGGAGAAGGACACAAGCATAAACACAAAATATTAAACATGTCAAATTTGTATGGTTTGTTTTGAGATAAAGTGCAATTATGAGTAAGATATGGAATATATTACAAAATAATAATAAAACAGATAATTTTTTTTAATGATTTTTGGAAATCATCTCGTGACCCCCACTTTGGGAACCCTTGACTTAAAGAACTGCTTACATGAGGGGAAACTGTGCAGATCCAGGTCAGGCTTGTGGCAGTGTGAGGAAGAGCAAGTCAATATACACAATACACATACATGAAAAATAACCATTCCTGTAAAAATGTATGTATATGAAGTGAAAGTTAATGCAAAACATTAAAAAGTAAAATAGTAACTAAATTGCTCACACCATAATATGCTTCTGGAACACTGGAAAACTCTTGGGACTAAAAATACAGCAAATGTCATTGAGAAGCAGCTAAAACCGCAACAAACAAAATCAGTTTGGCCTTGCTCCTGATTAGCACTGAAAAAGAGAGTAGACTAGAATAGTGTTATGAAGTTTGTTTCCTCCTGCATACTGTGCCTTTAATTTGTCTTCAGAGACATCAATATTATTTCTATTATCAGTCTGCTCCATTTTGCATGCATGTATTTGAAAGCCTGTTGTGTATTGCATGTATGTATGAGAGAGCACAATTTCTTGTATAATCCTAAGTGAAAAGTGACAAAAGTTACCTCAAGTCACTCCGAGTCAGTAAGTGGACAAGTTCATGAATAAATTGCAAATAAATTGTCTTTCTACTCTGTGTTCTTTAATGAAATACAGACGGCTGCTGTATAAATTTGCCCATGTCCTCTATCCAAACGACTGTGTACGGCTATGCATTTCTTTTTCTCTCTTTCTTTTCTGACCTAGTGGACATTGTCTTCCTGGTAAATCTAGTCCCTCCAGCAGGCCCGGCTTGTGAGCGGCGGCTTATCAGCTCCGACCAGAGTTGCCCTCACTCCCGACCACCTCCATCGCCTCAGAGGAAAATAAATTGCGCCCATGCAGTTAATAAGAATAAAAAAATATATATACTGCGGCGGAGTCTCACGCGGTCGTAACAAACGGCACAGAAGAAGACTGCCGGAACGCGGGGCTGTGCTTTGACGTCGACTCGTTGGCGGTATCAGATACGGGTTTTGACCTGCTTCTCGTGATGAACAGCCGAGGTGGTTCTCCGCGCACAAAGCCAAACAAACATTTATTTTCCTCCATGTTAGAGCCCGAGTGTCATGGCTGCATATTGAATTCGCCGACAAACGCTGTAGCGACGTCTACGCGGGGTAATTACATATTGAATGTTCTCTTTCTTCATTCAGCTCCTGGAGGGGGAAAATCCATCTGTTGCAGCTTGCAGATTGTATGCAGGAGTCATGTTTCCCCGAGCAACCATTTACATTGATATGAAAACAGGTAGCACGATGTGGGATATCTGTGCCATGCTAAATTAACTTCTGGCAACAAACGCACGTGATGCGTTGACTGTGAAATAAGGAAGATGTTCTATTATACTTGACACAATGAAGGTTTTCTATTACAAATGTGATTTATAGAAACTGAGGCGTTTCCTTAAGTTGGATCTGGAATCTGCCTAGCAACAGCGGCTACACTGGAAGGCCTCTGTAAAAAATGAAACAGAAAAGGATAAGGATAAGTATAGCCTAGTACACAATATCTGATAAAAAAAAACTGTATTAATCTTTTCTTTATTATCTTGTAGTATTTATCGTTTCTTTCAAATCACATTCTTCTGTGCTTGGAAACAGAAGCCGCTTCCCGCTTATGTGAATTACAATTGTATACATTGAGGCAAAGTCTTATCTTTTCTGACAAAACAATCTTAAAAAGACTACACAACTTTAATATCCTGGCTAGAATTTTTTTTTTTAACAAAAGGTCTGGGCTTAAGTTAGATTTTTACACAACATTACCAATGGACACATAAAAAAAACCCCAACACTCTCTTGACATTGAACACATCATTTTAATTAAAGATGGTATAAAGCATGCATCATTTTAGATAAACAGTAACTAATGATCTGACAGGATTTGACTATCAAGTGGACATCAATGAAAAGGTAAGAGATTCCAGGTTCATTTTACCTTTCAAAGTGAATGGGTATGTCTGGCCAGGCTTGCATAAATTCAAGACAACATTATACCAGCATTCTCAGCATTGCTCATGGCTATTTTTTTCCGTCACGTGCTGGAACTAAAAGACAGGCTTGAAAGCTACAATTATACAAATTGAGGCAAATTCTGCAGTTTGATAATTCTGTATCTTTCATGATAAAACATTAACATCAGAAATCGTAATTCTTTTTGTCTGGGCTTGAGTTGGATTGTTAAGGAACATTACCAACTGACAAGGAAAAAAACACTCTCTTGATGCTGGTGGAAAGATATTCAACCAGTCATTTAAATAAACATTACATAAAGCCCCATAAAGTCCCATTTTAGTTAAACAGTTAGGACTGGTCTGACAGGATTTCTACCAAGTGGAAAGTGATGTAGAGGAAAGGGATTCCAGGCTCTTTTCACCAAAGTGAATGGGTATGACCAGATACTTGCTACTTTAAGCTTGTAAACTTAAAGCTAGTTGTCCTGTCCTGAATGTCCTGTTTTCATTACAACCACTCTTTTTTTTAACATAACCAGTCCACAGTGGCAGAGTGGTTACTCAGTACTACGCAGTGGCTCAGTTGGTAGAGTTGGCAGGTTGTCCAATAACCGGAAGGTTGGCGGTTCGATTCCCGCTCCCTCCTGTTCATACTGTCGTTGTGTCCTTGGGCAAGACACTTCACCTCCTTGCCTCCAGTGCCACAGCGCTGGTGTATGAATGTGTGTGATTGTAGAGATGAGTTTGGTGAGTTTGGTGGTGGTTGGAGAAGGCTTGAGCACCTGGTGTATGGCAGCCCGCCGCTCCACCTGCCCCAGGTGGTGTGAATGTGTGTGAATGGGGTGAATGGAAGCATGATGTAAAGTGCTTTGGGTGCCCAAGTAGGGCATGAAAAGCGCTATATAAATGCATGCCATTTACCATTTTACTGCTCCAGCCTCAATGACAGAAGGTCATAGGTTCAATTCAGGGCCAGCAGCCTTTCTGTGAGTAGTGCATCCTCCTCTTGTGTTACTGTAGGTTCTCTTCAGTATGAATGAATGCAAATCACCCACAATGCTCTGAAAGTCTATAGGTGTTGTTTGGCATGAAGCCAGTGGGGCTTAGCTCACACAGAATGTCATGCAGTACATATCTTGTATGTGTTGGGAGTATGTGCTCATACTTTTACCAATGCTAAGGGCTTAAACAGAAGGCATCTTGACATATGTACATATGCCATAATCTCTTTGTGAGTTTCAAGGCACGCATCTCGTGAAAACACATATCTTGCCAGAACTTGTGACATCAACACAAATTTTTATATATTTTTAGGACATTTATGAAACCTTAACAGTCCCATGTGGGTTTTGCTACAGAAGATATACAGTCTCTTTTAGTCTTTTATAAGCTCTACTGTTGTAAAAGTAGAACTATTCTGAACACCAAAGCCAACGTTTCACACACCATTATTCGATTAATTTATCACACACATTTCCATTGGTAGAACAAAATACCACATACCCTAGAGACCTGGGTTTGATTCCAGCTCGGATCATATGTTTAATGTTTCATTCCCCCCTCCCTCACCCTGCTGCTGTCTGTATACACTGTGTTTAAACTGTGCTAATAAACAAAAAACAACTCTGAATAAGTTCTTCCCTGTAATGTGAGTCAAAGCCAATGCAGTGCCCAGGATTTAAAGACCACTGAGGTCTGACGTTTCTAAATTTGTGCATTTAAATCTTTTTTTCTTGTTTCTCATTGACTTCACATAAACTCCACCCATTCAAATCCCATGTCTCAAAAGATTTTGATGAAGATAACCTGGGCTGGGTAAAAACCTTTATTCATGCATCAAACATGGGGCTGAAAAGAATCTCTTGGCGCACTCTTTAAAAAGGTTAACACATTGTAAACTTGTCTTTTTTCTACACCCATTGTTGCTCGTGTCTAATTGAATGCCATTGTAGCCACGCTCCTCCACTTCATTTACTCAATCGCTGTAGAGAAACAGTGTGTTCCTGAAAAATTCAATAGGACTGCCCTCTTTTACAAATAACCCTGCATTGAGTGGTGTGATTGCTCTTTTATGAACCCAGGGAACACTTTCGCTATCTGTGTCACTCATTCACTATTCAAACGGCATTTTTCTCCTAACGTTGAAGCGAGGGGGGTACTGGGGGCACATGCCTTTTACTGCCAGACACGAGCCAATTTGTATCACACCTTCAGACCACTCGGGCCACGTTCATATTCATTTCCTGCTGATTATGTCTTTGTGTTGTGTGATTACTCTCAGACAGGGCGCCAGCGCTCGCTCATTTCGGAATACATCATCAACAATTTACACGTCATTAGTTTTGTTTTGATCATATTTGTTTGACGGAACGTCTCCCTGCATGGCGAGCGCTGGGGTTATTTACCCCATTTAGAGGACCAAGCAACACCACGCGGGGTGCGCTATTGTTGCACTGTGTGATTAATTGACAGAACTTTAAGAGGGAATAAATGGAAGAGGTAAAGTAGAGGAGCATATGCACTGCTGCTGCTTGTTAATCCGTCCTGCTAAGATGATGGCCAGCGTGCGGTTGAACATGCTAATGCAGCAGAGGCGATGTCAGGTCAGGGGTGGGCCGTCCTGCAGAGGGCAGTGTGACTTGGATCACAGCAGAGTCTGATGTAAGGCCAAGCAAACACACAGCAAACCTCAATCGTGTTAACATGCAAAAACATGCCCACCGAGCAGGGAATGTAGTGGAGACGGAATCCATGTTCCAGTGATCAGTGGCCTGCACTTGTCTGTCCTGACTTCTGTGTGTGGCAGATAATGCATGGGCTTCTGAAAACAGCTTTAGAAGAAATGTTTTTATTTTGTATGAATATAAAACATGGTCTGAACACTTACAGCCTTTACACACGGTGCCAGTTCTGGTTCTGTAGTCTTACTCACTACCATTATGAACAATTTGCCACCTAAAAACAAACCAACATTCATACACCAGTGGCACTGACGCAGATAGAACAGATCGCCAACTTTTTTTGCACCACAGACCAGTTTCATGCTTAACTTTTTACACATTATGTAATATATGCTTAACATGCACATTAAACAATTGCATTTTTAAACAAAATTTTGCCCTTGACTTTAATTCAGAAGCTTGTGAGATGTGAAGGTCTGATAGAGCCAGTGTTTCTTGATATGTTCTCTAAAATGCAACTGTCTTATTATTGACAGTTTCATCTTCATCGTGCTTTTAAAAGAAACTTTCCAGATTGTTTTTTTTTTTTTTGCAACTTTTTGTCGGCTTAAATTTAGCTTATCTTGCGCAGCACCTAGATTCTGGCAAAATTTGTGAGTTCACAAACCAAAATTCACGTTGTACTGTTCCCAGCAAACCATCTGTTCGTCCGACCAATGATTTGTCAGTTATGGCCACGTTTTAGATTTGATGATAAAGCAAAATTGTTACTAATGTAAACCACAGGTTGTTGCGCTGATAGTATAAAACTAGCTTACAGCAGGTGGTTCATCCAATCACTTACCATGTATTCACAGAAAGTACAGTACCTGCCCTTTGTAGGGTATTCCGTTCTATGGTAGTCCTTTTTGTGACACCCAGAAGTTAATGAAAATCTATCAAATGTAAATAATATCAAATGTAGTTTTTTTTTGTTTTGTTTTTTTCTGTGCGGCCTGGGATCGAATGATTGACGTCCCAGTACTTGTCTGCAGCCTGGCGGTTGGGGATCCCTAAAGTAGAACCACATTTACAAAATACCAAACACTCTACGACATTAGACATTTTGGACAATTACTAATTACTTTCACAGCCCTCAGGACTCATCATTGTAAAATAGTTGGGTTGAGTAAAACCAGCTGCTGGCACCAAGTCCAGCCTCAGCTCTGTTTTCTCTCTTTATCTGTTCACTGCTCGACAGCTCTTCCAAAGGAGGACGACTGCCTGCTCTGGCATGAGGATAAATGCTCCAGCCACCACCAACCATCCAGCATGAGATATGCTGAAGAAAAATCACTTTAATCCAAGAGAATTCATTATGAAGACAGCTACAAAAGGCACTTTACTGAATTTTTGCAACAAACTGAGTTCTAGTCTATTGTATTGTCTTTTTGGGATAGGTACATCTGACATAACATTTTTTCATGATATGATAATTGACCTTCTTATGAGTGATTCACTAAAAATGACTGTGCAAGAACAAAAATAATAGTAACGTCACAAAATTAACAAGTAAAACTGGTTAGAATGAGATATCTGATGAAAATGAAAAATTGCCTCAGCCTTTGTACACTTCATGTTGACATAGTGACTCCAACACACTGAGTCACCTGTCCTACCCGTGTCACTTCCTGTTTACAACTTGAAAACAATCAGGGTCTAATCAGTTCTCTTTTGCAGGCCCGGAGCGACAGTGCATTCGTCTTTGTCTGCGCGTGTCGCCGTTTGCGGTGGTAAAGGGACACTTGATTTGCGGAGGGCGTCTGCGGCGTAAACTGATAGCACGGAAGCGAAATGAGCTGCCAGTGGTGCAGCTTTTTCCACTGAAGGATTATGCAGGACGCTGAGCTGTATCTTCTGTGCACCTGACTGCTGCACCATCACTATGCAGCCCGGCAGCACATTCAAGCATACCCTCTCCTAATCTGCCGCCATGAACAGGGACTATACCTTGACTGCTTGTCTTCATTTAACCCATGTCAGTTAGTTACTTGTTACTTGTCGAACTAAAATACAATATGCATTCATCACCCTGAACTTTTGGCATAATCACATCTCCTAATACATTCATAGACTTTTTTTTTTTTTACAAACAAGCAAATAATATATAAAATTTAAATTACCTTTCACCAGTGACTTGCGGTGAGGTTCACGGCTGGTGAGGCACTGACTTCATCACAATCAGATTTAAACAGAGTAGCTTATCCAGCATTTGAATAGCAGCACTTCACTTGCTAACTGTAGATTGTAGCATGCTGTCACTTAATCTGCAGCCACGCCACGGCCTCTTCGGAGCCATTTTATGATCGCTCAGCACAAGAAACACGTTACACACAGACAGTTGTTGGAAAAAAACCCCATTGTACATTATATACATCAGCTAAACCATGTCAATTTTGTTAATATAGGAAACGTGTTTGAACATTTTAATAGCGACATACAGGGAGACAGCAATACGGTCTCACTGCATAGCATGCCAGCACAGTTAGCCGAGTTACTGCGCAACCTGTGCTGCTGCTGCCTCACCGCTCGGTTCTTCTCAGTATTTGAACGGTAAATGTGAAAATTCAGCAATTTTGAATAAAAATAATCTAAAACTGGTGAAGTTAAATGGAATATAACTTTATAGCACAATTCACTGGATCAATATAACCATTTAATTTATTTTTTCATTTTACATTTTTTTCTTGCCATGATGACAGGTCCCCTGACTGCATGTGACTGCCTTTCACATAAAATGCCGGCTTGGTAGCCTCTCAGTTTAAAAATAATAATCAAACATTAAATTGTCTCTGATCTGGTCGTGGGGCGCCGGTCTAATGGAGGTAAATGGGACTGACGATACTTTTCACAAACTGGTAACCGGAGGCTGGTTTCTAATTGGCTTCTTCAAATTATGTCTCAGGAGCTAAGAGCTGTGCCCCTGGCTATTCAGACCATTAGATCATGTCTTTATATCCTTTGTGATTGATTCCTTACACATCACAAGGTCTACCAGAATCCACATATAACTCTGGGTACAAGTCCCGTAGAACATAGTCCTAAGCATCAAGAGTCTTTAGCATGTATCCTTTAGCTGCATAGATACTTGTACAAATTTAGCTCAGTATAATCAGTTCGTTGCAATTTCCAAAACTACCTTGTTTAGGCAAAACGTATTCTTTTTAGTGGCAAAACCTCTAGTCCTCTTAAAACATATTGCAGTCCCCAGTCCTGATGTAAATCCTCATTCAGAGTGGTGTCAGTGGATGGAGGTATAACTCAAAATGGCTACAGCAAACAGCAGACAAAGAATACTGTTTTGTACCATTTTATTCCTAGTTTTCTACATTTTAATTTAAGACAGTTTCACCTACATTTAAGGGAATCACTCTTTCGTGTTGTATTCTGTTCATGTTTAATGCAATATAGAAAGTAAATGCGATGTTTTAGCACAGACCTGCCTTTTATGCTCGATACAGGTGGTAATGCACACAGCTCATTTAAATGTTAAGTTGTGCTCTGCATACATTTCCTGCATGTTTATTTGTGTTTCCATGCTGAACCCATTAACCGCTGCTGACATGCAACACCTCGAGGCCTGTCCTATCAGCTATCAGTTTGAAGGTATGAGCTTAGTGAGCTAAAGGTCTGCGCTCCTGTGTTTGATTCAAGGGATCAGCCCAAACAGCCCAGAGTCTATTACCAGGCTTAGTGAGGATGGACTAGCTAAAGAGACCAAGACCTCCACAGACAGGAAACACGAGTCAAAAAGAAACATTTCTATATGGAAATACTTCGCTCTATTTCAGTGAATCAGCTCCCTTTATCTCCCCACACCACACTACCCCCGAATGTGGATAATTATGTGGATAATTCCTCCCTGTTATATACATATGAATGTATTAAAGCAGTAGAATAGAATGGACCTAAGGAACAGCAGAATCTGGGGTGATTCATAACAACAATCAATACTGTGTCACGTTTATTAAAGGTTGGCATCTGCTTCTTCTACAGTTATTTCAGCTTTATTAAACATCATGTGAATGCATTGCCAGCATTATCCATAAGAGCAGACCTGAGTGAATGCAAACATGTTATCGGCCAAAGCTTGTTTTTTGTTTTTTTTGTTTTTTATCAAATTGTGTCCATCTAATTTGAAATCCCATACCCTCACATCCCTTCTTGCTAGAGCATGAACAGTGAAAAAAATCTAAAAAAAAAAAAAAAGATTTATTCAAACAGTCTTTCATAAAAGATTGTGTGTTCAAAATGAAAGATAAGTGCCTTCCTCAAGAGTATCACTTTAATTTAATTTTACAGCATAGAAAACAAGACTGATGTGTTCCATTTTGAACACTATGTACTACAACATTTTAGCACCTTTAAAAACTAATTATATGCTACTGCTTAAGGGTGGTTACTTCTACAATCTGTTATGCAATGTTGATTTTAAAAATTAAAAATGAAAATACCAAGCTCCTGTTTTATGGAATCAGCTCCCAGCTCTTGTTAAAGAGGCAGGCACAGTCTCTACATTTAAGGTTAGACTTAAGACTTTCCTTTTTAACAGGACTTATGGTCAGGACACATAAAGCAGATGAGATAAGCTGCTCTTATCACAATATACTTTACATTTCTGCTTAGTTCATTGCTATTCACACGATGTCCCTCTGTCCCACTCTCCTCTGGGGGAGTGGATACTGTTCCAGATGTCTGGCTGCTTTTAGTTGTCCCACTGATGACTGGACCTTAGCTGTGCCCCATCTGTGATCCTGTCCCAACCCATGGACCCCCTGACCCCAGTTCCTCTCACTCAGATGTTCCTGTTGAGATTATCATAGACTGTATTCATATTAAGTTTTCATTCATTTGTACATATGATGGACTGGCTGGATCTGTCAGTGACACATCTATGTCACGGCCTGTCCGTCCTGGGAGTGGATCCCTTCTTCTGTGGCTCTCCCTGAGGATTCTCTGGGTTTTTTGAGTTTTTCTTTACCCTGATGGAGGGTCTAAGAACAGGGGATGTTGTCTAGTTCATCTTGTTTGCATATTTACTCTTTTGTTTTTGTAAAGCCCTCTGAGGCAAATCTTGTTGTGATTCTGGGCTTTATACATAAAATTTAATTGAACTGAATTATTAATGTTGGAGTAATGCCTTGTCATAACAAATACTAAGGCTTAATAGTGTGTAGTTATCACAAAGTGTTAACAAAATCTTCTGATGTCATTACTCGTCTGATTTCTGCATATTCACCAGGTTCAGAAAATGGTTCTTGAAAGAATCTGGTTCTTCTTTGGCTTCACTTCACAGAACCATTTCAGCTCCACTTGGCACCTTATTTTTGGTGAGCATGATTTATGCCAGGTAGTTTTTATTCCACCCTTTACCTAACAAACGCTGGCATACTAAAAGACAACATGCAAGTAGAATCTGTACTTTGATCTACATCTGTATATGTAAGTAGCAGTAAAATGAGCCCGTTTATAGGCAGTATAACTTAATGAATACATTTCTCATCGCTGAAACTTACCAGTCACTTCTCATTCCGTCCCATTACACATTTCCCAGTGACAGTGAGACTTGCTGAGTGGCTCACAAGCCCAGTGCACTGTTCAAGATCATAAAGCGTTGGATTTATCTGGGGGGGGGTCAGATTGATCTATTAGAGGCCCAGCGTTGACACCACATCCACCATGTCCTGTGCTTATGCTTGCTAAACGCCCGCTCCCCCTCCGGCTTTGTGCTGAAATAAGCAGCCTGCGGGCCCCTCCGGGTGGGCCAGCCTTCACTGCACCGCTCCGGGGTCATCCATAACTATAGCACTGCAGCACCGAGATACACTCCCCCCGCGAATGTACGGAGACGAAGGGGAGGGGGCTTTGGCAAACAGTGTCAGGGTCCTCACAAAACCTGGAACAACCGGAATATAGATGAGAAAATGACTTGTGTATACGATCCCAGGGGGTGCAGAGGGGACACGACACAACCTTCCTAAGATTACATTACAAGTTCAATATAATATTTGTCATTCAGATATTTACAGTACACATTTTGGTGCATATTTCCCCTCAGGAATGGCTTCTTTTTTTTTTTTCTCCTCAAACTTTGACAATCAATGATCTATCTCAGACTTAAATTGTTGAATTGCTCCCTGTAAAATAATATATTATGTTTGTCATAATGGAACCAAATTTGGCGTATCCATTCCATACACAAACCTGAAAATGCCTCTGGAAAACAAGAGCGGTTGGAAACTTTATTCTCCGGAGTCTCTGCAAATTACAAGTGTGGCATGTTCTTATCTCTCCTGGAAGTATAATATGGATTTTTGCCCCCATAAAATACAAATCAAATAAAGCTTTTGTTGAAAAGATAAGATCAATATAACAGAGAAGTATGAAAAACATTACACAGTGCATTTTCTCTCAATACACAATACTCCCTTGTGAGAAGACCAATTTGGAGGGTATTGCCAACCTCCTTTAAAGCAGATACCAGCCCCAAATTTTGTTTTTGTTGAAAATGATACCAATGATGCGTCAGTAAGACTAACAAAATGTGGTCTTATATGGTTTTGATGTTAATAGACAAAATTTGGCATATACTCTCCATAACCCATTTCTTAAAGCAGGATAAAAAAGGAACCCTTATGAGCGCTGAAACATCTCAAATAAAAATGTTACCTGTCCACGTCTCATCTTTAGCCATATTCCATGCAACATCACAGATATTGCTATAGGTGACAGAGAAGCTTATAATTTACATGTCAGACATAAATTGGCACACACATCCCTCATGTCAAACATCAAACAAAACAATCTATTGAAGCCTTGCTCTATCTTTATGGTAATACCTCATACAAAGGTCAAGAGTAACAAAAAACATGCTAAAACGTGGAAAGATTTGGTGAATATATCAAACTTGCAATGATGAACATGTCATCTAGTATTGTGTTGTTATAGCAGTGCTCTGCAAATGAAAAATAGCAACATCTCCGAAATACAAAGCTTACGGATGCGGTTCCTAATCCTTCCTGTTTTTACATAACTTTCAGGGTCACTATGTCACCAGTGAAATTGCACCGAAATGAATTGAGTGGGGACCGTGGGGATATTTTTATAAACGCACATTTTTAATTGCATTTGGGCCTCTTGTCCACACACAACTTTTCAGTCTGCAAAAGGGATTTGTTGTGTATGTTTGCTGTTTTGTGTAGCATGTACTTATGGTAACAACATAAATTATAATGGCTGCTGTGGTACAAGGTTTTTCTAAAGACTTTGGATAATGGTGTTTTATCATATTACAATGCTAAACAGTTTAACAGTTTCACCTGTTCATATTTATTAAAAACATGATAAATCCAAATTTTATTCTCTCATACCATATTTGACCAAATTCACTTCATGCAGAATTTTTTAGATGTTCATTCATCTGTCCTTTTCGAAGCCCCAAGGTCTAACTGGATTTTCATACTGGTTTTTAATTGTAAAAGGGAATGGTCCCACTGTGACTCCTGAAGCAAGTCACGCAATTACTCACCGGTCTTTGTTCTTTGGGCCGTTCATTCATTTGGATTTACTGTGCATTTCCTGGGCCTCTTTCCTCATTAGTAATGATTAATCTCAGAGAAGACTTTTGTGGCTCGGGGATTTTGACACTCTTTTTGCACAGTGGAAGGAACACAGGTCACATTTTTGCTGTGTTTTATGTTGTATATGTTAAATTACAGACATTGACAAAATCTAAAGAAGCATGCTAAATTAGCGCTCGAGCTCGTGAACATATTACAAATGATCAAGTTGAATGTTTATGGAGCTAGAAGTTATTCTATTTTGATGACGGTCAAATTTAGTAGTTTACTTAGTACCTAGCTAGTGATGCTAACAACTGGAAAAGCCTTGCAGAAGCTCATTATGTGGTAGGTTTTTGCTCTTATAAATGAATTACAAATAAATACTTAAATTAACATGAAGAAAGTTGGTGTATATGTGGTGCTTGGTCTGAAAAAAAACCCCAAACAACTTTAGAGGAGGTATTCAATATAAAAATAATAATAATTTAAAAAAAAGTGACTGTGAGACCACAACTGGTACTGTTACAAAATGCTGATGATAGTCGTCATTTTTGAATGTGTCAGTCATGAACAGGTTTCTAGATGCCAACCTTTATTAACAATTACCCCATTGAAATCCATTCAATTTGAGGATGCTTTCTTAGAAGGGGCCTGACTTTCTGTTAGCTTCAAAGCTAAATCCGATGCTACTCAGGGGTGTAAATCATACAATTATCATTCATTTTAATTGAGAGGCCCAGATTCAATATGTTGAATAGCTATTTTGTTTTTTATCTTAACCAGAATATGGATCTAAATGCAACAATATTACAGTGCAACCGCATTGTATTGTTTTAGTACAAAAATAAAAAAAAACAAAAAAAACAAACCTAAATTACACATTACATTCAAGAAAACCATTAATATTGTTAATTTAGTATAATCTATTGATAAAGTTAATTTTATTCCTGTCTTGCAGTTGTGTTTCAGATTTTAAGACAAGGTTGTTGTTACTGATGCAAAACTCCATGGATTGTCTCTGATTGGCTAAAATGACTTGGTGATAGGTGGCTCGTCCAATCACCTACAGGTTATTATATTGGCTTGTCCTTATCAACACATCGCTGCTTTCTCTTTCAGTTTTTAGTTTCCTGAGTATTTTATCCTGAAGTAGCCCAAAGCTACTGTCGACCTTTGTCAGTATCTGTGGCGACTACTTCCAAAATTAAAATTGAAAGCAAAATCGAGACAGTAAAACCGACACGCCTTTCAATCCGTCTGATAACCACGCAAGCCAAAGATAGTCCACTTACTTTTCCACGCATCAGCAGCAGCAGAACACAGTGACGTCCTCCGTTTCCTCCTCCCTCTAGTGGCCTCCTCCGAATGTGAAGGAGGGGAAAGGGGGGCACCGAGAAGAAGAAACTTATCACCAAATTGCCATATCTACAAAGCTCTCCCTGCACGCCGCCGATTTCCACTCTTTAATCTGACACATACAGCCTGCTTAAACCCCTGCAAGGCGCCTCGGAGCCCCTCATCCCGGGCTGAAACAACACCGCAGCCAAGGATAGACCACGAGAGCGAGGAAAGAAAGGCACCGTTTTATTTGTTCTACGGAAGCAAACACGGGCCCGGCTTTATGCAGGCAGTTTAAATCGCGGAGGTTAATTGAAAAACGAGATAAACAAAGACTGCGAAAAAGCCCAGGGAAAGATTGCAGGCTGGCAGTGGAAAAACGGGCCACAACTGAAACCTCCTTCCGACTGTGCAACCCTGATAAAAAAAAAAAGCAGCGCGGTTAATTGTCTCGCAATTTCTTCCACTTAATTTCAGTCCAATTAGAAGTGGGGAAAAAAAAATCTCGTTGAGCTGACTTGCTTCCTTTCATTGCAATGCAGTACCTTCAGAAAAAAAAAAAGTTTTAATGGGTGGATCTCTCTGAACACAAGCTTTCATTTTGTCATGAAGTCAGGCTCAGGAAAGGCGCTCAGAATAGCAACATAATGTCTCCACAATACTCATTTTACCTTGTTTAAAAGCACATTCTCTCAGCATGGATAGCTCCGTATTCCAGGAAATGAAAGGAAAAGAGCGTGTGGGTGACTAACAGCTCATTCTTGTTACTAGTTTGTTTTTTCCAGTGTGTATTTAACATTTCCATCAGCAAACACTATGTTTTTCTGAAAGCATTTATCATACCACATTTTCTTCTTGCTTCTTCAGGCCTGCTTATTGAAAAACTGAAATCATGACAGAAGACATTGGGTGCAATACAAGACTGTGAGTACAAATGTTGTAGTTTGGATGCACAATATGCTCTATAAGACCTAGTTGGAATATTTGTATTTTTTTTTTTTTGTGGTCAGATGAGTGAAGACATTTACTGATGTATAACAGCACAAATCAAAGACACCAAATGTCTTTTCAGAATATGCTTTGTTGAGAAGCCATTTACTCTTCATTTGTATGATATATCGATACCCCAAACAAAGTTTACATTTGTCTTGTAGGTAACTTTTTTAACTTTTAACTGGATTGTAATTAACGTAAATGTAAGAAAGGAGTCATTTTTAGTAGTGTAGTTTGGTTTAGTAGTGTTTTTGTGTAAAACAATTGTTGGATATTCTTTATACACTTCTTACATTGGTCACATATAGTCCAACTGTCCAGGTATATTTATATGTATGAGAATTGCGTATGCATTGGACACTGGGGGTGCTATTTTCGGAATAACACCGGCTGGAGTTGACATTGTAAGAGATGGTTGTTTGTGTTTGTTGTGTTACCATTATTCTCTCATTATTTAACTGTGACACACCTTGTAAACACTATGGAGCTTGTGCAATTCCCATTTGCCACGTCATAAAATCCAAAATATTTTCTTGACTGTTTTTCATGAAGCAGCTACTTCCATTCTACGGCGTAGCTCAGATGTAAACAAAAGCCTTTCCTTTCTTGCACACGTACCTTTAAAGCTTGCACACGCAGTTATAATGGGCAAACTTTAATGGTGAAGTAGTCTCTCCTGATAATAAGCTTTTCTGAATCGATCCAGAATTTAAAGCAAATAAAAATTGCATTAAAACACAATTATTTTCCCCATCCCTAATTACAACCTCATTAACTAAAATTTATTTGACATTAAATACCACAAAGCTTCAAAACAACACGTTATTTCTGCACATATTAGCAACATTTAATCCACAGCAGCATTTATAATTTTACATCAGAAATGGGTGTTAGGGTTGCAATATACAAAGCTGTACTCTTAAGCGTGGAGAGCCAAGATGCTTTACTGTAGAAACGGCTAAGAGGATCAAGAGCAGTGCATGTGGTTGGAGACCCCTTCAAGGAGAGTGGCAAATTAAAATGTCAAAGCACTTAAAGGTGAATAAGTGATATGTTAAATCACAGCTAGGTGACTGTTCGGTGTGGATCCATTTAATGCGAAGCTCACAATTACTATGGCAACCTATACAGTACAGGCCTTTAGTTAAACTGTCAACAAGATGGTGTAAGGGATCATAACTGTTTAATTTTAAAACTAGCCTGTAAAACAAAACCGTAAGTTGGTGTAGGTGACAAAGACTTAAGAAAAACTTACGAAATTGCGTGCAGGTAGGTTGTGCACTGTCCTCTGGACCCTATGGTGACAGACTGGCCACATGTGTAAATGCAATTGATTCCAGGTCCAATGGAGGAGCGGAAAGAGTGGTCGTGTTAAAGTATTATTGTTGTTTTGTTTGATGTTTTGTTGGTGACATGCACTGTAAGAGGCCTGCACAGAGCACAGAAGCCTCATACTCTCTGGAGTTCTGATTCTCACATATTTAAGGTTTGCTCTTTCACATAAAACTTTCATAGAAAAACACTAGTCTTCTCTAGCTTTGCATTCATCTGTCTTTTAAAAAGGCACTGTTTCCAAGAAATGTGATTCTCTTATTTTCTGATCTCTGAAGTTTTCATGTTTTTTACTGGTTTAGAGTATGTTTCTCTTAATAATGTTTGATCTACATTACTTTTCTGTACTTCTGACTTGACTTAAGAAAATGTACAAAAAACTTGGACTTTAACACCAAAGGCTTGAGAATTTACTTGGACTTGAGCCCTCTGACTTGAAAAGACCTGATGCTTCTCCTCCAAAGATTAGTAGAATGTTATTTGAAAAGTCTGCAAAAAAACAATCCATTTTCTTATGAGAGTTAAGCCATGCGTTACTCTCATGATGCTCAGCTACAGTGCTTTACAACCAAAGGCCAAAAAGCAACCCACACATTGTAAATCACTGTTCACCAAAGCATAGAAAAAATCATTATGACAATACTTTTATGCCAAATATTCTATAGAAATACAAGTCTAATGTACTTGTGTTATCATTTTTAGTTCAATAAATAGAGATTTTAAAGCTTACACCAGCTCTTTAATTTTAACATTATATTAGTGTTTCTGAGCCTTGACTTGGGACTTGAATTGGGACTTTAGGACAAAGACTTACATTTACTTGTGACCTGCAAAAGAATAACTTGGTCCTACCTCTGTTTCCCAGTGGTGAGTCGTGCCTGTCTAAACTGGGGTTTTGGCGACATATGCAGTTGCTCAGTTAGTCTCTTGCTGTTTTGTTGGCCATTTTTTTTGGTCCGCATGTACCCCACCTGAAATATTATATAGTGTTACAAATATTGCAAGACGTTTGTTAAGTTTGTGCTATCCATAAACAAAGTCAGTGTATTTGTACAATTGATTGCTGAAACAAACAAACAAACAAACAAACAAACAAACAAACACTTTAAAACTGGTGGTCCCACAGAGTCTACAGTTGTTAGTATCATCTTCTTTAACAGCCAAGCCACATCTATTGTCGTTTTAATTAATGTAGTTTGGATTGACATCTCTCTTTTGAAAGGAACAGTCGCCAAGTAACAAATGGGATCAACTTTTCTGTGCTATCAACTTGTTAAGACAGAATGTTAAGGTTGCTAATTATGCATAAAACAATAATATGTTCAGCATTATCATTTAGCATTTTCTATAATCATTAAAGCTCTACTACCTGATTTTCTTTTTTCTGTCTCAGATTCCACTCATCCCCAAAAGCAGCCTAGGGACCTTTCCTGCTTCTCTTTTATTTAAAAAAAAAAATTTCCCCCACAAAATACTAATACATTTCACCAATCAAAGTTTTAGACTTTAGTTACTGACTTTCAACTATCTCCTCCTTGTTAAACATTACATGACTGAATTGACAATATTTATCAGAGTTTTACGTTGCATCCATTTTCTCAGTTAACGTTTTTCTTTTTTGAGCTGTTTCTCTATGTCTATCTATGAAAATACACTTCATCAGCAGCGAGTAAGCTTCCTGGAACGTCATATGACATGCCGCTGTCGACCAATGGGAGCACTCCTTTTTCGAGCATGTGTTTTTGTGAGCATGTGATTGGCCAAGGTTTTCCATTCATGAAAATAGGTTCTGTTCTATTACAATCCCTATAATAAACAGTAGATAACACCATAAAGACTGTTTTTTGCCACAAATTATTATTTTTACAACATTATTTGGGGTTTAAACCATTTTCTGTTTAACTACAAACAAGTTTAACAGGTTTTTCATTAGCTTCTTGTAACAGTAGCGACATCTCTTTTTTATCAAAGGCTGAATGCTATTAAATTGCAGGACCACATTGAATGCAGGTTAATAGTTTGATTCTTACCAGTTATGGTAAACTTGGAGCAAGACAAAAGACCAGTCAAACACTTAATTGAGACTAGAGCATAGTCCGACTCAGCTGGGCATGAGAATACAGTGCCTGATATCAATAGTTCTGAATTCTGTGCAGCTCTACAAAGTAGATACAGATGGCTCACAAACAGCATGCATTATGTTAATGACCATACACTTCTAACAAGATTTTTTTTTTAAAATGTTCTAAAATGTTGCAGTGTTTTGAAATGCATACAGAAGTAAATCTTTGGTCGTCATTTTTATTTTATGCAGTTTGTTTTACACTTTATGCTCTTGACTCACTCCAATGACACTGAAAACTTTTTAGATTTATGTTGAAAGCTGCATTTTGCATTTAAAAAATAATCATACATGAAAAATATCTAAATTTCAGATTTGGGCCTGACTTTGAAGCCTCATGCCTCACGGACAGCCAGGCGTGATTAGCATATGTTCCCAGCGTACGGAATGAATCTGCGGAGGGATATACATACATTAGCGGTTGTCCCATTAGCGGGCCGGCAGAGGAGCTGATTTATGTTTTCTGTTGGCATCAGCTGACAGGAACATTAGTGTTACAGATGGGGACAGGTGAGGCTGTCAGGACCATCAGTCTGCAGGTGACGCACTGCCAAAATGATGTGAGACGAGCAGGCAGCCAGGATTATGGGCTTCGTCAGAATCAGAGAAAAAAAAAAAAAAGCCTTTGCGGCAGTGCACCCAGTGGAAGATTACCTTGTCAGTATCAGAGGAAAAACACTTCTGCGGAGAGACAAATGACAATTCAATAATTTTAAATGCCTCGAAAGTGTCTCTCTCTTTCAGAACTCAATTACGGTGATAAAGGCAACTAATACAAGTTCACTGGGTTCGTGCCCAGATCCTGACAAGACGTATCGCATCATGTGAGCTTATGACTTATTCATGGTCTATTATACTTTATGATTGCTATCACTTTGGCACTAAATACAGTTGACATCCCCGCACTGTACTGTATGAAAGTCTGTTTGAAATATCAAGGCAGATATACTCCAACGGAAAGCTACTCCTGTCAGAGGTAAGACGCAAGTAATATTTCAGGGATTTCTAGAAAGGGACATGAAAAACCGCTCAGTTCTCTTTATATTTGTTGTGCAGTATTGATACTTGTATTCCATGTGAGAACAATACCAATGATAAAACAATAGAGTGAAGATGTAAAGGATTAGTCACACAATATAGGAATATTTCCAAGTTTTTTTCTAGCGGGGTTGTATGAGGTTCTTGTGGACTGTGCACATCTGAACCAGACTTTCAGGTACAAATGCTTTTGCTTAGAGAGAGATATGTTACGCAACTGGCCTTGGGCTTTTTTTGTCTTGATATACCCCACCTGGAATCATGACTTTTACATAAACAGGACAATGTTGTTTTCTAGCTGATTTTGTAAAAAAAAAAAAAAAAAAACAGAAAAAATGGCGGACCCAAAATGGAACCTTGTGTAACCGCAAAGTTACGGAACTCTTTTTGAGGTAAGTATGTATTATCGCAATGTGACACAGAACCATCTGGGAGGGCTTCCATAGAGTAACCTTAGTTGCTTGGGACACTTTGCATGGACCAAAACAAGATGAATTTTCAGCAACAAACAAACATTGCGAGAATCCACCTTCTGTGCAAGCAAAAGAGATAAAAGTACATCTATCTATCTATCTATCTATCTATCTATCTATCTATCTATCTATCTATCTATCTATCTATCTATCTATCTGTCTATGTTTTTCTCTTTTATTACAAGTTACTGATAAACTCTTAACTCTCACATTGTAACTGTCATAGATAGAGAAAGGCAGATAAACTGAGAATAAAGGGGTTCTTGTGGTGTTTGGGGGAAGCATCATACGAACAATGTGAACGACAGAAAGGGAGAGAAAGACAGAGGAAAGCTGGAGACAGCGAGCGAGTGAGGAGAGAATCAAACGCTGGCTGAATTGGGCCCAAATATCCAAGGTTAATTTTGTGAGAAAGCTGCAGCGCACAGATAAGACCGTCCCTGCAAATGAGTTCTGCCTGCCTGGATTACAGCTAAATTTATGCAGCTTCCCTTATCCTTTCACAAGCCCCTCTGAAGTGGCATAATTAACTTGCGCACATAAAATGTGCACATTTTCTGCATGGTGGTAACATTCCTCATTTTACTGCTTTGATTTTTTTTTTTGTCCCATTCATGAAGGTACTTTAAATTTTGCTTTTTCCTCAAGTTTAGAGATTTGTCATTGTAATGGCACAAGATGAGTCTTTGGCTGCTTAATCATTCTAATTACTCAATGGCTAAATCTCTCCTGTCACTGTTGTCCACATACACACAACAAATGAGCAGTTCAATTATATCCAAGTGAGTACAGGAAAACAATAGGAGGAAATGATGCAAAACAGGTTGAATTTCTGAGTCATGATTAAACTTTACGTATCTCCAATGTAAACACGCACAGGGCAGGTACCACAGTGAAATCCCCACATGTCCAGGCCCATCGAACTCCTCCAATCTTCAAAGCATATGCTGCCGAGATGCAAATATGTTAAGCTGCACTTGAGGACAGGAGGATATGCTGCGTTATTACCCAGATTTCTCCCATCATGCCTCGGGCTGCTCTGTTTATCTGCCCACTTCCCTAAAAGCTCTCCTAAGCCCAAGTAAGTAACAGTCCCCTTTATCACAATTTCACTGTAATGGCTAACAGCAAACTGATAGACATCACAGGTGTCAAACTCCAGGCCAATGGGGTGGTCCATTTCTACATCCTGGGTGAGCTAGTTTGTATTTGATAAGCTAGTGTTTGCCTGTGGTCAGTTAAAGTAGAGTCACATATTCAGGTGTTTTAGACTGTACTGTAATACGATACAGGGAGTTCATACTCTCTACTGTTTTATGCTTTACTCAACAGCAGTAATGTTTATAATATTACACATAAATGTACACCATGTTAGCTCAAATGTCATCCATGCACAGGAGGCAAATGAAAAAATATATTTTCATCATAATTTAGATGGTTCTTAGAAATGAGATCAGCAGAATCATGCCTATCTCACACAGTACCCTCAGCTGGAAAGAAACATCCAAAATAACTTTTCTGTTCCAGGACAAGGGCTAGAGATTAGTGAGAGTACACACTATGCATTTAATAAAAAAAAAAAATAGGCCAATAAACTGGACCAAATAAAGTAAAATGCATAATGCTTTCAAATTTGCTCTATTTAAAACAAATGATGTCCATAAAATGATGACACTGTTGTAAAAAGAGTTTTTTTTGTGGGATATGCGCCCTCTACTGGTTAAAAGTTATGCAGAGTTGTTTTATACTTGGTTAAAAAGATGCATTAAATATATCTTGCCTATAGAATTGCAGGATTACATCCTAACAGCTGAGAAAGTCCACAATTCAATGAAAGTATGAATACAGCATAAGCTTCAGGAGTCACAGGTTTTTGCTTTGAAGGTTTTTATGTCATGAGAAACAATTCAAGTGAATTTAACAGTTGGTCTAGATCCTTACTGTCCCATGTATTTTTCTAATTTGTTAACTTCTTGAGGAGCATGCACACAACAGCTTGGCCTGGCCATACATGCTTGAGTAACATGATGATCAGTTGCATTATGATGTTGATGTTGTGTTAACTCAATTGAAAGTCATTAAAATGACTGCAATTCCAGTGGAACTGAAGTGGTCGCAGAAATGAAAATGAATTTTGGGAAATATGCTCATCACTGTTTACTGCATATATCACTGCATATTTTTGCAGTTGGTTTGGAGGGTTATGTGACCTAATATGACAACATCCGAGCACGGTAAGGAGTTAAAGTTTAAAAAAAGCAATATCTAACAATTGTACCCCTCTGCATGATGTGGATAAATATTCCAGTGTTTACTGTTGTTTTTGCTGAGTGACACCACCAACTTGGAGGCACTTTGATTGTGTTCTCGGTTATATCTGCACAGTTTCCTTACGTTCAATTTAATAAATAATGATGAACAAATATGATATACAAAAACCAGGACTTTTTCAGTTAGACTAATGAAAGAAAAAATCCTATGTCCAGAAAACATTTTCCCCATAGACCACATTATGACTGATGTACGGCTGACAGGACACCTACAACTTCCATAGTAGTCAGATAATGTAGTGTTTGTTGTCTTTTTCTTTTTTTGTTTATTATAGTAATAGTAATAATAGTTAATAATAGTAATATTTTACATTATGGTAATAGTAATATACAATTTTTCTCTGTTAAAATCCTCAAATTGGCTAAAAAATTAGGATTATTATGATTCCACCACTGCTCTCACCCGCTCTCTGGGCCACTTTACGAGAAATTAAACCCGGAAGCCAAAAACTTTAAGGCCATATGCACCAATGAGCAATGTACATTGAAATTTAACTGCAGCCATCCTGTTCTAATAATACATATGTGATTATAACACTGCACCATCTGCAGGCCAATTATAAACACTGTGAACAACTTAGAAAAAACGTCTTTGTCAGAAATGTGCATTTTTAGAACTGCCACTGTCTGATATTTAGAATTGAACCCACATTTTTTCACCTTTTCCATGCACACCCCGCTGACTGGAGAATTACCCCCCGTCGTCCAACTGCCCTTTGATGGGAATCACCGCTCCGAGCTGCTATACTGAGGGAAATTCTCAATATGTTATTTTTAATGAGAACACACAAGGTTTTGTGCCAACGTTTGACGCTGGGTTTGTTGATCCCTCGGCGACTTCTCTAAGTCTGTGTTCTTCCTGAAACAGTGAGAAGGTCAGACTTGTCTGGAATTAGCTCCAACACAAGCTGCTGCAGACTCCACACAAAGAACTGTAAGGGACATTGTGTAGTATTTGTATGGTAAACAGTTCAGTCTACTTATTACAAAAAACAAAAAAATATGATGTGTATATATTTATACTGCGTTCAAGGTTCAATTTATTGTGGTATGATTTTTATAAAAAAAATGCTTGAAATATGTAGAGTTGAATTTCCTTTTTAATGTGTTACTTTAAATAATAACTCTAAGTCATATTTACTTAAGAAAACTGTCACAGAACAACTTTTTTCCAATTTTATGACTCCAGAAGGCTTTTGCAAACATTACTTTGAACCACAACATTAAGACAGAGCTGAGCATGGCAGACTTGATATAATGTCATTTGTTTTCTTTTACTGGATGTGGTGAGTACAGTTTGGACTTTGTGCAGGTACTAATTTTTTGTTTGCTTAGGTTTGATAAAAAACTGTGAGCTAACAGACAGTTAGCACCATGAGGTTTGCATTTTGACCAAGCCATAACAATTATTTTTTGATTGGTTAGCGTAGTTTTTGTGGCAAATAACACTGACCTTAGTAAACCAGTTTTGCTTTGCATTTTGCTTTCTGCTGTACAGAAGAGAAAAAAGGTTGAATTTATGTTTGTTTCAACATATAGTTATAAACACTAGGCCTACTTTACCTGTCAAAGAAACTAAATAAAATATAAAAACAATGCTATATTTTCTTGTTTATTACAGGAAATCTCAATGTATTACCTACTGTCAACATTTTATCAGAAAGAAAGCAGCTGATTTATTGCTCACTCAAACTTTATTTGAGGAGATTTACTATTGAATGAATTATTATTAACACCAGCAGTAATATTAAATATGAAATAACAAAGGTTGTTGTGTGATCCATAGATTTATGTATTTATGGTTATAATACATCTGTTTAGACAATTACACAGCAGTTTGTTTAGCAAGCTTCATGCATGAGACCTGATTTACTGACTGACAATAAACTAACTTTAGCTAGTTTGCTAAAGCACTAAGTGGTCTGTATCAGTGGAAGCTAACCTAACTCGCCCAAAATACATCATTCCACAGTAAACAGAGCCGCTCTGTGGAAGAACTGCTCTCATACTTTTACAGTGATGTGATACATTTTAAATTTTCTGCATAGGGCCTACTCAGTTCTACCTATGGATGGATTTTAAGACCTAAAGCCATGTCCGCCACAGATTTTTCAATGAGGTTTGCCCTTTGAAGAACACACTGCCCCCTCAAAGATGTCTGGTTTGTTTCTGTGTTACATCAGCCACAACAGCCCATAGGCAAGCATACTACAGCCCTCATGCTTGCAGTCTTGTGTGATTGGTTTTGATAAATGGTTTAAAAGATGGGACAGTGTCAATAATGCTGCAACATCTGACCATTTTGAGTTGAATAGATCATCCTTCTCTTTTTACAAACCCCTCAAAGCTACGTAATTCACAACTGTCTTGTCTTAAACCTTTCACATTGGTACAACAACCAGTGTTTATTCCTTTTTTTTTTTTTTTTTTTTTTTTGTGTGTCCTATTCCTCAGCTGGGAAATAGTCCCACCTCCTTTTGTCCATGTTCCTGCCTTTCAAGTGCTCCACACTCCCTGTAATTAGTGGTTAGGGTATAAATCTGCATTGAGAGATGTTTATAATCAGCTTTAAGAAACAAATGAACCCCAAATAACTCTGTTGGGATGTGTTTTATCAACTGAAAACATACTCCACTTCACTTTATGTAACACAGTGCACTTATAAAAACAGTTTGAGTTAACAATTTAGCCGTATATGTACATATTTTTAAGTTCTTACAGTATTTTTTTTGGTTTTTTTGCAGATCGTCATGTGATTTTATGCAAACTATAGAAAGACAGTTTGATTTTGCCATGTTTTTTTTTTTTTTGCAAAATATTCATCATTGTTATAATTATATTCTTTGCAGGTTTAAAGCCACAAGCTGCAAGTAAAAACCTCCTGGAAGAGAATAAGTAGATTTAAAAGATATTATTGCTGGAGAAAAATGGAGCTTACAAATGAAAGCCTCCGTGCCACGCTTTGTCCTGCACGTCACTATGGTAACAATATAATTAGTGAACGTGCTCCATCATCGTCAGCAAGACAGGGCTAAAATTAATTTCCAACATTTCACAAACGAGAAGATGAGCTTGAGATGGGATGGATTGGCTTGGTTTAGTCAGATAAAAGCTCTGCTGATAATGGCTGATGGTTTCTCTTCAAAACTCAAGGCCTAAACCGGATTCTGCATTTGGCGACTGCACAAACTCGGCGTCCTGATTCTCCGCCGAGTTTTTATCAAATCACTTCCATCGTAATCTTCTCCCATCGCTTTGCATGTGGAGAGATGGGTTGAGAATTATGAACCTTTGTCCTGAGCTGCTGCTAAAATTCACAAAGCCTAAATGACTTTTTCTCCATATCTGATGTGTTGATCTCTACAAATTCTTGCCAGACGCAATTGTGGTTTTGCAAACTCTCAATCACTCCCATTGTGATGAATGTCGGAGTAATCCAGCAATTTGCACAATCCGGATTATTTTATCATCTCCCTCATGATAAACACTAGCAAAACAAAGTCAGATTTCATTTACACTATCCAGGCCGAATAATCACACTGGAGAATTATTTATCAATCTGAGAACATGGCCTACTTTTGACTGAGGCTTAGCACCAAACTTCATCTTTTGGCCCTGTGCACTAGCTGCGACTGTCTACTTTTTTACACTTTTAATTCAAATTATCCTGACCCACTCACACTTGCAGTTTGCTCTGTGCCCAAGCATGCTTCACTCAGTATGTTTGCCCAGTCATGCTCTGGCACTAGCTTTTTTGAGGTTCAATACAGCATTTACTTAGCATATAGTCAATGAGGCCATCTAATTAGTTGCTTTTTTCAACATTTATTGAACTATTGGCAGATATTCTAGTTAAAGGTATCAAATGATGTTTTAAATCAAGGCTGTTAAACTCATTTTAGTTTAATACAGCCCTATTTGATCTCAAGTGCGCTGGACCAATAAAACTTATAAACATAATAACCTATGAATTACAACAACTCCATTTTTTTTCCATTTGTTTTAGTGCAATGAGGTACCATGTATTGCAATACAGTGGTCCTTTGTTTATCGCGGGTTACGTTCCAAAAATAACCCGCAATAGTTGAAATCCGCGAAGTAGTCATTATTTTTTACAATTATTCTATATGTTTTAAGGCTGTAAAACCCCTCACCACACACTTTATACACTTTTCTCAGACAGGCATTAACATTTTCTCACATTTCTCTCTGGTTTAAACACTCTCAAAGTTCAAACCTTAGCATCTTCCTCTGCCTTTTGGGTGTGACCGCAGGTGCCTTTGTCGATGCAGAACATTTTGTCAACATTGTGGGTTTTGTCGGGAGAAACCTTGCAAACATACAGCACTTCAGAGTCACACTGCTAGCGATCGAACATTTATGTAAACTTGGCAAGCCGAACGCATTCTGTACTGTACAGGAGACACGGCATGGAGGAGATTGATTGACAATGGTCTACAGTTCCTTAGCCAATCAGGACGCAGAACACAATGCGCGAGTTCTCCCTTAGCCAATCAGGACGCAGAACACAATGCGCGAGTTCTCCCTTAGCCAATTAGGACGCAGAACACAATGTGCGTTCATACGCTGTAAAAAAAGCATGCAAAATTGCACCAAAAAAAAATCCGTGAAACAGCGAGCCTTCATAACATATGTCGTTGATGCTAATGCTATTATGGTGGCAGTAACTAAGCTAACCGTCACTGCTGCATCACTGATCTCTTGGTTACAGTTAAAAAACAGTCATTCCATCTTCTCTCTTCTCAGTTGTCTTCGCAGCTGTTGTATTTTCCACCATGTTGAGGTTCATAGTGGCACTTAACATTATATTTCTTAAGCACTGAAACCTGCTGCACACACACTAAGCACACAAGTCTCCCATTCTCTTCTGTCAGGTCTTAGCCCAGTTTGTTTGAGTCTGAAGAAAAGCATGTTTTAAGTTACAGCTGTCAGCAACTGGGATACAGTGTATACAGCAACAGTATCCCAGTTTGTTTTGGAGTTTGTTTGTAGTGGAACTGGATTTCTTGAAACTGGAATTCTTGCTTATCCTGGTTTCTGGAATCAGGAAATGATGTTTACATGCACAAAAACAAAACCGTAATATTTAAAAAACCTTGCAGTGATTGATCAAAACCAATGGTGTCTTTGGGCTCCTCATTATTGTAATGATCAGCACCCCAGCCTGTTACCGTGGAAACCAGGGTTCAATTAACTGGGATCTAAATACTCCAGACACAAGGGATCACAAGCCAGTGTGCCCTTTGTGATAAATGGGGAGGGTTGAGTCAGGAAGGGCATCCGGCCTAAAAACCTACTCCAGACTAAATATGTAAAACCTTGATGACTCACTGTGGCATCCCCTTTTGTCGTCTGGTGGCAATCATAACCAATAATGTACTTCATCACTATCAGACTGAAAACGACTGTACATCTTGACTCGTGTTGCTCAAGTTATCACAGCATCACTGGTCATGAAAAAAACTAGCTTTTAAAACAGAAATACAATGTTTTGAGAAACTAACCTATAGTGAACATCTGAGGAGTTTAACAGATGTGACAAATGCACCATACTTTCCAAAAATGATCCAAAACAATTGAAAAACCTGTAAACCCAGATTTCCAAAGTGACTTACAAAGCACTGCCGGTAAATATCCTCAGCCTACGCCTGGTTGAACACTTTAAAAGCTCTCTCCAACTGTTTACCGACAAACTGGCATCCGTTCTTTCCTTTTTACCATTTGCCAAATACATTTTCCCCGAGCTTCTTTCACTTGATGTATTCTCAGTGTGTTTTATTAGTGACAGTGATCACTTTGCCACTGTGGCGCAGAGGGATTGGAGGGTTTGCCAACTTCCCCCGTTTGAATGTTCCCTGATGAATAGTACTCCATTATTAACACTGCCGAGCACATTTTGTGTCTCTCCTGCAATCAGGGCATTGATTGCAGGACAATGGATGTGTTTGATTGAGACAGACTCTTCACTAATTCGACTTGAACAAAAAAAAAAAAAAAAAAAAATCAGCGGCACACAGACACAAGGTGGAAACACACTGGAAAAAAAAAGTCCTTTCAGAGAGGTCACAGCGGTCGCAAACTTTACTTTGTACAAGATGCATTCAGAGGACACTCGTTCAAATACTAATACGAGACTACAAAATTCAACTCAAGCATGTTCAGTTTTTGAATGGTTCGTTCTTTGGTTGTTCCATTTCAAAATGAAATCCAAAAGACAGATAAATGAGCCGCTCTGCTTCTAGGGATTATTGGACAACTGATTGTTTATCGGTTTATCGGATTGTTTATCTCATAGAAATAATGGCGAGGACAACCTTCAGGCAACTTTTTTAGGTCTTGCAGGTTGTTTTGAAAAGGAACAAGCAAAGAACAAAACATACACAGATTGTAAGTCTGTAGAAGTGTCCGGACTCTTTGACAAGCTGTGTACAGTTGTGTAAGGGACAATCAACAGCTAAGAGTTCCTTTCTAACCAAACATAACACTGCTCCATTACATCAGGCTTGACTCAGTCTTGATCTTGATAATCTTAAGTTTGTACACTCATTTGTGTGACCAAATATTCTCTACGCCAAATATCAGTGCCAGAAATGTGAAAAGAGAATCAACAATAGTATAGGGGCTAATGACTTACCCCTGTCTCTTTACTTGCAACTTTAAAAACACCGTTCTCTATTTTACACTTGACTGATGCTGCCTGTTTTTGACCAGAATTCTACTCTACAAAGTCAGCTATTCATCACACTTTTCCTAAATATTACGTTATATGCAATTTTCCCCAAAGCCGGGCATACATTGTACATTTACTGCATACATTGTGATTTCAAGTGTTTAAGTGAGTGTTTCATATAGAACCACAACTCACATTGTACAAGTCAATATTGAAGCATTATATTCACTCGCTTGGCGTTGAAAAAGTTGAAATACTTCAATAATGAGAGTGATCCCCGAACAAGGAGTCCTCCTGATGTGATGGTGTAACCCTGATCCCAGCGTCATGGAGTCTGACCTGGTTCTACCTGGGATTACATGGTTCCTTCTAACATCTAATGGCCTGGTTTAGTCCAGTTTGGCCTGGTTTTGTCTGGGATTTTCCAAATGTTTGAACAAAACCTGCCCAGATCCTTCAGAAATGGAGACAGAAGAACTGCTAGAACTGTTGACGCTTTGAGGCAAACATCAAACCAAATATTGATTTGATTTTACTCTGTTTTTTCAATTGCATTTTGTAAACGAAATAAAAATCACCAGACTTTATAGTTTAGTTTACTTTTTATATCCACACCAGCCCTAATTTTTTTGCACAATACTACTATACTACTATAATAAACATATCAGTACATATGCTCATATCACATTTTGGACAATCAGGAGTTGGAATTTCCTCTCCTGGTTGTATGTAATGCCTATATTGAGTGACACAGACGTCAGTGAACACAGATGATGTAATATAGATTTTCATACGTAAATCCTCAGATTGTCCCTGAATTAAGGAGGACTCAGGAGCTCTAATCACCCCAGTGTATCTGAACCTCTGGAAATTAGCCGCCACTAATGATCCTCTTTAATTTTAATCTGTTTTGCAACAATTTGCGAGCTGTGTGCATTCAGGATGAAGCGATTCGCCAGAGACTGTATCATTCATAACTCCTGCGCTCTTTTTCAAAATGATTTGGCTGTTGTTAAAGAGGAGACGTCTCCCTGTGGAGCCTTCTATCACTACCTACAAGCGCTCGCTCTGACCAGCAACAAAATACGGCAACAGCTTGTAGGTAATTGATCAGCCAAGTGAAGTGTAAAATATTCATTTTCTACTTGAACAGCCAGATAAATCTCCAGGGAGGGTTTGGGAGGAACGCTGCTGGAAATATTGCTTATGCACCAGGAGCTGGGGTCTGCGGCAGCGCGATGGTGAGGGTCCGATAAGAAGGGCCAGTGCTGCTCACTCATGCAATTCTCTGCTCGGCTTTAGACCGAGACTCCAAATCCCCCACTGCAGCCGGGATTTGAGCAGCCGGGCTGAGGACGAGAGCTCCACGACTGGGGTTAAAGAGACCGTCTCTGGCCTGGCTGCTCGACCTGTTTGTGTCGGCTACAGCTACGACACACTGCGCCTTCTCCACAGCTCACAGGCTCCTGGAAAACCTGGATTATATTGGACCGGCTATAGTAGCTTCTGCTGTTTGTGGCTGTCATTTTGTTCTCTTTAACTAAGAAACTTGTATTGTTTTCTGCATCATTTTAGAATTTGTCCCTTGGTTAAGTTCCACCAACAACATTAAACCATTAACAACTACTTCCTGTTTGTGCACTCCTTAAATTGTTGATTGTTAGCACTTTTTCGATTCTTTTTTCATTTAACTGACAATTTAAATCACAAAATGCCGTTCATTTGTCGATGTGTTCTATCAATGAAGCAGCCATTGAAACAAACAGGGCACAAGCCTTGCCTCACACAAAAGGCCACCACGATAAAAAGGTCACCGTGTCAGAAAGTCTGTTCCAGAAATGTTTTATTTTCACTTTTACATTGATCCGACCTGAATTTATATTTAATCAATAGTAATCTATAAATGGTAATGTCTGTGTTTGATTTACGGCAAAGCAGCTAAAATGTTAAAAGCTTTTGGTGTTTTCTGATTGGCTGACCTTTAGCTGTGTCTGAGGGTGTTTGACCTTTGGTTGTACACACCTCCACATACTCCCTCAACCCCCCTGAGCACACTAAATACAGAAATACAGATATAGGGTGTATGTTATGCCCATAGACAGTACAAATAGTGGATCTAATAGAAATAAAAGTCTAGCTTCATTCATTCATCCACTAATCTCCCTTAATCTTAGGGTTAAAAATTGGGGCACATTAACTTCAGGTGTGGCCCACCTTCCTGGTGCGTGGATCATTTACTAAACATATATCAATATTTTATTTGATTTTCATTTGATAGAGTTTTGCAATATTACGGGTGTTTTATTTTGGAAAAATAGTCTACTTCTCCTGGAGTCTCTTTCCCACAATTGACTCGACAATTGACTTGACTCCAGCTAAAATGAGGAAAAAACAATTATGGCTGAAAAGCTGCTGGAGAGTTCACTGCAACAGGTGATACACAAGCCCCAATCCCACTCTTTGTAATCTGTAGTGAGTGGCTCCAATGAGGCTCTGAAACCATTAAAACTGCTTCACCATATAGAAACAAGAAGCACCCTACATTAAACGAATCTGAATTGAATTTTTTGAAAGAAAATACTAAGAAGTTATATAAGAGTACCATCAGTCCACATGGTCTTTGTCTTTACTCTTTGAACGCTGTTTCTCAGGGCTGGATATGGCCTCTGTTTTCAAGACAGGGAAGGTGCTCTTGTGACCTTTAGTTACTACAAATTAAAGTAAGTAAACTTTATTCACACAGCACCTTTCACAGATAAAAATCACAAAGTGCAAAAACAAAACACATAAAACAGTAAAAACATAGAAAACACCAAAGGCCCCAAAGACCCAGTCAACTAAAAGTTTGTCTAAATCAGTGGTGTCAAATTCAAAATGGTGAGGGGCCGTGATAGTAAATAATAATCCTTTCAGGGGCCGAAGATGGTGACATTTGGAAGCTTTTATTAAATTTTGAATGTGAGATTTCATCTTCATTTGAGTCTTGCATAAGTAATCTTTTAACATTAATTTCCTCCTTTCATGGAAGCTGTCTGTGTTGTAGATTTGAACAGGTTTTAAATGGATTTTAATAAGTTTTAATTGGATTTGAATAGGTATTAGTCAGTCATTTTACAGGTTTTATTTATCTTTGTAGCAAAAATCAAAAAAATATAACTTTCCAAATGTATTGAAGGGCTGCATAAAACATTGCAAAGGGCCGCATTTGGCCCCCGGGCTTTGAGTTTGACATGTGTGGTCTAAATAATAAAGTGTCTTGAGTTGCTTTTTTAAAAGACAAAAGCAGGAATGACATATCCCTCTATGTTTTAAAACCAGTCTTTGGATGGTTTTGACCTGAGAGTGCAGCCAGATTAAAAAGAGGTGAGCAAGTCTTGGCAGCCTGACAATGCAAAGAAACAGAAGTCAAAACTAAAATGTTAAAATCAATTTGGAATTTCACCACTGTTACCAGCTGCCAACGTATGCCCTACTGTTGGCAGCAGCATTTTGTTCACTCTGAAGACAACTCGGAGCAGATAAACAAATAAAAAGAGAAAAGGTCAGGCAACTTTGCTTTAGGTGCCTCACAATCTATTAACACAAAGCAACTCTGCATGTACCTTTTGTCAACATTTGGTGCTGTAGGTGGTCTGTATAGAATGCTACTGGCCGCTTCCGTCGTCTTGTTAGTAAGTCAGTCCAGGGACCATCCTTTGTTATATATTTTGCTCAGTTAATGACATTCGACTCATATAACCCGCTCTGCTTCACACATGGCTTCACTGCAGCGTCTTGTGCTGTGCTAAACACTTGATAGTCTGCAGGAAGATGACGAAATGCCCGGCTCACAGCGCAGCAGTGTTTTTGTAATTAAGTAGTTAAAAATCAAAGCAATATGTGGAATGATTAATTTTTAATAACATGGAGTTTTTATGGCTGGCTTAATTGAATACCTTATCTTTATTACGCAGATGCTTCATAAATATGAAATATTACACATTACAGATAGCTGCTGTTGAAAACTGCACTGAAGCATTTAGAAATATAATTAAGCTTAGCCAAACTCAGCGCAGGACTTTCCCTCTGTGCAGTGTTTTCCTGCAAAGTGTTATCTACAATGAACCTATATTCACTAAATAATAAACAGCTTTGTGGACTTGAAGAGAATTAAACCGAACTTATTTGATGTGTTATTGTTTTTCTGCTGCGGCCTTGAGTAAAAGTACTTTTTAAAGATCAATGTAAGCTCTCCGACAGGGTTGATTAATGCGGGATTATTTGCGTGTAAAGTGTAATCTGGTCATTGTTCGGGGTCTGGTCAGAGCAGGATTTGTGGAGACCAAAAATCATTGTCGGCAGTGGATTACACAAAGCCATGGCATATTAAAACTGAGCAATTCAAATACAAGGTGGTACAGTATGGACTATATTTGTCAAAACAAAACAAAATAAAACCTCATTAAATTATACAGAATTTTGTGGCTTCACACTAAGGTTGTAGTACTTTATATGGTCTTGGATTTGAAACTAGTCTTAAAGATGCATTACTTTAATTTTTTCCCTGTCCTGGTACCAACCGCACCCCACAGACCCAAAAAACAACCAACCTTTTTGCTTTTATTCTATTAAAAAACACAAGATTCCTATTCACTTTAAACCTGGCTATACTCTGTGTCATGTGTCATAAACTAGTCCACCCTCAGTGAAGAATGTAGTGAGATGTGTGTGGGTGAAACCAAGCAGGCCCTTCACTGGAAGATGTATCAACACAGAAGGGCCTCAGTCTTAAAGAGAAAGGGCATTCAGTGATGTCTGAATCTTATCCATGAAGCCCAGGTGGTTTGAAAAAGGAGTGAAGGAAGCCATCTTTGTGAAGTTAAAACAACCCGCTTTGAACAGAGAACAACCTTTCCTCCATTTACAAAGTTGTGTTGAAACCAAAACCTAGACAGCCTCACTCTAAAAGGCCATTAACACCTGAAGGAGTAGTTATGCTAATGATCCATGAGAGCATACAACTCTGCCCTCCAGCACTGACACATTTCAAACGTTTACTTAGCCTTAAAGTTGGCGAGGAAAGGGATGCACATTGACAAAGACTTTTAAACACAAGGACATTTGTTCAGTCACAAAGTTTCAGAACAGCTCTAAAGTAATGCAATATTGTAGTATTATATATATTGTGGGGACCAAAATCTCTTTAAATTATGTTTAAATGGCATTCTTCATAGAACTAAATCATTTCATTTTTTCGCACTAGTCCAACTTTAGACACTTAGAAAAGACAAGCTTAGTTGACATGATTAAAGACTATTTTTTATTACATTTTTCTTTTTTTTTCAGAGGAGCTGGAGGAAGTGTCTGGGGAGAGGGAAGTCTGGGCATCTCTGCTTAGACTGCTGCCCCCGTGACCCGGCCCCGGATAAGCGGAAGAAGATGGATGGATTTTTCTTTAAATAACATTGAAAGTACCTCATAACAGTATGAAAACACAGTGACAGTCATTTACAACACTGATAATGGTCTATAAAGAAGCAGTCTGTTTCCACACAGTGAGACAGTCAGAAATAAGAACCAACCGGCTACTAGTGTAGTGTATTATAGACTTGCCATTTATTTAATAATACAGACGCCACACTAGTTTTATATAGGTGTGCAAATAAATAAATGAAAAAGTGCCTAACAAAATTGAAACAACAAAGGACACATAGTTCAAAGGTAGAGTGAACTAAAAATATTGGACTGTCACTTTAAAGCTTCATTATTATAAACATTCCCTCTGTCATGGCGCCCCTCACCCCTCACAGCAGCTAAGTGACCTTTTGTGGTTTCATTTGATAAAGTTAAACTGAACCAATTTGCCACTAAAAAACAAAAACAAAAAACATTCCATTAAACCTAAGTCTAGACCTTGCCACCTGCAATTATTGCCAATAAGCTTCGCCAAGGATAAATTGCCAATATTTATCTACAATTCTCAGTGTAATCAGATGTGTCCAGTGCTGGGATAGACACTTTTTTGGCAGCCAGTGTTTGAATGTTGAGGGTGATGAGCAACAGCCAATGGGAGTGTCCCTAACTCCAGACCCCTCCTTTATTGAAGCTTGTGATTGGCCAAAGTTTCCACTATAACATTCTCATCTAACAAAAAGAATAAATTACTTATTAATAAGGTGACTTAACAGTGTTCCATAAATACAAGAGAAAATCAGATTTCCAACTGTTAATAAACATGTCTGTTAGGTAAGAGTCAGAGATTTGGAATATAAATGTTTCTAAAATCACACAGCTTGACATGTAAGCTGGCACATTTTATTTTTTGCATGCTTTTTCTGAGTTCTATTAAGTTAAAATCCCAACATTATTGTTTTGGATACCTGATACAATATATTGAAAAATTATTAATATATACCAAAAAGAATATACGCCAACAACTTCGCCAACACATCTCTGCTTCTTGTGTAAAATGAAGTGTGGCAGTCCACAGAGCAACAGGTTCACAGTTGGCTTTACTTGAACTTGTTTATGGGCAGTTGGCCACATGACCTCTGGTGGTCCCAATCCATTTAGTACTGCTCCTGAAGGGACTGAGGACGAGGTCTGCCCACATTCATCCTGCAGAATAGTGCCCCCTGGTGGGATTAGGATCATGCCTCGTCGGGGCATGAATCGAATGTTTGGCGTCTTGCTCAGAGTGTGCTCAGACGGAGGATCAAAGGCGGAAAACCTCAGGACTTGATTATCTATGGCCAAGTGATGAAGCTATAACCTCTGCGGCTAAAGGCTACAATTGTTCAGAAAAGTTTACAGAAAACTCGTGTCAGTCGAGGTCAGACTATCAAACTTAAGTAAAGTCTGATCAAATTAATTTCTCACTTGAAATAACTATAGTTCTGCATACTTAGAACAACATGTGAGAGGACATAAAACCACTTTTTTTCTTTCAATCAAGCATTTAGTGTGCCATTATCTAATTGTCTTTTTGTTGTTCTGGCACCCTAGGGACATTTTCTGATTTTCTGTTATAAAATATGTTAAACTTGACCAATTTTCCCACTCAAAACACTAATACACCAAAGTTTAGGGCTTACCTTAAACATTTAGCTCAGCATCAGACCGATGTGATCATGCAGTTATCTCCATCTCATTAAACCTTGTGTTGAAGCATTGCCTATGTCTATCCAGATATAACTTTGCTTTACTTTACTTTTCTTTATGTTTTTGTTGTTTCTTATTTTTAGTGGTTTTGTTGCGCTGGAACACTTTTCTCTGTATTATTGTGGCTGTTACTTCCTTGTTGACATTGGTGTCGACCAATCGGAATGCTCCTTTTTTCAGGAGTGAGAGCATATGAAAGACTTGGTGTGTGCTGAACATACACTTCTATTAAAATCCTTGCTAATAAAGCCAAGATAACATACTTGAGTTGTTTTTTCAGCAGATGATTTCTATCACAATATGCTATTAGGTGAATCAAAATCACATACAGTACTCTCCATGTATTTGCCAGGTTTAAAAGGCTTAAACGTACACTAACAACCCATTCCATGCCCAGGATATGCAGTGATCTCATAACTTTCTTGCAGTGAGGCCCTGTCAAATATATTGCATGTGCAAAAAGAGAAAGACAAACCCAACAGAATCAAAGATGGCTGACAGGTGTATTTTTATGTTGGGCATGTTCACCAAAGTGTGGGTAGACATTTCTGTCGGTGCTAAACTCTGCTAAAACTGGATAGCTATCTTCATTCTTTTTCTATACTATCCAATTATTTCTTCATTATTATGGTTTCTATGGATTTGTACCAATAGATGCAGAATAAACTCAGACAGACACAGTTGGTTTGACATTATTTTAAACCAAGTGGAAATGGTTGTGAAACAAGAGGACTTCTACAGTTCTCCTAAAGTCCCCTGTAAATGCAACAATGTCGAATCTTGTGAAATTATATGATGCATTTCAGGAGTTTAACAAGTCATTTATCATTAATTCAACTGTTTAGTTTGTTCTTTTGGAGACACTTGGATTGGTCGTAGTACTCCCTATTAATTCTTACATGGCAACGGGGAGTACTATTCACTGGTGCCACTGTAAGATAATGGACAACTAATAATCTTCTGCCAAAACCACTGAAATATTGATTTGTCAGGACTTCAGACTGCCCAGGCTAACATTCATCTGTCTTCAGTTCCAACAGCATCACTCGCATACAAAAGATTCATGTTGGTGTCAGTTCTTGGGTCATTCATGTAAAATAGGAGGTCCTCCAGACTCACAAGAAGCAAGTGCACTTTAAATATCCACTCTTAAGCTCTCCCAAACCTTCTCTGACTGATCCACTGCCAGCTGGCCCGTGATGTGCGCTTTGTGATAAATTCCCCCCTCAGCGTTTTTAAAAACCCTCTCTGTCAGGCTACACGATGGCCGCTCTCCGTCGCGCGGTGACAGACAGCCTGTTTTCCCTCCACTCCTCATCTCTTCTCTCTGCCATAAGCCGTCCTGTCACTCTTTTTCCTCTGACGGCCCCTCGACTCCCCCCCAGGCTTCGGCTATAACGTGACACGACGGCAGACATTAACCTGGGATTAAATCTTAAAGGTAAGATGGCATCGGGGATTTGCCGCTGTCACCGAAGCTTACGGCCGAAGCAGTGCGTTTTATTTTATTTTGCAGGGGAAAAAAGTGGGGGAAGAGAAAGAATGTAATTAACCTCGGCGGTGGGGGAAATTCTATTACAAGCTCCTATTCTGCCATGCAAAGTGCGGCGCGCAGAGATGTCACAGGCCGTCGAGCAGAAAGCCAGGGCTGTCTGCATTTTAAACCAAACTTCCAATTTTCTCCTCCTATCTTTCTTCATTCTCACTGAAGCTGGAAATTGAGTACGGCACACTTATGTGAAGAGGGAGGGCGGGGGGATAAAAGGTAAGGCACATTTCAGGAGTTTAACAAGTCATTTATTCCGTCCACATTACCTCTGTGTTTGTTCTTTTGGAGACACTTTGTAAAATATAGGTTTTCTGATGGAATGGAGAGTGATTCAACATTGAAATAAATTTAGTGTCACCATTACAAGAAAAATGCACACTTGCAAAATTGGCCTTCTAAAGAAAATCATACTAGCTTGGTCGTAGATGTCACCTGCCGTCACTAGAAATTAATGGTGCAATAAACTGTGAGGTATAAATTTGTAATGGGCTAAAGTTTATGGAGCCTGAAGTGGTTACCATGTTTGGAAATAGGCCTGAGTTCAGGATGCATGTACCATGACAGAATGTCACACAAGTTGGCTGTAGCTTATGTAGCTTATGACACTAGCAGCAGTAAACATCATAAAAAGAAATACACAGAAAATATGTTTTCAATGTAAGAGTGATCCGATGTAATGTGTCCAACCTTATTGAAAGCTGCGAATGGGCCAATAAATACATCCAGAGAGATCAGACTTGACAATGTGTTGCATGTATCTGGATATACTCATATCTTTGTGGAGGGGTGAATGGGTCTGAGTGGTGGGTGGCATTGACAGACCTCCTACATCGATGTTGCTGTGTTTATTATTCAAACCATTAATGGTAGAAGCAGAACGCTGTCATATTTACCCCCCTTGGTGTTTATTAATAGGATCAATGAGGAAGTACTCTTATATATTAACATAATATGTCTCATTTGAGAAGCTTCTTACAAAGAAAGCCCTACCTAGGAAGAATTTTGGCATTCAACATTTTTTGCCTAACTGAAAAAGTAATTTCTGGAAAAACAAATCCCACGGACTAGCAAAGCACTCATACATACACCTCAGCCCCGAAATTAGCACTGTCTTATAATATTATTACACCAGTAATTCCTTTGTAATAAATGAGTGATATTCGGTGCAAACATGCAACATGTGCACTATGTTAACATTTACAAAAGTGTTGCATAGAAAGAGCAAAAAAAGGGCACGACAGCATCGTCTCAGTCTCACCAAATGTATTGAGTCATTTGCCATAGACTGATTGATTGTACAGCCTTATGGCATTGGGGAAGAATCATCCTAATCTTAACATATTTTCTCAAATACAGTGGAGAAATTCTGTCCTGTCTTGTCAGACAGTTATAGTTTTCAATATTTCCCATGATCAAGGAAGACTTTGGTTTGGTTTTGGTTTAAAATGCACCTTTTTCCTGAGACTAAGGCCACTTTTACACTCACTTTTCATTAAGCAGTGTTTTGTATTTATGCAGTAATATTTATATTACAAAACCAGACATTTCAGTGTAGCACATGAACTTTTGTGTAAATCTATGCAAATTGGCCATGCACATTTACTTTATTTATTTATTTATTTATTTATTTATTCATTTAATTTTTCATTTTCATTTTCATTTTCATTTATTTATTTATTCCTACTTGTGAAAGGAGGTTTGGGAGCTTGCACATAATACACAAATTCTAGGCGTAAAGTGTGTTCTTTGTTTATATTCTAATGATTGATGATTGATTATTTGATTATTTTTCAGCTGGACTATCTCTCCAGTACTCTGCTGTAGACTTTCCTGGGGAGGCTGAGGAGTGTGATCCCTCTGTAGTTGGAAAACATTGTAAAAAAGAGGAACCACCACTCCTGTCTGCCAGTCCATAGACACTGTGCCCCTAAACACACATCATCTACAGAGGGTCTCAGGGTGGTGCATTACAGTATCTTTACCCCCACCACTTCTGTCATGGGCCATGAATAAGTTCACCTCTGAACCTGTAGACTTCCTTAATACAAATCAATGTCAGAAGCCCAAAATTACCTTTACAATATCAAAACCCTGACCCATTTTGCCACAAACCACATGAATACTCATTTTTACTTCTTTAGGACCTTTTAGGGTTTTGAAAATTGGACGTCTGTAGTTTCAATAAACATTTCCGATATACTTTTCTTTTTGTTTTTTTGTTTTATTTGCATGCTTTTTTGCCAGAAAGGGGTAAGGGTGGACGGTTTAGGATGAGTGGTTGAAGAGTTTCTGGTACCACTTCTTTTTCTTCTCTTGCTCTATTTGTTCCTCCAATTCACTGACTTTCTGCAGAATCAGTTGCTGCTCCTCCTCTTTGTCTTTGAGCTGGACTTTAAACTCCTCGTCTTTGTCTTTGAGCTGGACTTTAAACTCCTCGTCTTTGTCTTTGAGCTGGACTTTAAACTCCTCGTCTTTGTCTTTGAGCTGGACTTTAAACTCCTCGTCTTTGTCTTTGAGCTGGACTTTAAACTCCTCCTCTTTGTCTTTGAGCTGGACTTGAAACTCCTCGTCTTTGTCTTTGAGCTGGACTTTAAACTCCTCGTCTTTGTCTTTCAGTTGGACTTTAAACTCCTCGTCTTTATCTTTGAGCTGGACTTTAAACTCCTCGTCTTTGTCTTTGAGCTGGACTTTAAACTCCTCGTCTTTGTCTTTGAGCTGGACTTTAAACTCCTCCTCTTTGTCTTTGAGCTGGACTTTAAACTCCTCGTCTTTGTCTTTGAGCTGGACTTTAAACTCCTCCTCTTTGTCTTTGAGCTGGACTTTAAACTCCTCATCTTTGTCTTTGAGCTGGACTTTAAACTCCTCCTCTTTGTCTTTGAGCTGGACTTTAAACTCCTCGTCTTTGTCTTTGAGCTGGACTTTAAACTCCTCCTCTTTGTCTTTGAGCTGGACTTTAAACTCCTCGTCTTTGTCTTTGAGCTGGACTTTAAACTCCTCCTCTTTGTCTTTGAGCTGGACTTTAAACTCCTCCTCTTTGTCTTTCAGCTGGACTTTAAACTCCTCCTCTTTGTCTTTGAGCTGGACTTTAAACTCCTCCTCTTTGTCTTTCAGTTGGACTTTAAACTCCTCCTCTTTGTCTTTCAGCTGGACTTTAAACTCCTCCTCTTTGTCTTTCAGTTGGACTTTAAACTCCTCCTCTTTGTCTTTGAGCTGGACTTTAAACTCCTCCTCTTTGTCTTTGAGCTGGACTTTAAACTCCTCCTCTTTGTCTTTCAGTTGGACTTTAAACTCCTCCTCTTTGTCTTTCAGTTGGACTTTAAACTCCTCCTCTTTGTCTTTGAGCTGGACTTTAAACTCCTCCTCTTTGTCTTTCAGCTGGACTTTAAACTCCTCCTCTTTGTCTTTCAGGGTCTTTTTAAGTTCCTCAGATACCTGAACGAGGGAGGACTTTTCTTCTTCCCAGTTGCTGTATTTTGTAATCTCTTCTTGAGCCTTCTCCAGAGCTGCCTGCAGCTCTTCCCGTTCTTTCTTCTGGCAGTCGATCTCGTTCTTGTATAAACCTCTGAGCCGTGCCATCTTGTCCAAAATATGCCACTTCTCTTTCTCATGCTCGGCTTTCTCCCTGTCCTGCAGCTGATGAAGTTTGGCAAAGTTGTCATCGATCTCTTTAGAAACCTGTTGTCTGTCTTTGACAACGGCGTCATATGCTGCTTTGGTCCTCTTAATGATGTTGGTGAAGGTCTGTCTCTCCTTCTCCAGTAGGGACTTGATCTCATTCAGCTCCTTCTGAAGTTTCTCCTCTTTTTCTTTAGCTGCCAAAGCTTTGGTTCCCATCTCCAACTTGAGGAACACCAGGTTCATTCCACGTTCGTCTTCGGCAGCCTGCCTCAGACGGGTTTCAGTGGTGACCTCAGATCTTAACTGGTCGACCAAACCGTGGAGAGCCTTCTTCTCCTCCTCCTCCTTCGCCAGCTTCTCCTGGAGCTCGGTGACAAGGCTCCTCTGCTGCTGAAGTTCTTCTTGCACCTTCAGCGTAGCCGCCTCCATCTCCTGCAGCTGGACTCTCAGGGTGGTGGTCTCCTCGGTGTCAACAGCTGCTGGTGGTGGAGGGCTGTCTGATGTGGTGCTGAAGAAGTCTTTGTACAGCTTCTGGTCATCTTCTGGTGTGTATTCGCCCCAGGGCTTCATTTTGTGTCTTGGTTTGTTCTGCTCGATTTCGTGCGTCTGTCTCGTTCAAGAGTTGAATATGTTGTGGTCTAAACTCTGACGGAAGGTTCACTTTAAACATTCTAAACATTTACTGACATCATCAGATTCATGATGTCAGTAAATTTAGAATGCTGTTTCCATGGTTACATATCTGAGCATATTTTTGAATGGATTTTTTGTTGTGTTTTTTAATGGGCTATTACTGTTGCTAATAGTAAAATGAATTTTTTATATGTTGGGCTTGGGGATATGGTAAAAATGTCTGATTTGTCTCATGTCAATCATAATTTTATACCTCTATCGATTTATATTGATTTTGTACTATTGCCTATATTCCCTTGTACAGGGGACTTCTGCTGTTTCTAATAAAACAAATACTGACCAATTTGCAGGTTACTGGTAATAACAAAGTACATTTTTATTTCATTTATTTATTTTTTATAAAATAAATCATATAAAACAGTTTGAAACATAATAATCTGATTTGTGTAATGAAAATGTGTCTAAAATAAAGTGACCTTTTTTCTAACACATCAATCATTTTGATAAGGCCATATCCAATAGTTCTTCATTGTTTTTGTTTATTTATTTTTTGTTTATTTATTTATTTATATTAACATTGCCGTTGCACATGTGCTTTATAGGACTGTCTGAAAATCATAGAAACAGTCTGATTCAGCCGCAAAGATGTTCCTGGTTTGGAAACCCTGGAAAAGTGAGAATACATTAGACCAATAGGAAGTGAAAGTATATTTTTTTGATGTGGAGACAGGAAATTTGGTACACACATTCTTCGGACTGAGGCAAACAAAAATACTATTATGGCGTTGCCCCTTGTCGGCCATCTTGGACTGAACTGAAATATCAATCCTGTCAGATATTATCCTCCATATTTTTTAACTAACTCATCCTAGGGTGTTTGACAGAATGAGCTTAAATTTGCTCAGCATCATCTGCAGAAGTGGGGCATCAAAACTTTTCCAAATTTTACGCGCAAGTCTTTCAGTTTTAACGTGGCCCTGCCGCAAATTTCGTGTTTGTTTTGTGATTCACCAACATCCCGTATCTCTCTCAAACATTGTCAGATTGAGTCAGACCCAATGAGGCAGTGCACAATGACGCCCTAGACACTCTGATTTGATATAATATATAATATAATGACTGCCTTTAGAAATGGCTCTCCAGCACTAGCCTGGCCAGCTAGACGGCTTTCTCATTGTATTACATACAGAGAACTCAGTCTGGTAGTGTGAGGTTTGAACAGGATTTCAATGCAGAACTAACGCTCGCTGAGTAAACCAATCAGAGAAACGTAAGGAAAGTGACCATCCAATTTCTACGATTGGTCTGTAAGAAAGAGCCGGAGCAGAATACGGAGCAGATTGGACAATCCCAGACTGACTTTCTCTGTATGTGATACAATGAGAAAGCCGTCTGGCTGGCCAGGCTACTCCAGCATCCCCTACACATTTTAAATGGGACTTTGAAACTTGAAAATAAAAGCCTATGACGACCCACCCCTATCTACAAAACTGTTGCCATGGGATCGCCCAAAATTTGTGATATTAATGAATGAGAGGCGAGAATTGAACTCTAATTTGACATCCTAAACGAAACCGAAACAGCACCAAACTTCACCCAAAATTCAAGACAGTTGAATATCTTTTTTGGCAATGCCATTTTTTTTTGGGCGTAGAGACAGGAAATTTGGTTGACACATTCCTTACACTGAGCCTAACATAAAATATTGTTATGACTTTGTTATGACTGGAAGTCGACAATCTTGGACTGAAGTACAGTCTACACACATCCCTCATGTAATATAAAACATGAATGAATATAAAAGCCTATATGACCCACCCCAGTCTGCAATAGTGTTGCCATAAGAACACCCCAATTGTGCGCTACAGTGAATGGAAAATGAAATTTGGCAGACACATCCAGCCTAGGATTGTGAGAAAAAAACCCAGTGGAGACAGTGCCCAAATGCCAGGCAGCCATTTTGACTTGAACATGTGACACACCTTTGTCATAGTAAGGTATTTGACAAAGGGGTTTAAGTATCTCCCCATAGTGTTGAACATAGGAGCTTTAAACTTGCTCATTATCATGCTTTCTGCTTTAATTTCATTTAAATTGGCACAATCCAAATAAATGTGCAGTTACTTAAGCAAAATTCTCATAACATCTTACATAACTGTGCCATGTGACCCATCTGTCTGACAAGACTGAGTGCCTATGTCCACTCTTACTTTAGCCTTAGCTTGAGAAATCTAAGACATTGTTCTGTAAGTGCCTTTCACATTTCTGTCTCACAGCGACGGATGAGAAACACACTTCACAGTGAAAATAGCTTGAATGTTAAAAAGGGAAATTAAAAAAGGGTGGGTTTAATGTCCTCGTACATTGCAGACCACATGAGACCCCCCTTTGGTGGGGCCCCCCTGGAGCTTTGACTGACAGCACCGGTGCTGCCGTTGAGGCAACTCTGCCAGCCGTGGGGGAGGTATTGGCTGGAGGTGAGTGGAGGTAGCTACAGACATGGATGGTCTTTGTGTTGGAGCGCTGGCACAGTCCGAGACAGATGTACCATTCAGTTTGGAGAATCGGGAACTGTGTCATGAATTGTTCCTATTGTGAGGAGTGGGAGCAGCCAAGGATCTTCATGTTTCACAGCAAATAAGGCAGTTTGACTACCTTTTTCTCCTTTGACATCTGCATAGGGTGTCATGGAGGAGACCGAGTAGTTCTGGCAGAAGACGTTTTAGTCATTGTTGAACTGAAACAAAATGTTCCTGTCTAACAATGCAAAATAGATTTCTTTCTAATCTGGCGAGAGCTGAAATTTTTGGTGACATTAGAGACTCTGGTTATAGATAGCTTTTGCAGAAGCCTGAGGAGTTTTATGTGGTACTCATGGCTTGAGTCTGTCTCTTTGAATGCGCCACCCGGCAACCCTTGACGACCAGGTCATTCCTGCATAACTGTCCTGATGTCATTTCTAACATTGCTTATGTGGATGGAGATGGTTCTAATATATTGTTTGCATTCCACAGCAGCATCTTAAAATGGAAATGCACAAGTCTGGATATAGCCTGGGTCAACTTTGCAGAGGAAGATTATATACCATATAATCTAGGTGCATATTTACTGTGTCTATATGGCATGTTAACAGAAAAAGCTTACACAACTCAGTTATGAGAAGTCACTTTTTCATAACATCTTCCTTTAAAATAAATATTTAGTAAAATAAGTAATGATGGAAGTGGATATAAATGTGTTGTTAAATTTAGTCAATTTCTCTTTTACGTGGTCAAACAAAACCTACAATAAGAACAACAGTAACAGTCTGAATCACTGGTATCAAGAAGTGGGATGTTCGGTTAACCCGTAGGTTTCTCTGTGGAGATGAGAGCGCCTTCAGGTGAAACAGTAAATGACCAATCACATCAAAAGGTTCACAGACCTGTAGACTGAAAATAACAGCACATACTCACCAAGTAAAGAATAACAACCAGTGATAATAAACCAAAAAAACGTCCTGATATTGACTTAACTGTTACAGCACAGGATGAAGAGCAATGAGTGTAGAAAAACGAAAACCATCAGTGGTTGTTTAGTGTAGCAATAGTTTAAAAGTCTATGACACCAGCAGAAAATCAATACCTAATGAAAATGAAAGTGCGGGACAAACAGCACCGTTTTTGTGAAATATTACATGGTCAATTACAAAGTTTTGATTGAAAGCACAGTTATAAACTAGCTTTTTGTTGCTGCATAAAAGTCGCCGCTCACTCGATGTTTGTTTCACTCGACTGAGAATAACCAGAATACAGCAAATACAGCCCCACTATTCTGGTTTCTTTCAGCGTTGTAGTGTAACCAGGTTTCTATGATACTGGCTCCCCTTTGTTCTCCTTGCTTCAGGAAAAAGATTTCAGAGCATTAATTGTCGAACTAGTCACTTCTGTAAGAGCTCATATCCCGAAACTACGAGGATCCTAAACTCAGCTTAGTCACCTTTTAGGACATCTCACAACAGACATGACACTTAAACCAGTTTTAACTGTTGTATTGTTTTAAAATTGGGTATATTTTTATCCTTTCTTTGTATTTTTTGATAGTTAAGTAATAAAAAGGACTTCCAGAGGTAAGATGTAATCAAGACAGTAATATCTTGCATCGAATAGTGAGTAAAAAAGGGACTATAGTTGATAATCAGTGGTCTATAACAGCCACTAGAGCAGTTTTTACATAAGAAATGTATGCAGACTTCTAACTGTGTAGAAATGCATCCATAAATACCATTACCATAACAAATACCATTACGCTAAATTCTCCGTTAAAAGAACATGACATGCATTTTTGTTTTCCTTAAAACAATGTAATCCTTAATAACCACAGAATTAAAACCCCCACAAGAACAAACAAAGATGAAAAACACAAAGCAGAGGATGCATGGCTGAGCAAACTTTATAAATGTAAATCGAGCTAATTTGTTTTGCGCTCGGAGTGTGAGGGTGTGCATGAATTGTGGATGGGAAGCCGAGCGCCGGGGAAGGGGAGCATCTGCATAGCCGTCCTGCCTCTATTTATGCCCTTATGAGACTAGATGTAAGTATAAACTGCATTAGACTTCTCTCCAGCAGGAAATATCCCGGGTGTCAGCTTGCATTCCGTCAGCGCTCTCACTGATTGCTTCCTACATTTCATTATGTTAAACGCAGCTTTTTACTCAGAAGGGAGTGTTTTATAGGAGCCAGGCCAGAGGATGCATCCAGGGAACGTCTCGACCAAACGGCACAGGTTTGTCTTTGAAAGTGGTCCAAAAGACTGAAAAATGTTTTTGCTCTCATGGCACGGCATAATTCAAATGCTAAACCGTACCTTACCTTACCCTCATTAACAAATGTTACAATCCTCATTTGTGGTGCTTCTTACAGAGACATTTGACGAAGATTTTGCACTTTTACTTTTTTTCGTAACTGGAACAAAACCCAAGAACAAAGACTAGTGTACTAGTGCCATGCCTGAGTTTGACAACATGTAATTTAAACAATGGTGGAAAAAGGTTGACGGTGGTCAGATGGACTTAATACGACTCAAAATCAGAACTAGTGCCATACAAATGTTCTTTCTATTCCAGAAATAACACACGTTCAAAACCTCTGTGGATGTGTTGCCATGAATTAACACGAGAAAAGAGTAAATCCCTATGTGTTGAGGTATATGCGTACACTGCTGAGTATAATTAGAAGATTTGCTTTTGGTAGAAAGTAAATGCAACGGAGAATACACCATCAGAGAGCGCTATGGCTACTAAACGCTAGCTTGCCCAACTAGTAACATTTTTTCTTCTTATTGTATGACAGTTCATGGCATTCTCTATCGTCCACTTAACAGACAGTTGTGTATAGTATGGTACGATACACTTTTGTGGGAGGTTTCATACCCTGCTGGACAATGGAGACTTCCTCATTGTTGGAGAATTTTTGGTCTCCTGTACGTAGATGTAGGGCAAACCAGTATGTCTTGTGGTCCATGTGAAACCAGTGGAGTCAAGAAAATGTAAAGTTTCATCTTCATTTGAGTTTTACAAAAGTTATCTTTAGCATCATTTTTTTCTTTGATGGAAACTTGTTTTAGTGGGATTTGAACAGGTTATAGTTGGATTTAAATGGGTTTTATGTGGATTGGAACAGATTTTAGATGAACTTGAACAAGTTATAGTTCGATTTGAACAGGTTTTAGTTGGATTTAAATGGATTTTATTTGGATTGGAACAGATTTTAGATGAACTTGAACAGGTTATAGTTCGATTTGAACAGGTTTTAGTTGGATTTAAACAGATTTTATATTTCTTTGTAGTAAAAACTGGACTAAGATTTCATGAACAAATGAAATAAATATGATTCAAATCCATCTAAATCCTGTTCAAATCCAATAAAAACCGCAGTGCCAAAAATATCACCTACATGGACTCAAAATAAGACCCAAAATGCACACGGATTCTTTATTTCATGTGTGAGTGCGCTCATAGAATTGTACATTTACACTCACTTATGGCCGAGATTTAAGTTGCCACATACACGTGTTGTTTTCCCCTGTCTAGGCTGTTGCTGTTGAGCCGACCCGTAAACTGTTTATTGCACAATGCGCTTCACTTTGAACTTGTTACGGCAAAAAAAAAGACTCGGGCGCCGATGAGTTTATGAAATAAAGGCTTGCCAGTGTTTTATTTCTCGGCAGAGAAAGTTCCAACCATCCAGTGACAGAGTCACGGTGACAATGAAGTTGGACCCTGCCTTTCGGTTCAGACCAGTATTATATAGGGGTAACATCAAACACAAAACAAATGATAGGTGGGAAGAAAACAAAAGGGTTAAGGAAGTTTGAAACAAAAGGAAAAACAACAGATGATCATACATTACAAAGAGCCATTGGGGACTAAAGGAAAAGGGAACTGTTGGGTAGGGGATATGTTAATTAACACGTATGTGCTAATTTGATTCACACTTAGATGTAAAATCATTCTTGAGCAGACCTAAACAGATTATGACATTTGGCTAAAGTAAAACAGATTCAAATAATCTTATAAGAAATGTTAGGTATAACAATTGTATGAATAAATTTCCATTACACATCCCTCCTTTTGATTATTCAATAATCATGTCTCTTAAGATAAGAACAATCCTTACAAGAGCAACTCATCAAATACATTAATTCTCATGGATTTAAAAATGTATCATCATTACTGTTGTCCTTATAGGTTTGTATGTTCAAAAGATTCTTGTTGGAGAAAAATGAATGAGTCTATTCACAATCAAACAAAGAGAGAGAGAAGAAAAAATAATAAAAAATAAAGAAAATTTGTGTATTTACAAAAAATAATCAGAGTCAGTGTCTGAGTCCATTGGATGATTAGTGATTTCAAGTGAAATGGATGCCTTTGGGATAATGTGATGCTTTTCACTTGAGTCACATTCTTCAACATTGGCTTGTAGAAAAATGGATGAACATGTTTGCTTTTGTAATCTTGGTGGTGTTGTTAGAGCTTGTTTTGTTGTCCTGGCTGTTGCGATTGTTGATGGAGATCTTGTCCTGTTATTCTGTCTCTGCAGCAGGTGGACTTCTGTTGTCTGGTCCCAGTTGTGGGTTGTCTCTAGATCCTGGAATGATTGCTGTGTATGCAGGTCCTTCACCACCACCCAATCACCAGGTTTTGCGCATATGTGGTGAAACCTTTAGTAAACCAGTGTTGAGTGATGACATCTAACATCCCTCCTTTTGACACGTGGTCCATGCCATGTGTCAATTTAGCAAAGTGTGTAAAAAAAATAAAAATAAAAAATGTTTTGGCAGGCAAGGTTTTTCATCAGGTCCCCACCATACGTCTTGTCTGTATGTGGCACCAGAGCATCGCTTTCTCTTCTGATGTTGCAAAGGATTGTACTGCTGTACTGTTAGGGAGTCTGGGACAGAGATAGGAACTGTAACAAATAATTCATTTTGCAAAGGTGGCTGAAGCGCTACTGCTTTTGCAGCCACATCTGCTCTCACATTTCCCTGTGAAATGGGATCTGAGTTGTTAGTATGGGCTTGACATTTGCAGACAGCAACTGAATTTGGCAGTAAAATGGCATCACGGAGTGCAGCAACTTTATCATGGTGTAAAATAGGTTTACCATCAGACTTTAAAAATTTTCTGTGTTTCCACAGGGTACCGAAGTCATGTACCACGCCGAAAGCATATAGGGAGACACTTTTGTTTTCTGCCAGTTTACATGCCTCTGTCAGTGCTATCAGCTCTGCCGCCTGTGCAGAATAGTGAGAGGGGAGAGAATTAGAAATTATGGTTTCGTGGTTATTGACTACAGCAAATTCAACATTATTGCGTTCCGTTCGAGGATCACGTGAAGCTGATCCATCTACAAAAAGAATCATGTCAGGATTAGTAAGTGGTGTTTCTTTCAAATCTGGCCTTGGGCAGCAAACCTGTTGGAGAACAGCAACACAGTTATGTTTTTCCCCATCCTCAGGGGTGGGAAGGAGAATTGCTGGATTTAATGCATTACACCTTTTAACTGATTCAAAAATTGGTGTTATACCTTCAATTGCTTCTTGTTTAAGGGGATATTGGGTCTTGCAAGGTCTAAAGTCAGATTTTGGGGTGATCACAACCGGTTTGCATTTTTTGATGGGGCCAACATCATCGTAGTGGACAAAAGATTGAGAGAATTTAGATGCCAAATCAGAAATTTTGCAAACTTTAATGCCCTCAGGTGTAGAGATAAGACAAATGTTCAATTTACACATTAAGTCTCTACCCATTAAATTAATGGGACAGAGTTCAGAAAGTAGGAATGGGTGTTTGAATACCGAATCTGGTTCATCCTCACATGTAAGTGGGATGGTGATGTTTTCTTTGACCGTTTGACCTGATGAACCTACAGAATACACATGATTCCCACTCAATTGTGGTTTTGGTTTCAGTTCCAGGGCTCTTAACACAGAGTTTGTGGCTCCTGAGTCAACTAAAAATGATACATTTTGTCTTGAAATGTTTAGTGTATACTGTGGAAATTTCTTGAAATGTTCAGATGTATACTGAACGTATGTTTCAACAGGTTTGTTAGAAATGTGTATTGTTTCATTGTGGTTCAACATGTTATCTTGTTGTTTGTGTGACTGTATATGTGATGTAGTACCTTTGTCTGATCTCATTGGTTGGTTGGGCTCATCAGCTGGGATCCATCCCTGTCCGACCCCCTCCGACTGCTCGCAGTCTGATTCATTGTCTGAAGAAGGTGCTGTTAGTTCAGGGCAGGAGCGTCGCCAATGTCCTTTTTGACCACAATGAAAGCAGGTATCATAGTCCAGTCTTTTGCTGTGTACTCTGCCACGGCCTCGATTTCCCAGTCCATGGTAATGAGGTTTAGTTGAATGCGATGAGTCATGTCCTCTTGTCATATTGTACATAGTTAATGTCGCCAGGTGTAGTTCTCTTTGCATTCTTTCATTTTTCGCCTTTTTTTTTGATAGTATTTGGTCGTATGCATGTGTGGCGTGTCTTCTAAGTTCAGTTAAGCGAGCATTATTCCAACCGATACAAGTTTGTCTAACACCTGAAGCAATTTCTGGTCTCAGTCCATTCAGAAAGTATGTGCATAGATATGTTTCCCATACTCCACGGGTATTGCCTAAATCTTCTGGTGTTGTAAAACCACTGTGAGTATTGTAGGTTTCTGTCAGGCGTGTAAGGAAATCCTCTGGATCTTCATCATCTTTTTGTCTGCAGTTATTGATTTTCTCTGTATCAATTTTGGCAGGAAAATTTTCAATAATGGCAGTGCAGATATTCTTAAGCACTTCTCTATATAGTGCATTAGAATCGTGTTCCCAGTCCACATGATTGCAGCGGAGGTCAATATTTTTAAATTTGTCAGCTATTTTGTGCCAGTCTGTAGGCTTCATCCTCATGATCAACAGTCTTTTAAGTTCACTTATAGTTGGCTTGAAATCTTGGCAAAATGCTAACAATTCCTTTGCAAAAATCTGACCTGATGCAGTAGGATTTGGCAGATGTTGAGAAGCTGCTGCAATTTCATCTGAGATCCATGGCCTAAAAACCAGTGTCGGGCCCTCTGGACCTGATACTTCAACCATGGGCATGTTGAAGGCTGCATTCTGTGTAGTATGATGTCGCAGCCTGTGGACAATAGGTGGTGAGTCCGGGTTGGGATTTTGCTGTGAAGTAGGTGGATCACTTCTGCTGGACTGAGAGTCTGTTCCCCTTGTGGCTGGTTGCGGAGGTTGTCCACTGCATGGCCTTGTCGTAGTTGCAGGGTTGTATGGTGGTGGAGCAATCGGGGGTGGGGGGCCGTCCAGGTCCGAATCCAGCTTCAGGGCAACCAACTGAGAAGACAAAGAAACCTGCGAGTGGGGTGTTTCTTGACACATTTGTTTTTGTGAGAAAGGTATTTGTTTTTGCATTGCTTTTCTATTTCTATTTTCTGCCTCTTCCTTCCACATTTTTAGGCATTCTTTGTAATTTTCTATTTTCGTGAGTTTGTTAACCGATATTTTCCTCTTTTTCTCATTTCACATTCTTTTTCTTGAATTTTTACTTCTAATATATTCACATTTTTCAGCTAAATGATCCCCCAATGGAAAACCAAATTCTAGTGCCCAAGCGGTTAAATATTGTACACTTTTTTCCCCATATTTCCCCTTCATGATATCAACTATTGGACCATCAGGAGATGGAATTTCCTTTGAGCTTTTACATCCCATTTTAGAGGCTTTAAACTTTCACTTTTATTTTTATGCGTCCAACGCAGTTTTTGAGTCCAACTCAATTTTCTACCGGTTACTAGGGTCCAACCCTTTTTTCCCACGGGTCCAACCCGTTTTTCCTACGTCCAACGTAGTTCTTGAGTCCAACTCAAGTTTCTACCGGTTACTTTTAAAGGGTCCAACCCTTTTGTTTCACGGGTCCAACCCGTTTCACTGCGTCCAACGCAGTCCTTGAGTCCAACTCAAGTTTCTTTTTTTTTTTTTTTTTTTATGCTCTATTCTAGTGGGAAAAGCAATTAGGTCCTAATAATTGATATAATGAAGAAGATTACAATTTGTACCCAGTGTTTAAAGAACAAAGAATATTCAAAATCCCAAGATTACAACTAACAAAAAAAACAAACCCCAATAAAATAAAATAAAATAAAGCCAATGTTTCAAAACCTCACCAGGCACCAGTTGACAAATTATAACCGAGTTCGTAGACAAGATTCCGTCGGCGACGACCCAGGACACCAGCAGTCAGTCCTCCCGTCTGGCGCAGCAGTCAAGATGCTCTCTCATCTGTATGGACTCGCTCCCCAGGATGGCTAGTCCCTGTCCGCTCTCTGTCCTGGACGATCGCTTCGAGGAATCCCACTTCTGACACCAAATTGTTACGGCAAAAAAAAAGACTCGGGCGCCGATGAGTTTATGAAATAAAGGCTTGCCAGTGTTTTATTTCTCGGCAGAGAAAGTTCCAACCATCCAGTGACAGAGTCACGGTGACAATGAAGTTGGACCCTGCCTTTCGGTTCAGACCAGTATTATATAGGGGTAACATCAAACACAAAACAAATGATAGGTGGGAAGAAAACAAAAGGGTTAAGGAAGTTTGAAACAAAAGGAAAAACAACAGATGATCATACATTACAAAGAGCCATTGGGGACTAAAGGAAAAGGGAACTGTTGGGTAGGGGATATGTTAATTAACACGTATGTGCTAATTTGATTCACACTTAGATGTAAAATCATTCTTGAGCAGACCTAAACAGATTATGACATTTGGCTAAAGTAAAACAGATTCAAATAATCTTATAAGAAATGTTAGGTATAACAATTGTATGAATAAATTTCCATTACAAACTCATCTCTGATATATCTGACACCTAGCCTGGCCTGACTGATCACAGATGAAATATAGTTTTACTGTTTTGTTTAATGTTTTATTTATTATTATTATTTTTTATTAATTTTTAAATGAGAATGATAATGTTTTTGACTGAGGACCATGATGGGATCAGTCAAATTGGCGTTTTGGTGGCTGTAAATGATATCATATTCAGTAAATATGTAATATGGAATGGAAAAAGAAATATGGCATGAGCGCTGTCTACCAGTACTAATATATACACAGTTATTAGCATTAACATGAAGTACTGAGAGGTTAAGTCACCACATTAAGGCTGTAAACTGGTATCATTAAACTAGTCTTACCCATATCTGTATCAAAAAATACTGAAATAATTTGGCTTGGAATTAAATTCAGTGTATAACTGTGAGCTAGCCTTTTCACAAATCCAATCACTGCCCAAGAAGCTAATACGCCAATTTCCATTTGACTCCCACTGGTGACAGCATGAACCTATCCTCTACACACAATTGTAAAGAGTTGTCCCGAACACACTAGCCACATTGTCCCCTGCCAGACGCTCATTGTGAACAGGTTTTTAAAAGCACTCTTTGGGGTAAACAGCAACAGCACACATCCGCATCACCCTCAACGCTCTCCCTGCAATTCCAGTGGTTCGACAAGGCTGAGGACAATGCCTCCGAGATCATTTTGGCAAAGGGACGCCGAACATATCTGCGCTGGAAACCTGCTGCTGGAAATCCCCTCTTGGCTCGCTTAATCCTCACAATAAAACAACACAAAAGAGCGAGGCGGCAAATGAGTTCAATCAGCTTAGCGAGCGTCTATTGCGCCGTCATAATGAAACTATTAGGCGTGGAAAATGTAGGCCAGCGTTCAAATTCAATTGCACCCTCTGTGAATGTTGCAGCGGTTTAAAGCTACCAGCGCATTTCTCTCCCAAAGGCTGAATTGTACAAATGATCCAAAACAAATACAATGATCTGTTTGTGATCGAATGTCAAAGCCGAGTGGGGGAAATTTGTAGCGGAACAGACAGGCAGCTGTCGGGGGGCAGTGTCACATGACCCATTAGCTCTTGGCAAAGGCCCGAACCCTACAATTGGAGCAGGGATTAGCAGGTGCCAAATACAGGGCTACACTAATGTCAGGTTAGGCCACAGATGTTTCGATGGCATGCTTGTCTGTCATTTGTGGTTAGTCGCAGTTAACTGGCAGAGCATCAACTGCTCAGCATCAGCCCTATGTGTCAATTCACTCACTATTAGAGATTGTTAGAGTCATGTCTTGATTCAATATGTAGATCTAGATCTTGTAAATCTGGCAAAAAATCTTGTAGCAGAGAATAATACTTTTAAATGGAGTCACCATTAACTGCAAATTCAGCAATAAAAAAACAAACAAACAAAAAACTTAGCAAATGGCAACCGACTGACTACAAGTGTGTGCTGTCAGTGAGTGGGTAGAGCATAAAATGGTATTAAGTGTCATTAATTTACATTTCTTTATAATATAATTCTAGGCGTTAAAAGAAAGACATGCCCAGTAAAAGTGTTGGAAAGAGAAGAAAAGCCAGTGTGGGCTGGTGCGTTTCTGGCCGTTCCAGTGGAGACGAAATAGAGGGATGCCAATTCTTCCACAACTTCCCACCAACACAAAGCCTCTATGCACGATGCTGATAACAGAATATGCAGCGTCAAGCCTTTGATAAACAAACGGCTGGGCCTCCCTGCTGGGACCAGCCGTCTTCCTGGAGCCCAGGCTGGAGTGCTGTGGTAATTCTGTTCTACCAGCACCGCTAACGCTTTTCCAGCGCTCTCTAAAACATGTGAGTGATAATCCCCGACAAGACACTGTTTTATTGTATGTAGATTCACTTACAAGGTTTTACATCAGCTCATCCTCAGTTGTTAGGGTACAGAAGTCCATTTTTAGAGATGTTGATCTTGTCCTGAATTCATTTTTACTATGTCTGGTCTCGCTCATAGAAGTCCCAAGAATCCAGACAGGTTTATCTGTCCATAACATTTTTGGTGAGTGATCGTTTCATCTTAATTTATATCTATCCTTCTAACTTTGCCTCCTTCACCAAATGCCAACTCCTCTGTGAGTGGATTTGGTCTAAGATTCTGTTTGTAAGTTGTGTTTGGGTTTTATAATGATTCTCCTGTATCTCCTTCAAAGAATCAAACCCTAGTAGAGATCGATCGATATATTTTTGCAAATATTTAGAGATTGGCCGTTCCTCAAAATATTCTCATACAGGTCGATTTTCAGTCAGGCAGTTTTCTGAACGAATACTGACCGCATGAGTGAAGGACCCCAGCTGTAGCCGCACCATTAGACTATAGAGGTCCGAGGGTGCAGCACTAGCACAAGTGTTGCCAACGACTATTCAGACCCTTCTAGCCACTCTTTTTCAAAAAAGTGACTAGGGACAAATCTAGCAACTTTTCCTGGTGTTATTGGAGACTTTAGGAAACCTGTTCTCAGTCTTCTCAATGAGTAAAGTCCCAGAGCGCTCACAGAAGGCCCAGTCCGCTCGCAGCAATACCTCTCTGTATCCTATCATTAAACCAGAGACTCATCTAGCCATCTAGCCAGGTAGCTACACTTAAAAATACAGAGAGGAGTGGGAATCAAACCCTGAATCTAAAGGATGTTTAAAGCCGATTATGGGAGATGATAAATGGGCATACAGCCTGTATTGTAAGGATGATTTCTATGTGATGTAAAAAAAAACAAAAAACACACACACACATGGAAGCTGATATTTATGGTTTATTTTCATTTTTGAATGTTTTTTTTTTTTTTTTTACAACTTATACTATATATAATCTATTATCATGATAGCACTTTTTGTGATGAGAAAATGCGTTGTTCAATAAACGTTATAGTCTTGGTAATAAAAAATTGTTTAATTTATACTTAAAAGCACTCAAGTCTCTCTCTGCTACTTCATCAAAACGTACAAAACAACAGATTCTTTTCAACATAACTTTATGATTCTTACATTTAACATTTTGAGGCACCACTTTTTTTTAAGATTTATTTTTACTGATTTGGGCTGATGAGGTTCTGAAGATATCGACATGAGCCTTTAAAAAAACCATATCGGTCGTCTCTATACCCTGGTCTAGGTATTGACTCAGTCTACTAAGGTCTTGGTCTTGAACCTTAGAAATTTTATCTTGGTCTTGAGTTACAAAAGAAAGACTTTTTACTCGGTAGCTGTCACCACAGAGGTTTATGTGTTGTATCTTAGTATTGCTCCTAAACAAGCTTGAAAATAGTAGCTGTTATATGTGTATGTTTGTCATTATTTTTATGTTAAAAGTGAAAAACAAAATATGTCTTTGATCACTTGGTAAAACATAAACGGATGGACCCAGATTCAGTTCCTGGCTCGGGTCTGTTTTTTCTAGATCTCACTCTGATACCCGTTTCTCGTCTGTCTATTAAAGGGGGAAAAAACCAAAAAACACTGTGTTGACTTGTTGTGCTACCATTACACATCACCAGAGGGATTCCCATTGTAAATTGTTCGAATTTTGCTAAACGGAGCAGAGATTATTTCCTACATTCATTGACAGTGGAAATAATTGTTCATTAAAAGATAACAAATGCAGTAGTATGATAGTGATAGGAAATGAGACTAAAGCTGATTTCAACTGTTGTACCATATTCTGTACACAACTACCCACACTACTCATTGTGTAGCCAGTGACAGTGGTAGTGGTCTAGCCTTGTATAGATGCTTGTATAGATCAGTGGTGTATTTACTGCCACATCTTCTCTACTTCATAACTCTAATCTCTTTTGCCACTCATTTACTTCTCACAGTAGGAATGAAAATTCCATCAGTGGTGGTAACAAACCCCCTTCTAGTGAAACAGCTGTGTCACTGCTATTTTAATTAAATTGACTAAATTTCATTTTCAGTTTTGGTTGATGATGCACCTGTGGTGTACTGAGCTGTTAGAAGCCATGTTCAATGGGAATACAATCCCTTGGTGTTGGATTGGTTTGTTGTTTCTGAATGCTTTCCTTTTTTAGTGTCAGAACTTAAAAAACACACAAATCTTGCAGCTTATTATAGTGATGCACAGATTTCACTTTTCAAATTCAAATACAGATAGTAATATGTATGTATGGTACCTGATACCAGTCCAATAGCCGTGTGCATTGTTAGCCTGTGTGTGAACTAGACTACACTTGATCTGTGGTGGGCTCGTCATCCCCTGACCCCCAATTTCCACTGCATGTGTCTCCACTGTGTAGAGCCAGTGACCGACACTACAGACCCCAGCCCGCTAAATACATTTCAGATCTGCTGTGCAGTGGAGTGGAAGCCCAAGCAGCTCAGAAGAGCATGCACCGGAATTGCGTGTTTGCCGATAATACCGATAATAGCCATTGATTGTTTATTCTGAAGAACGACCAGAAAACAAGTTTAGATTGAGACTGCAACTTTAATATGAACAATAAAAATATTAAAAACATTAAAATACAGAAAATAAGTCAGTATATTTTTTGTGTTACTTTAAAAATCTGGATGTTGTGCTCGTTCAGTTTCCGGTTTGGTGCGACCTGATCTGTGTAGATAAATGAAATGTGCAGAAAAATAGAACTGCTGCTTATTTCCATTGCTGCGCTGCAAATGGTCAGACTGGACACGCAACAGATGCTATGGAAATGCTTTCAGTGAATACAACGGAAGCATATTTGAGAGGAGTGCGTGTGATATATGGAGACGCATGCAGTGAAACTGGGGGTTCACTTTTTGTCTAAAGTGAGTCACTGAGTTATTATTGGATAACCGTTTACCTAAAAGAAACTTGCTCTACGTGTCATTGTTGCTCATTAGAATGTCAAAATTTTACACATTTCTCAAAACACAGAACCTTTTAATTCTAAATGGAAGATACATGTTTGTCATTTGCACATTGCTGCTTGTTACTCTGATGAATGTAAGTGTGTGACAGTGCTTTAAACATTAGATTAGTGTAGAAACAGGCTGTGCCCTCACAAACAAGACTTATTGTCATTGTCTATGGCCTTCGTCTATCTGTTTCCTTGTAAACATCACTTGCTGCTTGGGTCACTGTGGAAAAATAAAAGGCTAGACTATTTTGTTGGTGAGTTGTTGAAGAAGAATAGCTGGTCATTGAAAGTTTGAAAGACTACACACTCTTGACCCGTTGGCTCACTTCATGTTCTGCTGCTGACGGATGACCTTGCATCTATCACAAACACAGAAGGACAGATGTGTGTCATGTATTAGCCTCATGCACAAATACCAAATCAATAATAGAGCATTCCTACCTGTTAGCTGCTTTATGTAAACCCATATAGCTGTTTGTTGCCATTGCCATTGAACTAACAAACAGAAAACATCCTATAAAAAAAAGCCTATGTGCTTCTGAAAAGACATTTTGTGGGTTTAGAAATATTACTGAATTGGAAGCTTTTCTGTCAGCCAGCTTCATGGTATAATGTTTATAGCTTTACATGTCTTTCTAAAAATCACAAATTATATTTTGTAAGGTGAACATAAATCTGAATTGTAATTACTGGTTTCCTTTTACACACAAACACTGCCGATAACTTCCCAGTGTATTTTTTTTTTTTTTTCAAATGCTATAGCCAGAAAATGAAAAGCACACACTTGATAAGAAGCATGTTTATCTGAAAAGCACAGTCTCTTTCTTTAGGCCAGAGTGAAGTAAATAAACCTTTATGGCCTGATATGGTATGGGCGCTCTGTGGCAGCCTCCTCGCCTCCTTCTCGCCGCCTCCCTCACTCTCTCAGGTCAACAGTAAAAGGATCCGAGCCACAGATTGACTTATCTACCTGAATCCAATTTTCATGTTCACTGACTGCAATGAGCGGCTTCATTCCAGGATGAATTACACTTTTTCTATCAGCTTTTGATAAACAAATCGAGCGCTGCTTCAAGCCCAAAAGGAAAAAATGTTGAGCATTCAGTATGAATAAATCACAGGTTAGAGGCACACACTTCAGAGACAGATTCACTCATGATACTATCATATATCTGCTCTGAGAAATGGAAAAATCTCAGTTAGTTTCAAATCAAAGAATCAGTCTTGAGATCTGTTATGCTAAATCTTCTGCCACCAAATAACACATTCTTAAACCAAGCTTATTTCCAGATGATGCCCTTAACCATCATTATTAGTAAAGACACTACATTACATATTCAAGACATTGGAATAGGACATATTTCTGTCAGACATAGTACCTCCTTCTTAATCTTAACAGGCCTGCAGTAGTCTAAATGTAACATGATGCAATTAGAAATACAGGGGTGTGAAAAAGTATTTGCCCCCTTTTAGTTTTCTTACATTTGTCACACTTACACATTTTAATATTAGACAAAGATAACTCAAACACAAAGTGCAGTTTTTATGTAATGATTTTATTTATTATGGCAAAAAAAACCCAAAACAAACAAAAAACATGGCCCTTTGTGATATGTAATTGCCCCCTTGTTATATCACAAATTAACTTTGATTAATTCCTTTTTTAAAATGATTATTGCCAGACCTGTTTAATCAAAAAATCACTTAACCAGAACCTGTCTGACAAAGTATGCCAAAAGATCTCAAAAAGCAAGACATGCTGCGATCCAAAGAAAGGACACAGTGCCATTTCTAAAGCTTTTGGACTCCAGCGGACCACAGTAAGAGCCATTATCAACAAATGGAGAAAATATGGAGCAGTGGTGAAACTTCCAAGGCCTACCAAAATGACTCAAAGAGCACAGCGATGACCCCGACATCCAAGAGGTCACAAAAGAACCCACACCAACATCTAAAGAACTGCAGGCCTCACTTGTGTCAGTTAAGGTCAGAGTTCATGCCTCAACCATAAGAGACTGGGCAAAAATGGCATCAATGGCAGAGTTCCAAGGCAAAAACCACTACTGACCAAAAAGAACATAAAGGCCCAATCTTAATGTAAACCAGTTGAACTAAAAAACAAACAAAAAAACAACTATTTTAAGAATGCCTAGTAAAGTAACTGTAGTGGCATGATCAGACCCTGCAAGAGAATTAGACCCAACTCAACAACATCAGTATAAACAAAATGCACAAGCAAGAATTTTTTCAATATGGTCCTCCATTTTGGGACAACAAACGCAGGGATCCTCAGATGGTTGATAGTAGTCCCAAGTAAAACCCATAAACATTCAGTCTGACCCTGAACCAGAAATATTCATGATATACAGTTACTATTACAGTTGAAATCATCTAAACATTTAAAGGTTATTAATTTATCCAAATGGCACGATACTAAAACATAACCACTGTCCGTATGTCATTAGTGAAAGAGTAAGGACATTAGAGAAACTACAGAGACAGAAGACACAGCAGGAGATTTGACAGCGAGTGAACACTGGTCATTTACTGCAGTAGTGTTCTGATGGATGAGGTGATGGGGCAGGTCATTGGGGCATTAGATCCTCAGGTGGAGTGTTGTCTGGATTAGATTAAAAGTTGAATTTCCAACTGAAAAAATTCTGTTTGGACACCTGTTTTTCTTGATTTCATGTTACACATTGGTCTGGATTTCAAAGTGGAGGTTCTTACAGAGTGAGCATTTATTTGTTGCAGTCAGACTGAATCAGTAGGGGTCATGCACAATCAGTGTAGATACAACAAGTGGGCATTACAAGCTTGTGGACTGTATTTTTTTTAACTTCTAGCAAAATTGAGATCTGGGACTTCTTTACATTAAAGAAATAAAAATCAAAGTATGCTTTATGATTTATGTCTTTTGTATGTCTTCTAATTTCACTTTGCTTAGGTTTAAACTTCACAAACTACAGCAGCCTCAGAGGGTCAAAACTCAAACTTCAAAAATTCCCAGGGGATTTATTGAAAGCCAGTTGAGTTTTAAATACACATAAGTTTACAGCACACTGTTGAAAAGCTAAAACACATTTAAACATTCTGACAACTTAATTAATTTCCACATCATTTACATAAATGGAAAGCTACTCTCCGAATTTCTTTTTCCTGGACGTGTGGGTTAATTGTTGGTACTGCCCCTGACATCTGATTGGTTGATGCATATCCAATTGATTTCAGAGGTAGTTTAATCTGCATCCATTTATTCCACTCCCAACATGTTAGTTGTTTTGCTTTATCAATTAAAAATGAACGACCAACATATTCTGGAATTTTTCAACAACAAACAAACAAACAAACCCAATTGTGGAAAATTAATTTACCAGTTTTTCTGCTGACACTGTTGTCCTCTGTACACAACTACTTACATATTTAAACACATATTCAGTTATATTGTCTTAGTATATGTGTCATAAGCATTTGGCTTAGACTGATGAGAAAGTAGAAAAAAAACAAAAAACGTAATGATTTCTTTGTTTTGATGTGATTCAAGCTCTTGGACCTTCAGTGACAGTATTTCACAATATATCCACAATATGGGCAATAGAAATGTACTATTTACCACCTTACCTTATAAACAGTACATTTATTTAACCTTGTGAAAGAAAATGAATGCCAGCTTTTACATTCACTCATCCATTCCCTTTGGACTATTCAAGCATTACAAGGCAACATTACATTTCGGGGAGATCTCGATTTGCAGCCAAGGACAAAGGAGAACAGCTTGTCTGAATGTCACACCTGTTTGAACCGCAAAGGGCTCAATCTTAAGAGTCAGTGCACTGGAACTGGCTGTGATACAAGGCCATTACAGTCGAAAAGCAGGTCAGGACTGCCGAGGCACAGTTCAAAATGCCACTTTGGGTGAGTTTAAGTCTTTTTACTGCAATAAACCAAAGCTGTTCATGTTAAGCAGTGAGTAAAATATCCTTCCACTGACCTTCTCGGGGAAATGCACTGTAAATGTGTAAAACTGTTCTGAAAATATGAAAATAATCGAATGTAATGAAAGCCACTACCACCAGCAAAGTGGTACAAAATAGTTAAGTAGCACTGATGAGTACTGAAAACAGATATGTCATTTTCAACTGTATCATGTGATCAGACCACAATTTCAGTGGACGAAAAGGCCACCAGAATCTGCAAAAGAAAGAACACTTCTGTGTGAAGTTTGTATGTTCTCCTCGTGTTTGGGATGGGTTTTGGTCCGGGTACTCCAGTTTCCCCCACTAACATCAAAACATGCACACAAGAGATCATTATTATTATAAAACAAATAATTTTGGCAAATGACAACCAACTGACTATGTGTGTGCTGTTAGTGAGTGGTAGAGAACATTAATGAGGGGCACAATATTTAGCTGCATTATATAGAGGAGCATTTAGCAACAAGTCACAGGATGCTTGGGAAAATGTGACGCTGGATTTCTACAGAACACCAAATCACAACGACCTAAAGATCTACTGCAGCAAGTTAGCATACACACTGCTAAATATTACAAAACCTACATTTAGCTATTATGATGGCATGCAAGCAATAAATTACATGAATACCATGGTATTACAGGTAAAGTAACCAAGTAAAGTAAAACCCATGTCATCTGAGGGCTTCAACTGTAGTCCATTCGTTTTATAATAACTAAAAACACTTTTTTGCAGCTTTTAAAGTGTCTGGCTCAATCTGAATACCTTAATTTAAAAGTACACGTCCCAAAAAAAGACTACAACAAGCACACCTTTTGTTTATTGACAGGACAATTTACAGAAATACTCTACACCAGTAAAATGTACATGAGTGTTTTGAATAAAGAGCTCTGTACGACACTAAAGATCATCATCAGACATTTTAAACCACACAGTGAACAACACACAATATCACATTGTTCATGTCTATTCCTATACCTCCTTGATCACATATCAACAATCACTGTTAGCGCTTCCTACAAAATATACCGTTATAAGTGTGAGAAACACAGACACAGTTTCCAAGTAGCAGCAAAGTTGGGTTTTAGTTTGAATTAATTACTGCTGCCTTAACGGCTGTCAGACTTCTCTCTCAGTCTTTTGTTCTCTCAGACTTTTAACAGAGCATTACTATAAGCCCCTCGGCTCACCTTTCCTGTCCTGTTCATTTTTTCCTTTGGGTGTTGACAAAGGAGCGCTGACAGAGGCTGACACTGGACGCTGTTCTCTTCGTGATGAGGACATGTGCATTTCCAGGACGTTGGGAAGCTCTGAGTGATTTCTAACCGCAGACCCGGGCAGGTGATGGGCAGGCTGCGCTCAAGGCTGCAGAGAGGTGCCCTGCTCAGAGTAATTAATGAGGCACTATCAAAGACGCAGCTGGCAGAGAGCGGTGTTGGTCGAGGAGTGTCTGTTACTTTTTCCTGCCAGACCTGCTTTAAGAAGAGAGGTTTTTCTTCATTAAAACTTTCCTGATTCAGTATATCCACTGTCAAATATTCAGTTGTTTTAAAGCATCATTACCTGATTCACTTTTTTACTGTCCTGTCCTGAACCGAACCCCCAACAGCAGCACAGGGACTTTTACAACTTTTGTTACATTACATTACATCAAAGCAAAGTTTAAGGCTTACCTTAAACTTCTGTCTCTGAGTTCAGTGTCAGACCAAAGCGATCCTGCAAATATCTCCATGTAAAAAGACTTTAACTTTATCCAGCGGTTGCCTTAAAAACCGTTGGATAAATCTGTGGCACTGACTAGCTGGGATACTAATACTGTTTGTGCTATGTTCCAAAAAAAACCCCAAAAAAAGTTTGTGTAGCAAGGTTTTGGAACTAGACAGGTCTTGAGACAGGTTAACTTGTCTCTCTTAAAAGTCAAATGTGTCCTAACTGTGAGACTAATACTAAGTCTAACTTTGACTCTGTGTGACTCTTGTGACAGAAAGAATATCTCAAATGTATTGTTTTTAATGGAGATTTGAAGTTGGATGAAAAAAAACAAACAAACAAACAAAACAAAAAACAAAAAACCACAACAATCATTTGTACTAGTATCAACCTCCATGCATCCTCCAGTACTGCAATGCCATTTCCAGTATGAATGGTATAGCAAATATGCACTATGTATGTATGTATGTATGTATGTATGTATGTATGTATGTATGTATGTATGTATGTATAAGAGAAAACAAAGTCTTTGGAGATTTGTAAAAAATAAAATGGACACAATATAATTCAGAAACATCAAGATGAATAACAAGGTCACCCCTCCCTTCTGTGACGACCACTAAGACAAACTGTCAGGCAAAGTAGGCCCCTCTGATTGGTATGTATGTATGTATGTATGTGTTTGTGGGTTTTAAATCAATTACTCTACATTCATTATTACATTATTAATATAAGCAAAAAGAACTCACCAAGAGCTTTTACTAAAGCATAGCTCAGTTGCACCTGTAATTTGGAAAAGTCAGTTTATGAGATTGCATATTTTCACTTTTTCATATCATATTTTGTGTAGTAATACATACATAAATCACAGTTTGTTCCTTATATTTTTTCCAGGTTAATCTACATGTTCAAACAACTATATTTAGTATCTTTCTTTTAAAGCCAAAGCTTAACCATTAGGTCACTGAAGTCCTGGAGCCCACTTTGAAAGTTCTACTAAAACATATTTCCATCAAAGGCCACATAAGAGGTGCTTTAGTTCAGACCTAACAATAACACAGACATTGAGAGGACCGTATTTGCAGCAGAGGCAGTTGGAGTCAGGGCTGGTCCCAGTGGGGGGTGCAGTTTGTGACAACAGCCTCTGCAGGACGCGGTGGTCTGGCCTGATTGCATGCCCTTGGAGAACTAACTGCACGAGCTTCAAACAGAGCATTTTGTTTCATTTGCCCTTAAGAGGGCAGAAATAGTTTTATTGCACCGTTTTTAAAAATACACCTATTCATTTCTGCTTCTGTTTAAACTCCACAAACTAAAGCGGCATCAAAGGCTCAAAACCAATCATGAGGCAGGTTCCTAATTCATTTAGGCTACTTTTCTCAGTGGAACTGTGAACATGTGAGAAAGGCCGAGTCGACGTGAAACCACCAAACACATCGTCCAGAGATACGTTAACATGAATATTAACGGAAAACAACACCAAATTCATCTGAAAAATGAAGTTTTTAGTCAGCATCAAACCCACAACCATCTTGCACTGAGACAGAAGCCCTGTACTCTTCATTTAAAATCAACTTGTTAAGTCACGTCTTTTGGGTGTCACTTAACAAATCCATAAATAGGTCAAAGATATATTTTGGTTACTACGTCCATTTTAAGTTTAAAAGCCACTCTTCTTTCATTTCACTTTTTTGATTCACCATTCTTTTTTCCATTCACACCGTTAGAATGGGCTGATATTTGTGCCACAAGAAACTGAATCTGAATTGCTCAAGTTGAATTGTAGACTGAAAATGAAAGTAACTGAATTTTCAACTTGGAAAAGCAGTTCCAGAGCAAATAAATTCAGTTTCAAAATGGAAATTACTTTTCAATTTACTGCATTTCATTTACAAACCAACGCATTCGATTTCAAATTGCACTTTTTAAATTCAGTTTTTAAAAAGCATTCTTTCAACTTTTTTACAGTGGCAAAAATCCCAGCCCATACGTTAGCTCCTTTGTTGCTGATTGGTCGGTGGGCTATGTTGATAAAGGTGAAGTGAAATTTCAAAGAGGAAGTCTTTTCCGTTTCACCTGCTGCCACTCTGAATCCTCTTTAACCCTATCTTAACCTAACTCCCATAACCTCTCAGCCAATCATCACTCAGCTGTCTAAAATCAAAGCATGCTTACTCCTCTGTCATTCATCTGTTAACCTTCCTCCTCCCCATCACCCATCTGCAGTGGAACCCTCTTATTTTCCTCAGCATCTAGACTAAACTACACACCAAAGTTTCTCTACTAACAAATTAAATTCAACAGCACAATATTCATGTCCGTCATGATTGAACCATTCTCTACCTGGAACTTAACCCCTCTAATCCAGATTACAAGACCCAGATGTTGCACTGTTTATCTAAAGCTATGCAATCTTAAAAAAATACCACACAAGGCACTTTGCTGACTGGTATCTAAATATACAGATTTTCCAAGATGCAGGGATCCTTGATCACAATAGAAAACACGGTACATTCACAGACCTCTTTTCACTCCACAGTAGAACACCTGTATTATTATTTACTGTCTCCAAATCCATAAATCTCATCATGTTAGAGCCATGTCACTCGTAGGTAAGTGCTCGGAAGAGAGGCTTTCTGGGGACAACGAGGTTACAGATAATCTATAAACCGCAATTCTTTTCAAATTGTGGCTTAACATCTCTGTCTCTCTTTGCCGGCTAATCTCGTCAGGGACAGGAATCTGGGCTCAATAGCATCGACCTCGAACGGTCCGTCTTATCTACAGCAACTGCTCGGCTCCAGAGAATACCGCACAGCTGACAACAAATCATCTGATCAAACAGAAAAGATTCCAAAACTGGTCCTCTTGTTCAGCCTAAATTACTTTCAGTGGAGTTTACTGTTTGCACACAATACCAGATCCTCCAAGGGTCCTGGGAAGCCTGGAATAGAGTCGGCACGTTTTGTCGATTGCTTTTTCCACTGAGTCAATTAAATTACATGTATGATAAGCTACAATCCAGTTCGAATGACATGCTTTTAGTCTTGTTTACGTTGTCAAAAGGTGTACAAATGGTTCCATAATGATCTTACCTCCTATTTGAGCTGTTTATTTGCACCTTACTCAATCCGGTTGTCTTCGTGTCCTTAATGTACATCATTTTCTGATGTATAAAGGGTATAATTTCCTAATATTTCCTAATATTTTCCCTATAGACCTATTGTATTCAACAAGAGCTGTGTGGACATTTTGACAATGGAAGTTAAGCAACTGCAAGACATTTTCAGTTGACAAAGGATTTGGAAAATAGTTTCCAGCATGTGATGTGTCATTGAGAGGGTATGGAACATTAGCGAGTGACTCAATATTTATTTACACTACAATATTTGCATTATACCAGCTAAAGGCTACAAGTCGCTAGAGGTTGAGGACCATATTATGATGAACCTGGAGAAAACGAGGACACAGTGTTATACATGAATGTTTTTAGGACCAGTGCTTCCTCATCAAAGACTGTTAAACCGAGATTGGCTGTTGAGATTAGCATATAGACTTTTTTATTTAGTAAATGTTGAAGTATATAATTGAGTGATACGAGACATATAAGTCTAAAGTGTTTAATAGACTATAATCACATTATTGCCTTGTGTCTTTTGGAAAAATAACCATTTTATTCCTATGGAAACCCAACAGAAGTTCATGTTCTGTCCTGTTCCTGGTTTTTATTGTTTTTTTCAATCTATTTACTATGCAAAATCACAATCAGACCCATTTCCACTGGATCTGTTCACAGACAACAGCATGTCCCTGCAGGGCTACCATAGCTGTTCACATGCTCTAAGAAATAACTGTGATGTGTGGAATCACAAGCTGCTCTTGTACCACCGGATATCACCAAAAAGTGCCAGGAAGTACACACCCAACCTTTACTTCAAAATGCACAGTGCAGAACTGCAGTATGAGAGAACAATAACAAAGTGGATTTATGATAAACTGATGACGTTTAACTGTTAAGCATTATAATATGATACCTGATCAAAATGATGAACCTTTTAGGCTCACAAATCCATTCTTAGTTTGAAAATCCTGTAGCTGCAATTACTGTTTATGTTGCTACAAACTCAGTTGTACATAACTACATGACACAGAATTTTTTTTCCCCATTTTTTAAAAAGCCCTGTTTTGCACACTGGAAACTCACAGAGAAAATTTTGCATTCATTAAAAAAAAAAATCCGTGCATCTATGGTCTTAGTGTCCCTTTTCTGTGTGTGTCATTTGCCTTTGCCTTTTAACACTGTTGTCATAACAATAATAATGTACATCATTACTTATAATAACCTGGAAAATCTTTTGCAGTAAAGAATGGAAACCCCAAATAAGTAACAGACAGTTAACAAAAAGGCCCTCCTCCAAGAATGGCAGCGTGATGAAGACAGATGGAGCGGGCAAACAGCGGCGTGACAGTGCGCTACAGCAAAAGGCAAGGGCTTAGCGTCCTGCATTGTGTCCAGACAGGCCGGGCTAACGCTGGGGCTCGAGCTGCATGCTGTTCCTGTGATTAGCTCTCCATCTGGCAGCCTGGGCCCAGCGCGCAGCCAGACCGACATGCACGGAGCTTTACAGGAGGAGGCGATGGGAAGGGGGCTCTCCCTGTGCTTGGCACTCGCAGTTCAGATGCTCACTGTCCAGCCCTGCCCTGGAGTCCTACAGGGATCAAACATCTGCCCGTGGTGGATCATCAGGAAGTTGTACTGCCACTCGCATTTATCTTTGTTTTTGTCCATTCTACCTCTATTGAAATAGACAGTACAAATCCAGTTACAAAATGACATAGATTCACTACAGTCAAATATAATAATACCTGTATTCCTTGTTAAGCTATCATGCATTTCCACTTCTTTCATGAGGAAATAGAGCCTATCCTTGCTTGGATAGATATTTTCTTTACCATCCAAAGTTAATTGCAAGGCTAATAATAATAAACTAATAATAATAAAAAGAATATTATATTTGCAATAACTTGGTCCTGCATTTGACTTTATGTGTATAACTAGCAGAATTAATTAGAGGGGGACAAAGAAAGGTAAATTTAACAGTGTAGAATGTTGAACATATTAGGCATCAGTATGGCATCAGGCAAACTGAGCCTTGCTGGAGCAGAAGCACACATTTCTTCAATGTTTTATTTGTACAGGCTTAGTTTGTACTTCTACTGTTACGACTGCACACTGTAAATCTATTGCACATTCAATGCTGACTAACATTGCTCTTATTACTTCCTGCGGTCCAAAAGCTCTCAGTGCTGCTTCAAGGAGCGAGGAGAGGAGACAGAGGAGATATGAGGAGCTTCCTACAGGAGTCACACTCACTGCAGAGGACCACACACTGTTGGGTGAGACTCACAAGTGTCTCTCATGTTATGTCAATGAGCAACAGTGGCTAGAGAAATGGTTCATATATGTATGTTACGAAAAGTCATAATGTTTGTGAACTTATTGGATAAATAAAGAGGAAAAGCACAACACCAAATTTAAATTCTAAAGTTAATATGTGATGTTAGGAGCTTTGAGACCCAGCCCATGAAAGACTAAATACACAAACAACTCCATGATTTGCTGTGGTGACTCCTGTAGGGATCAGCTGAAAGAAATTGTTGTAGTTATGGTTCTGGACTAAGAGTTTTACATTTTGCTGCTGTAATTAATTTAATTAATTCTTCAGCAGACTTAAAGTAACACCAAAAACTGAACCTCCAATATAACTGGGGACAAGGACTTCTTTCAAGAGATTCCGTCAAATCAAGGGAGCCAAAATAGGCCAATAGAGTAGCGGAGTCATATTTGTACAAAATACATCACAATGAGCCTACTGTTTAAGAAGACATGTTTTTTTCTTCCAAACTCACTGACTTGGATGGTCTCGACTGTAAATAATTGATGATCGTAAATCTGACGTTGCTGTCGTAACAACACAGAGAGTCTCTAGAGGGATCTGCGCCCTCTACTGGCAAAAAGTAATGCAGTGCCACTTTAATATAAAATGATTTAACTTACACATAGATAATGGTCATTTTGATTCAGGAGCAGCAAATGTTCTGCTGAAAAATGGACCTCCACTCTGGTGATTGTCCTGGGATTTTTGGGCTACATTTTAGGTTTCACACCTCGGAGTATTCGATTGGAATTCATTTAAATGTAACCAACCAACTCTTGAGCCTTTCGGATAATAAATTGAACTTTACTATTTTTAGTTTGCAGCATCATGGATTAGCAATTTCTTTTGGCTGCCCCTTTCCAAACCAATCCGTCTAGACTACTACATTTTAGTTTGAGCCCAGTGTGCAGTCAGGATCCTCTTGTCATCTTCCTGGTAACACACATTCACTAATCTTTTTCTGTGCAGTGGCAGCGATCGACTAACCTCAGGGCTACTTGCCTCTGCAGTTTTACACACACTCAATTGTATTTCAAGGATTTGAATTAAATAATAATTGGTATTAACGCATAAAAGTCAACAAAAATTAGCGGTGCAGTTCTCGAGGGACTTGTTCACGAGCTTATTCAAATTGGTTCAAGTAGCTCAAAAAATATGAACCAACAATGAGATGAGTTCTAATTGTAATGCATGTCAAGTGCTACAGTAATGACTAAATGTTAGGCTGAAGGTAAGGACCAGGTAAATTTAAATGCATAATCTTTCATATTCCGACGTGCTTATTAAGATACACTAACAGGATTATATATTTAGAGTTAACCTTTCTGAACTCCAGCAAATGAATGAACCATATGACGTTATATTATGTATATTAAATTATATATGGCATGTTAGACACTGTATAGAAAATAATCAATCACTTTTCACAATTTAGACAATTTTTTGAGGGATAAAAAGTTATTATTTTTGTGTAATTAGGCAAACTCTACTATGTAATGCGTAGGCCTACTTTGAATCATGGATGTATCTGTGGTATGACAAACTGGGTCTAAATAAGACTATATTACACACAGTTATAAATGATAACTATATAATAATTATATAAATATGTACTTAATTTGTGACGTGACTGTTTACTACACACAGCACTGACAAAGGGTGGGTACTTTAGCTGAAAACCTGGAGGTGATTGGATGAACCACTTGACAGTATCCACCTATTTTATCCAATCAGAGCAACACCAAGCTGTTTACTTTAACAAACAGTGCAGGAGAAATCACATGGTTCTGAACAGGGCAAGATGGAGAATCCAGCTGCTGCTCAAGGTAACCTACATTATACATAAACTGCAGCAGAGGCGTTTTAATCAAATATGTATTTTTTATTTTCATCAAATTTTATATTGGCTATAGCTGCATGTCGACAATTTTAGAGATTTACAGTTTTTGTTTTTTTCTGTTTACCTCATTTTACTGTAATATGATCGAAATGGTTTAAAATAAACCCTGTTGTTTTTTTTTGCCTCTCCCTGGACTTTTACTGTTCATTTTTGTATGCATTTTGTTAGACTTGTATGGACATTTTATTGTGTGCAAGATAAATAAATAAATAAATGTTTGCTGATATGCCGCCACTGATCAGTCTTTTTGTGCTTAGTTGACCTTATTGGTTGATTTTAGTGTTAGTTTATTGTTTGCTTATATTCAACTGTGCCCCATGTTTGCCCTGTGTGTCTTAATAGTTTTCCCTTTCTGTCTTCATGGATGTCTGATTCCAACTGCAGGCTGCAGGCTGCTCTGGGTTACCTCAACCTGACCTAAGCCTTGAATATCAGCTTATAATTAAAGCTAGGATTAAATAACAATTTTTTTCCGTGTTTGTGAAATGCATGAATACACATCCCCAAAGCCATTTTGATACTAGCCTAACATACATGATACATTCACCTCACCAGATACTCCTCTTTGTAAGTGACGCGGCACATTACTATTTTGTCAGAGGATATACCATAACATTAACAGACATCTAATATACACAAGAGATCCCATGTGAGTTAATAACCTCTGCACTTGCTTAATACTGGCTCCATTTCATTTCTTTCTATAGCATAACTAATATGAGTTTACTTTAAGTCTAACATCATACAAATATTAAGTATGGCCAATCTAAGATATATTTTTATATTGAAGTCCTTTTTTTTGTATGTGTGCTTTTGCTTGCATTGTATTTGTTTGCATGTACATATCTGTGAAAATATATATGCATTAGCAAATTAAAGTTGTAAATATTGTCGAATGTGTAATTAGTTAAATATTAATTTTGTTTCATTGGAAAATTATACATAAATACAAAACTCCTCACAAAGTCCTTCACTGGCTGTATATTTGGCAAAGTTACATTGTGTTGCTTGAATTCACTCTCCACTTCCTGTAGTGTGTTTATGCTGAGGAGGCTGTCTACAGTCTAAACCATACGGTGGTGCTGATGAGCATAGGATCAAGATGGAGCAATTTTCTGTTACTGTTCTGCTTTCCACCTTACAGATATAACAAATATATGTGAAAAACCGTAGACATGCAATATCATTATGTGTTTTCACTGATGTTATGTTCACACTGCTTGCCAAGCTGTCATTATGTATTAGTGTTATTAGGTATTATATGTTACCCAGTCTGGCATTACTTCATTATGTCAGATATCAGTTAAAACACAGTACATATAACACTAAACTGATTGATAAATGACTGATGAGTAAAACTAAGCTTAGACAAAACAGGGGTTTAATAATTGTATATTGAAGTGGTCAGTCTATCCCAGTTCCGCAGATTTTCAATAAACAAATCCATTTTCTGGTATCCCATCTCCTTTTATCCGATTAAAAGTGAGAGCGTTTTAAATATGTGTGCTGTGATTCTACAGTATCCTTAAGGATGTTTGTAGCCCCACTGTAAATAACTGAACAGACACAGTCGGTCAACAATGAATCCATTAAATAAATTACAGTAAATATTATCTTCACTTATCTTACGACCTTAACAACACAGTAAAAAGGGACAGGCCTAACAGAATATATAGAAATATAGACATCCCACTCGTTCTGAGAGATCCAATTGGTCCTGAAGTCAAACAATTTTTTGAATGGAAGTCAACTTGAAAAATTACATTATATATTAACAGTTTCCATAGAACATGTTTTTAAAGGGCAGGTACTTTAAATGAATACATGGTCAGTGACTGGATTTATCATCTATGAGAAACTGCAGTTTAATCCAATCAGGTATCCAATTGGTAAAACGGTTGCTACATGCTACATCTTCAACAAAAAAACACTCTCCTGTTCGTGCTGCCTCATCATTGGTCGAACCAAAGCTGGTTTGGACGTGGACACTTTGGAGCAGGACAAGATGGATTTCTGTGAGTTTGTGAACTAAAAAAAAAAAAAAAAAAAAATCCAGCTATTGCAATGATAACATTACACACCAAAAAAGCCATAATATTTTTAAAAAGACAAAAAATTGCACTTAATGTTCTGTAATTGCACTCTGTTAACAGCAGCGGTAATTTACAATAGACTTAACCAATTAGCGCACAATAAACAAATCAATATTCCAGAACAGCGGTGGCCAATTTGGTACATTTTACTTCATTTCTGGTTGCTTTTTTATGTATTTTTGTCTATTTGTGTTAACTGAAATATTACAATAAATCTGTGTTGTTGATGTGTCACTAAAATCCATCTTGTACTTCTTCGGGCAATGCATTTACTCACAACTCGCCTCACCTTTGACTTCTATTGAAAATTTCACCAAGTTGGGGGTTTACTGGAATACATCTGACTTAGACTCTCTGTGTGAAGAAATAAGCCCTCATGAACTTTACACTGCAACATATTTTTACATAACAGCACAAACAAACTGATAACACTCTCTCAATATCCTCATATTTCTGGAATAATGCATTATTTCACATATAACACTGTTAAGACGGCATGTCGTTTTTTTCAGTGGAAAACTTTGTGAAGGCATTCTGTGTGGAAGGAAAACAGACATGACAGCCATTTTGTTTCCCGGCACTGCAGGTACCATAAGACACTGCCAGAGGAGATAAAAGACTCAGGTCTGCTTTGCCTCTCTTCCTCGCTGTCTTCCTCACTCTCCCAGACCCTCACTCATTCACTCACCGGCACAGAGCTGTAGCGGCCAGATAAAACATTCTCTCCGAGTGTGAATGCGGCAGCAAAGAAAAATGACATTGGGTAATCACAGTGAAGCATTACCAGTCATTACTCTGCGCTGTCACTTGGAGATGAGAGACAAGGCAGCCAATCGCGCGAATCCATGACTGCCGACGCTAGATTGATTCTGAACCGAGCACCTCTTCCTCCTCTCATCTCCGCCTTTTTTTTCCTCCCGCTGCTTTAGAAGTCACAGTTTAATGAGTCGGCTTTGGTGGATTTTTTTCTGTACTTCCTGGAAGGTGGACAGCTGAGTGAATCCGCCGCATCTGCACGCTGACCTTGAGTGGAATGAAGATTGCTTCTACCAACAGAGGCCAGGCTGCTGCAGCAGATAAAGCCGGGGAATTAGGATCTATTGCTTTCCATACAAGCAGTTTGAAATATTGCTGTTTCAGTGGAATGTGTCTTACTTTCTGATAAAAAACAAACGCCTAGAAAGTGGTTTGTTATTGCATTCTATCCATAAGACTCCCATATGTCCATAAAATTCAGCTATATCCACGATCCATGTGCCTTTTACTTAGAGCATCTAAGGAATTTAATGATGTCTGCTGCATTTATTCTGAGTGGAGTACCACAGGGCTCGATAGTGGCTCCATCATTTTTCTTCCCAGAGTACATAGTATATTCATTACCAATAAATCCAAGTGAATTATAATTGTTCTAAATGGAGTACCACAAGCTTAAAACTGGCTCCATTTCATTTTAATTTAATTACTTTCTATAGCATAACTAATATGAGTTTAAGTCTAATACCATAAAAATATTAAGTATGGCAAGTCTAAGATATATTTTTATATTAAAAATTATGAAAGTCCTTTTTTTGTATGTGTGCTTTTGCTTGTATTGTATTTGTTTGCATGTACATATCTGTGAAAATATGTATGCATTAGCAAAATAAAGTTGTAAATATTATCGAATGTGTAATTTTGTTTCATTGGAAAATGATACATAAATATAAGCAAGTGCATTAACGTGTGTATAAAGGGATAGTCCAGTGTTTTATTAATTTAGTTTATTTAGATACTTAAAGATAGACAACTTACAGAAGATAACAGTCAGCACACTTCCATGTTGGAGAAGCAGACAGGAGCAACTCTACAGACTGAACTGTTAATGGGCCCATTTTTTTTTTTTTTTTAACTTTCTTACTGTTGATGTGGATTTAAATGTATGATCCAAAGAGATTATTTAAACAGTGTATGTGTTTGACAAATGGCCTAAATTTTGGTTCAGTCACATATCACATTAATGTACTTGTACTGCTTAATAAAGGGTTAATTATTTTAACTCCAAATGAGTTATTGGTAAAGTTTCAGAAAATGGCCTTTAGCTATATTGAAACACTGTAAAGATAAGGCTTTACAAGAATACCTGTATGTGTGTTTTTCTCTGGTATAATTTGTTAAATAACCATCAGTAGTACTGCTTCCACACAGACAGACACAAACACACAGACAGACTTTAAGTGAGCTGCTGTACATCACGCTGCTGCTGGGACTATTGGAACTGATATGTCACATTACTTTTCATTGTAGCAGGCCGGCCGACCTTAACCGCGCTGCTGCAGATTGGAGCAGACACTCTCTCATTGAGCAGACAGCCTCCAGTTCCCTGCTGCCATTTCCAGCCTGTTGTCCAGGACAAACCGGAGCAGACATGTAGCACTGAGGACTATTCCACAGCTGATAGCCTCTGGCTGTTTACGTGCCTCCTCCCAGGGCTGCACATCTTCTCCTCTTTAGAGTTGTACAGCTGTATCAGGAAAGTGTGGAAAAGCACTGTAAATGTTATGTTAGGGTTCTCTCTGAGGCAGATACAGGATTACAGTGCCAACGAACTTTCTCAGACTTTGTTAGCTTTGTCAGACCCTGCTTCATTTTCGCACGATTGCTCCATCTCATGACTTAAAGTGGCACTACCTGATTTTCTGTCTCAGACGGCCTCTCAACATCAACAGAAGCTCAGGGACCTCTCTTGCTCGTCTTGTAATATATTGAGCTTATTGTAATCTTTTAGCTCTGACTTCAGCATCAGAATGGCAATTATCTCCACCTCATTAAACACTGTGTGATTGAATTTGTCAATATTTATCCCTGTTTCATATTGCCTCCCTTTTCTTTATTTATGCTTTCCTTTTTTGCGCTGTTTTGCTGTAAAAATACGTATTCATCTTCATATACACACACCGCAATTACTTCCTTATTGACAACCTGTTCGACCAATGTGAGCGCTCCTTTTTGCAGAAGCAAGCTGTGATTGGCGAAAGCTTGAAAATTCTCATAGATTTAAATTCTTGATCAGCCTAGATGACGTCTTAAGGCTTTGTTTTGTCATTGTTGCTTTTTTAAGAAACAGGTGAGAACCAAATAAACTTTTTACAAACTTTTTTTTACATTTTAGCTGGATTTAGCAAAAGCCTGAGGAAAAAAAAATACACTTGAACCCCATGACCTTTGTGGTGCTAACATGGAGGATCATTTTTGTTCCTTTTGGCTTGTGTCTGTCTTTTTTATTGACAGTAGCCAATTAATTCAGGCAGCAAGGGTCATTCCACAACAGCAGGACCCACAAAATACTTTAACAAATAGTTCAAATAACAAATAGTATCAGAAGATGAATAGTTTTGTCATATTTTCACTCTAATTAAATGTGTGTTTTAAATAACAGTCTCTGAAACACGAAAGAGCTCAAGAGGTGTGTGTGACATTTGCAACGTCATTATGCTTCTATAAGTAGTTAGAAAAAGACTCGCAAAACACTCGTTCAAAAATTGGGAAGTTTGATTCAATTTTACTGTTCCCTTATCTATAGAAATGCTACAAATGACACTCAGCTTATCTGTTTGGTTTATTAAGAAAAAATGTTTTGGTTTGGCATTGGAATGAAATACAAAGATGTGTGGGTTTAAAAAAAAAAAAAAACACATTCAGTTGATGTTACATGAAATAAAAAAGGATAAAGGTGTTTTCCTTTTCTCTTTTGTTGGGTATTGAACAAACTTTTAAAAAAAATTATTATTATTGCAAATCATGAAACCACTTTAAGATGTTTTCTCTTCAGTGCCTATTGTCCCTGGAGTACCTCAAGGTTTTATGCTTGGGCCACAGCCTTTTCTCTGTGTATTTTCAGAGTAAAAATAAGTAAATTAATAAATTACCAAGCTTTATGCACAATAAAATAGAAGAAGAAATATAGATAGAAAATTAGATTTGGTTAGAATACAGTTGAAAGGGACTGAATGAACAGACACGAGAGAGAAAATGTTTCAGAAAGGAGGACAAAACATTCATTCAGCTTCTACTGCTTAGTCCTGTTAGGGGTCATGGGTGACTGGAGCCTATCCCAGCAGCTTTGGTGTAAAGAAGTTTAAAACTGTATATAGGAAGGTGGATTTGGCAGCAGGACACAGCAAACCACTGCTATCCAGAAACGTTAAAAAGAAAGGGAAAAAAATTATAATCACAAACTCAAACAAATATAACATCTGAGTATTCATTTGTTGAATGCACATAATTGTTGTTACCGCCATCTTCCGGGGGTGGCTGCAAAAACCACAAACGTCATTTAGCCTAACCCATGAACACAGTAATAGACCCGAAACTAAATCTCATCTGTTCTGCTGTTTTAATACTTTGTGCATTGTTTACATGCACTGGTGAGGACTGTAGCCTTCGGCCTGGTTGTGTGCCCACTGGCCGGGCAAATCTATCCCGTTTTTTCCAACCGGCTCTGAGTGAGTCTTTTCCACTGGGTTTGAAGAGTCCGGAGTCCAGATGGTTTGTAGAGCTGCCAGATCAATTACCAGCGGCACACCAACAGAAGGAGCAGAACGCAGCACTTTAGGTTGAAGCCCAACTGAATGCAGCCTTATTAAGGAGCGTTCCATACTGATGTGACACGCGGTGACATCGAGAACCCATAACTTCACACACACCAGTGGAACAGTTTGTGGAGATGTTATTGTTTTGGCTTCAAGCTACATTTGTGTCACATTTAAAATCATCCGTCAAGAAAGATGTGTGTGTGGAGTGGTAAGAGAAGAGAAATAATAAGGCATCATTAAATGTAGTTGGAACAAAAGTGTTTCTCCACATTAGTTCATTATTTAAGTCAGATGAATAAGAGGCTATTGAGATATGCTAACCAGATAAAAGATGGATAACCTCATGATGAACCATGAGAAGCTAAGCAATATCTTAACAAAGTATAGCACTTTATAGCTACGAATATCAGTCATAAGTCTGCTATAATTGTTAATATATCTTTTTGTGAAACTGTGCGACACCAACTCTTACATCTCACTTCATGTCTGATTTAAAACAAATGCATTATATTGAGCTATAAAAGTTTTAGGCCAGACATGTCCCAAGTCCGGCCTGGGGTCCATTCGTGGCATGAGGTGAGATTTGATTTGTATGTTTTAAACAGCACAGAGATCATGTCAACTCCCATAAAAAGTAATGTTTAAAGTAGTGCTGTCAGTGTTAATGAGTTAGGACATGCAATTAATCAGATCATAATTAATCAAATTAGTTAAACAGCACTAGTTTAAACTGAACTGGAGGCAGAGATTGATAGCTTTATAACTAACTTAAACATTTTATTTATGTTTTCAGACTTTTCGTAGGTGAAAGAACAATATTTTTTGTTAAGACTTGTTCACGTCTAACACATTGTCAATACATTTTGACCTTTACTTGATAAAGAAGGTGAAGACAGACAGGAAACAGGCTGAGGGAGCTGGAATCAAACCTACAGATATGGTATGTACTCCACCAGGTGACCCACCAAGGTGCACCATCATTGTCATTTGAAGAAATGATAATACTGCACATTTATGTCTGAAGTTTCAAAGAACTATTGGCTCTTGAACATTTTTCAATTGTCAAACTTGTCCCTCAGAAAAATTTTGGACACCACGGATTTAAGCAATGAAATCGTTGGTTGTGTAACAAAGAGAAAACTATTACTTTTCAACGTTTCTTTCATGATTTTCTGATGATAATGCTGGTTCACAGCCGTGCCCAATTACCTGAAGCTGTGCATGTGCCGTAGAGCAGCAACTACTGGATATAGGCATGTCAACATATGCAAAGGGTTCATACACAGCTGTTTTGTTTGAATTACAACCAACATAACCAAACCACGCCACAGTATGATAGTTTATTTTAAAATCAAATCAAACGTTTAGAAACCAAAGTAATATTGTTTTAAATAGAATTTCCTTCCTTTCCTTCTTTTTTTTTATTTATTTATTTTTATTTCTGAATCTAATTTGTGTTTGTTACAAAACAAAACAGGGAATAATACAAAGATATCCCCAAAAGCATAAGTTTCCTGGCCCAAGCACCTATTGTTTTATTGTTGCTACAAATAAACAGTAGAAAATGAACAATGTTATGGTAATTTAAAATTATTTTAGTTTTTCGCTAAACTGCATTTGAACTAGTCCAAGATATGCCTCATTTACCTTTACTTACATTTTACATCTGCAAGAGTTTACACTAGTAATGACATGTAAATAATCTAATAAGCTTTGTAGGTGATGGTTGGCAAATCTATCACGACTACCTTCTGATTTTCTTCTTACTTCATCATAATTCTGCACAACAAAATGAATTTATGAACGCAAGAGACATTTAACAATAAGTACTACTTCAGAAATCTCTTCAGTCTGACTGGTAAGGCCGCATGTTTCCTACAATGTTAATAGCCATCATGCATCATCTGGAGCTGACAGGTTTGGTGATAAACACTAATGATGACTTGGACAGCTGCACGGCGTCTCACACTGGCTTCTTTGCCTGTGCTGTTTGTTGGGATAAAATTCCTCTCCGTTCTGAATATGTGGAGGTTGCCAATTTATCATAATAGTAACACTAATTATACACTAATTCTTTGAGCTAAGCTGATTTTTCACAGTATTTATTTGGTTTACAGCCAGTGGTGAGTTCAAATGTGTGTGAAGCCATGGCTATACATACAGTAGTATATAGAAGGGTACATATTACATAAAAACAAATGAACATGTATCAACTAAGACATTTAGACATTAATAAATAACACAAAACATTATATGAATATGAAATTTCAGTATTTGATGTGAAAGGGACCCTACAGGCTAAAGTAAAGAGCTTTGGGAACACCATGTTTGGAGAAGTTTCAATATTAGGTTATAATAATATATAATATATCTGTTCCATAAAGTCAGTAGAGAACATGTCATGGCCCTTCTGCAAAACGTGTTCTAATACATATTTGTATCTCACATGTTAGCTCATATAAAATGTTGGACCTGTGTGTTATTTAAAGCTGGGCCTTTGTCTTAACAGGTCCTATGTCTTGTTTGTTCTTGAGTGCATTAAGTGTGTAGTCCTTTATCAATTACTTTATTAGTATATTTCATATTTTCAATTAGAATGTTGATTACTTTAGTATTTTTCTTTATGTATTTCATTTCTTTCGGAAAAAGTAACCACTCAACACTGAGAACCTGCTACAGAAAAATACACATGCAAGAGGACTTTTGTAGGGCACAATGATTTTTATTAAGTGAGCAAATTCTCACCACGCCAATACGCAAAGGTACTTTACTTTTGCATCTTTCATTTACAACTTGCTTCTGATCAGATGCAAACTCACAGTCAGCCTCAAATCATAGGCATACATATTGTCTCCTTAAAACAACAAAAACAAAAACAAAAATTGACTTAGACATACACATTTGAACTGTAAAGCTCATCCTGAATGGTTTTAGTTTATATTGAGAATTGATACGTCTCCATTCTGAGAGCAGCCTAAGCTCAAAGATTCTGGAGCAGGTCAGAAAACAAAGACATTATTTCATTCTAAAAATCCTTGCTGTACAAAAGGTGTTTGTTTTATGTTCAACTTTATAACAATATTGTGTGCAAAATATGTTGAATTATTACCAACGTGACACCCATGTTTTCAATTGAGATGCTGCTGGAGGTGAGCTGGCTTCATGGCACTGTTAGCTAATGTCCCGCCACAGAGAAATCACAGAGGTGGGTTGCAGGTGGTGGAAGGAAATCCCATCAAAATAGTCCTCTGTACACTGGAGAAACTGGGAGGCTCTGGCTTGGCCTTCTTTGGCGCTGTCTGGTCTGAGTTTCCTGCTGCTACGCTTCAACCACAAGTCCATAGCTAGCTGTCACTCGCTTGTTATGACATTTAACATAGGGGCCTGTCTACCTGCTACGAGTTCAGGTTGGGTCAAACTATTCAGATGACAGGGGATGGGGACACAGACTTTTTAAAAATATTAAAATAAATAGTAGAATTTTACATTTCAGCATTGATTATTATCAGTATTTATTTTGTATACTATTACATGTACCCCCATTTGAGAAAGAAGGACCTAAGACATACAGGAATTTTTACTTAAATTGATGGACTAAACCACTCCTTAGTCTTTAGCATGTGTAACGCATTGATAATAATAAATATATGTCTAGTGGAGAGACATGTAGTGTAAGTTTCCCATGCTGCATTAGGAAAAGTAGTACACAACACGATCACCAGTTATGCTTTGGACACACTTTACTGATACGTACAAATGAATACATAAAGACTTATTACATTTTTCAGTGCATCATGGGAAATTCTGCGAGCACTACATGTCAGTTAACACAACAAACTGATATAATTACTTTGCAGTGAACTGTATAATGAATAAGTGATTTTGGCCATGCTTCAAGACATTTCTCTATGCTTTAATTGAATACATAACCCATAACAGAACCACTGAATAATCTTTGACCCGTTCTGAGGTGTTTCTAAGATCCAATACTCACACATCTGTTCAAGCCTTGTGCTCCGTGCTAGCAACACCACACTTCAAACGTGAACATTTTTTATCATTTCAAATCAGCCACGCTCCCTCGACAAGAGTTCAAACCCCCATGATGCTTTGTACTTTTGCCGGAGGTATTTGATCTCCTATGCCCTTACAAAGCTACCACACAGGACGTCCCGCATTTTGAAGCAGGCTTTCCAAATGCAACAAAGCAGAATCTTAACTGTGACTGTGGCTGGATTCCAACTGTTTTTTGTTTTTTTTTCTCTCTTTACCTTCAACTACTACTATTTCTTCCAAGGTACAAAAGATCACCCACTGCACCAGTGATAGTTTGCCTAAAGCAGTCGGAGTATTTTATGGTAAATATTGACTTCAAAGAGTGAGTAGATGTCTTTTTTAAAGAATGATTTCTTTATGACACATCGGTGGCCTTGGATCAAATGGTTTGGAAAAAGTCTTGATTTTGGAAAGGCCTCACATAACTGATGAGCCATAAAAGAGAACGAAAAATGGGTTCACAAAAAAGTGAGAGTAATGGCTTTGGGTAACTGCATATGTTTGTTTGCTCATTAATTCCTGGTGTATGTTGTACTGGCAGACTATCCACTATAGAGTGTATAAAGGGCTTAAGTGAATGAACTCTCCAAAAGCCTCAAAATGTTATTCCATTTAAGCAAACATATTTTTCTAATTGAATTAAAGGAAGCACATAATCAAATGTTGTTTAGCTTTGCATTGTGCAATAACAACCATATACCACACTCATCATTGAATAACCCATAATCATTGGTCCATCATAGTGACATTTAGATCTTATTTAGAGCCTTAATTAGCCACCAAAAATATCTTTGGAAAGTCTGGAAAACAGCTTCCTAAAACGCTCCATAATTAAAATAAATGCACAGTGCTCTTATGAAATGATCACAAATTTGAATCCTCTTGTTATTTTGACTGGAGTTAATTTTGGAAAATGACACTCAACTGTGGTGATGAAATATCTGTAGAGTTCATTGGTGGAGGTCATCCAGGTAGTCATCACGCTAAAGGGTTAAAAATAAGGCATCTGGACAGTTTAGGAACAGTTGAGGTTTTGTCCCTCATCCAGGGAATTCATTGCTCTCATTGGGTATGAGACAGCTGGTTACACCACTCCCTCTGAGAAACTATTTTTGATGCAAAGATGGTGCTATTTAGATTAAGGACAAGGAGTAAGAAAGTTGTGGACATGCAGACTCCTTACCTTACACAGCTGGCTTTGTCAGTTGCCTCATTGTCTGATTTACTAAGATCTACAACTAAAAAAATCTACTAGCATTGAAGTGTTACTGAGAAAAAAGCCTGCCTTCCTTTGTTTTTTGAAAAAACAAACAATGCTGCATAACTTTTTGCCAGCAGAGGGCGCATATCCCTCTTTGTGCAACCCAAGGTTGTGGCGTTGACATGTTTGTTTACCATTATTGAGACGTATAAGACAGCAAAACATATGGTAGGGTCATTTTGGTGTATTTTGTACAAAGACGACTCTGCTAGAGTCCATTGTATTATGCCTATTTTCATCCTGGTGGCAGGAAACTTGTATTGGAGGTTTCTGTCCAGCTGAGGGTACTGTGTCAGTGAGATAGGCATAACTCTAATCTTACTGATCATTAAAATGATTTTGAGACTATTAATATTTTTGGGCAAAAGGTTTTGTGGTGCTACTTTAACATTCTATTTCTCTTGACTTTTATGAATAAACGCTGATCAAGAGACTTGAGAGTGAATATCATCTTGATAAAATAGGTTATCACTGATAACATCTTTGAAAATCCCTAAAAATAATCCAAGAAAAAACAAGAAAGTTTGACATCACTAATAAAGTTGCTCTTGAAACTGAAAATACTGAGTTCTCTTGTCATTTGCACAGATTTTAACTTTGGCATCAAGTGGATCTCAGATAACAAGAGCCAACAGTGACAATGAAATATTTGACTTCCTTTCATAACTTTTTTTCTCTTGACTGTTTTGAGTAAATACTATGAAATGGACTCAGAGAGATACGGCACGTGCATTGTCCTGGCAAACAGCGGCGGGTCCAGATACGCATCGAGGACCAGGATAGGACGAGGTAGGTATGACTGAAGACAAAGTGCTTTAATCACCCCCCCCCCCTAGGCCAGAGTATAGTGTTGGCCATTATCGCGACAGAACATCTGAAATATGTGTGTGCCCGCCCCGAGGCTTATCACACTTAGGGAGAAATCTGTCTTTTTGAGCCCGGCTGACCTTGAGTGACTGTTACAAGGAGGGAATCAAATAGTCCCAATGAATTACTCATTCACGTCCACGCTTGTTTTCTTCTTCTCCACAATACCTCCGAGAAAAAAGGTTTGAAAAAAAAATAAAAATCGAGGGCCAGTGGCAATCCGCTGCTGACATGTGGGTCACTGACGTTTCCCGTTTCCAGGAGTTTAGACAAATGTAGGCTGAGTTTCTTATTTATGATGGAGTAAAGCTGCTTTACACTAAGTTACACAATACATATCAGTTGTGGCAAACTCACTTGTCACACAAATCCTTGCAAATTAGATATAAATTTACAAATATGATAGATCTCACTATAAAAGGTTTGTCTTTTTGATAATACAACTGTTATTTCTCTAGCGCCTCTCTTTTTCTTCTTCATTGTTACTGTATAAATGTCAGAGTTGAACCATTAAAGGCTATCAGAATATTCTGGATAGGTTTAGATAATATTTAGTCTCCGATTATTTGTAGGTTGTTGCTGGTAAATCGATCCCAGGAAACAGTAGGGTAGCATCTACTTGCATTTGTTGCATGTGTAACAGAATTAATGTGCTTGAACAGAGCTATAACATTGAGCACAACAATATGGGGCGCAACTTGCATTGATGCATCATCAGCCTGTGTTTGTGTGCAATTGTTTCTGGCTGCGATCGTCGATTGAATATAGTGGTGTTTTTCTACTGTTATATTGCTTTTGTGACACAGAGTTGTAGGGGAATAGGAGATGACTCATATTTTTGGCCTTGTTTTCCACGAACTCTGGTGTCCTCATAGGCTTTATTTTTGTAATGGTTACGACCAAGTCTCTCTAAAGCCCCCAACACAAGCTTAAACCATACCCCCATAGATTTAGTGTCTATCTACATTTGACACATCCATATATGTTTTTATTTATATATTATTTAATTTAAATACCACTAGGCTTGTTTCAATTAATGTGAAAGATGTAATCATGACATTTAGATGAAAGAGTATGTTCCCACAGTTCTATGTTCCGTAACTTTGACAAATCAGAGCAGATGCACACACAGAAAACAACAAAAAAAGCTTAGAAATGTAGGAACATAGGGCTGTGAAAGAACAGAGAGACCCCTGTTTGGCTGGCTATATGAATCTACCTAGCCACATTAACTACTATTGTAGAGTCTTACATTGGTCAAACTATCCTGATCTCCCATAAGTCATCTGTTGTGTTGTCTATTGTGTCTTAACGTTTGTGTGTATTTATGTATGCAGCTGGTCCTTGCTCTAAGACAAATTTCTCCCTAAAAAGACGAAAAGAAAACCTTGACCTTACTATAAGTATCACCCAAAAGTAAACATTTGTATATGAACAAGTTTCATCTACAACAGCAACAATGGTGCCATATAACATCATTCAAACAAAGCACTAAAGCTTAGGGTCAGTCTTAAAAATATAATGTTATGCCATAGTACATCATTTTTTCCATTGTACCTGTGCCGTACTTTTCAAAACCCATCAACTTTTAACTCTAAATGCACACTCACATTTCACCTGTACAATACTAGAGTTCATTAAAACACATCAAGGTTCAGACACTCTTCTGATTCTTTACTGCAATTGTACAAAATGCATGTAACACACTTACATGGGTCCTTTCTTTACATCTTCTTTCGACATTTAACATGGTCATCTTTCTGAAAAGTACAGAGTGCAATTACAGGAGATTAAATTCTTTTTACTGTACATTTAACCTGAAGAAGAAAAGAGAGACACGTGACTACCATTTCATACATCTGCTCTAGTGCCTTGTTAGAACAGGCAGTGACTAGTCTATGGGCTATAAACCTTAGCGGTGGCGTGTAGGCACTGATGTACTGTCTTTAAGTAGCTCACTATTAGGCAGCCGTTGTGTGAGCTGCAGCACTCGGGCTGAATATGACCAGTGGATAGGAACATCGCTGATGGAGCAAGGAGAGCGCATTAGAGAGCGTGGGTATTCTTAACTGTCCATAAAGTCAGGTGGTGCCATTTGAATAGCACTTGGGGTAATTACGGTCGGCAGCTCATCCTCCGTCAGCTCTGTGCCTCATTCTGTCTCCTTCTTTCAATTTCCTGCCTCGTTGAGGATGCCAAAGATATGTGCAAAGGATGGGGCCTTTAAAGTAACGCAGCAGAGCACTTTATAATTAAAAGTGTTTGGAAAGTGCGCTAAGGTAGAACTTTAGACGCTTTAGACAAACAATTTGACATGTAAAAGACTGCAGTAAAATGGTTTCGCAGTAGACTTTAGCAGGAGATAAAAGCTTGATTCAAAAAAATAGCTTCTAGATCCCAAGGCTCCAATCACCTCATTCAGAGGTTCAAAGATAAGCCTGTATCAGAGTTAACGTGTAAAATAACACACGCAGAGTAAAGATTCCCCAACAGCAACACATCTTGAACAGCACTGTGCTAAATGATCCACCAAGTCTACATCTTATTCTTCTAAAACCATGCATTACTGACACACCACACAAGGTTTGTTCATTAAGTAAATGAGTGATTGATTTAAGTAAATTAGCAAAGTGTCTATGAGTTTTGTGTGAAACAAATTCTCTGTTATTTGTTGACTTTGATGCTGACAATATTGAGAACTCACATATTGAAACTTAAGATATTTTTTGTTTTGTTAGTTGTAAACAATAAACAAAGAAACAAACAAACAAAATAATATAATTTGTATTTGTTTGTGTCTGTCTAATGCAGCCACACCTTTTGAAACACAAAAAAGATTTTTCCACAAATATTTCACGATAATATTTGAAATTGTGTAACTGTAATTGTTTTGAGTGTGTCCGAAAACTTTTTTCTATCACTGTAGCTTTGTCACTTACAGCATTCACACCCCTTCATCCACACACACACACACACACACACACACACACACACACACACACACACACACACACACACACTCCATTGCTGATTTTACTAAAGCCTCCGTGAACATAATTGTTATTTAATACATTTATTTTAGTTAGCTCTGTGTTTTTGTGACAAATATTTAAGCAAGGTTGGAACAAAGTGAGGGCTCATCCAGGAGGTGACCTCGCACCTCATTCTGACAAATGCAGACAAATGTGTGTAATAAACAAGTAGCAAAAAATAGTCTGGCAGAAGATGATGTGGCTTTAGAGCAAGTTTTTATAAACAAGCAGTTTATGCTGATATTACAATCTAAACGTATAACAAAAGCTCAGACTGTTGAATGCCAACAAGTACCCTAGTGATAATATAGGGGAGTGAGTGAGGGGATGTGATCTGAGTAAATGCACCCATATCAGGATTTGAACCCAAGTCACTCTGCCTACTGGTGTTCACTCCATAAACACATGATTTCACATTTGGAAATATTGTATTCAAAATATTAAAGGTAACTGTATAATTTGGAAAATGTGCCCAAAATTAGCATTCACAAGCTTGAGGTGGTCTTTTCCAGATAGTTCATAAAGTGGAATGGAAACAGTTAAAAAAACTATTATAGCGACCTGCACACTGCCATTTTCTTTTTCAGACACTGATTTCAGTACGACATGTTAGTCATCGTATCGTAAGACCCTGATGTATGGCTCTTGTTGCTGTGGTATGACCATTAATGCCTTTGGTAAAACCAATATATGTTGTCAATGCTTCCTCAAGCTTCTGCTAAAAACATTTTACTCAAACTTATTTTTTGTCTCTCATCAGTTAACGGATATCCACCTATTGGATTTGGAACATGTTCTCATCAAATTGGCATAACACAATATTTTACACAAAGATGGATTTAGATGTAGGCCATGTTATTAAGATCACTGAAACTAAATGCTTCAGATCAGATTAATTGTACAGAAGGAAATGCACCAGGACGTCCATGTTTGCGTCATATCTGTTTTGCATCATTGTGGACGTTCTCTGTATAGAATTGCACAGTCCTGCTGCCCAATCGAAAATGAAAGTCGACCGCTTATAAAGTTGTCTATTGTGGCTAATGGATGGTTTATTCATTTAGCTGAACAAATTCAAATGCTTTTGTTTACATCGCACATGAACGGTTTAATTGAATTTCTTGCTTGGTGTGATACGATAAGTAAAGGTGTATTAGTTCCTTAATGCGAGGTCATCCGTCATGCTCACTTTGAACTTTTTACAACCTGCGCATATGAAGATCTCCCCTCATTGAAAAGTCATTACTGGTCTTGTGTACATGATTACATCTCGAGGCATTGATTCAGTGGCTGGTTTTACCATTCACAGTGACATGTCCCCCTGTATGTGACATTTGAACACATGAGTGGTTTTCATTCAGGAAGCTTTCTCCATTTACACAGTTTGCATCAACACTCTAACAGCCTGTCAAGCCCCTGACACATCAACCCAGCAAAGGAACATATACCAAACAGGTACATTATCACCAAGTCATATGAGACATCTTTTCAAAACGGTGATATCCAGGGGCAAAAGTTTCCCATTTAAATCTATTTAAGGCAAGAGTTGGGTCAAACTGTTCAAATCTGAGCCAAATCAGAGGAGGTATATGCTAGTTATAACCTGTCTGTGTTTGTCAAAATGGCAGGGTCACTATGGCAACATCATTAAATATTCTACAAAATCTTACCCTTAGGAGTGGCCGCTTCGATATTTTCAATCAGGGTCCTGTAGGGATATTAATAACATGTGTCATTTATCTACAACAAACCTAGTTTTTGGCGTCCCAGACAAACATATTTTTGCCCTGTAGGAGGCGCTATCACATTCATCCTCAATTTTCCCATATAAATGTGCTCAGGGCCAGAGACTGAATAAATAATTCAAATTTAAGCTAAATCAGACAAAGTATGTGCAAGTTAGAACACTTTTTGACGCCGATTTGCAAAAAGTCAAACAAAAATGGCAGCACTGCCACGGCAATATTGTTTAATTTTCTTCAAAACCTTCAACAGTTTGATGTTTACCGTGTGGTGCAATTGTACAGATTATGTTGAGTGCATCTGGTTTCACTGGGTGGCTCACCTGGTAGAGTGCATACCACATACAGAGAGACCTAGGTTTGATTCCAGCTCAGGTGCCTAATATCATTCTCCTATGTTTTACCCTGCTTCCTGTCAATCTAATAAAGCAAAAAAAAAAAATCTTTAAAAAAAATTCAAGGGGTGCAAATGTGGCCTCATAAGTCAAAACCACTACAAAAATTACTAACATTGCATGAATTGAATTGACAATAAAAGATAATAACACTGTAGTAAACTGTAACCTATTCTGTTGCCATGTCACACAATCAATTTAAAGCTCCAGTATTTTGTTTTTGCCGTCTGTCTCAGTCCCACCACTCTCCCCCAACAGCAGCGTAGTAACCATTACTGCTTCTTTTATTTAAAAAAGATAAAACTGGACCAATTTTTCACCACAAAATACTAATACGTTACATAAAATTGAAGTTTAGAGCTGACCTGAAACCTGAAGCTTTGAAGTTTACCGTTGAAGGCTGTAACCATCCTGTAATTATCTCTGCCTCCTTCCATGTTTAATTATTGCCTGTTTCTCTATTTTTATCTTTTTTGAGCTGTTTCGCTGTATTTTGCAACAGAATAACAATTTACTTGGTCCTTCATTTTTTTTTTTTACATCAGTGTCAACCAATAGAAGCGCTCCTTTTTACCTGAAGCGGGCTGTTTGGCCAGAATCCTGCTGTGGGCTGATCATTCTCATCTATTAAATTATAAAGCCTAGATCATGTCTTAAGGTCTCAGTTTTTCACAGATGATTCCTGTTTCAATTAATTATTAGGTGATTAAATTGACAAACTTAATGCAACAATAAAAAATAAAAAATAAACTTTTAACATCTGCACATATTCCTTTAGGGAAATGTAAACAGCTCGCCATCCCTGGAAATACTGATTAAAATATAACCCAGATAAAATAGAGCTAAATAATTCCTAAGGGGATTGCTCCTTATTTAGACATTACAACTGCATGTGAATAATGACAAAACAATACAGTGACCAAGAACAAGAACTGGTGAATGAATTCAAAATGTCTCAAAGCGAGTTATTCTGAAGTGTGACATTTGTGTGCACCTCTGCCTCATTTACTCTATGAGATACATTTGGCAAATGAAAGCAAAAGGGCAACTTTCACACTTCCTTGAGATGAAAACGTGCCTTTTCCCCGAACCTTGCACAGAAAACAAACAATTACATTCTTGACTGCCTTTATTTACTCCATGATTGAGCAGTGCGGCCCAGACAGGAGCGGGCAGATTAATTAACTAGTGCCTGAAAACCTTTATTCTTCCAGTGTTGTCACATTGATGGATGGCTGATTAAAGTCAATGAGATGGCTATCGGGACACAAGAGCGAACCAGTAGAAAAAAAGTGCTTGGTGCAAACTAAATGTATCCATGTAACATTTCCCATAATGTAGCTGAATGAATGGGTTCACTTTGTGTGTGTTTATTAGACATAACAAAGTGTAATTGAAACAAACATCAAGAAAGACATTAAAAAATACTACTGGTCCAAAAGTATGCAAATGTGCAACTTTTTTTTTGTGGTTAAACGGGGAGTATGCCAATTTTTTGTGTATGTTAAAAAAAAAAGATTACTCTCCTAATAGGAAATTGTAATAGGAATTATCTGTGAATAATCAATACCTCACGATGTCATCTTGGCTTTATTATTATTGAGGATTTTCATACGCATATGAGAATTTGCAGTCCTGAATGGGTGCTCCCATTGGTCCACACTGATGTCAACAAAGCAGTAATGGCTGCCAATAAAATAGAGAGATTGTATATTCAGCCCTGAAAATATCTTCTTACAGTGAATCAGAGCAAAAAAGAAAATCAAACAGAGAAAAGGGATGCAACGTGAAACGAGAAATACTGACAATGTTTGATGAGGTGCTAATAACTGCAATTATGATGGTCAAGGCCCAAAAAAGTTTACGGTAAACTCTAAACCTCAGTTTGATGTAATGTGTGGGAAAAAAGGGTCAGGTTTTCCCTTTTAATTGAAGGAAGTGTGCTGCTTTTGGAAGAATTATCCCACTATGTTTTTATTCCATTGTTTTTCAGTGAATTTTTTACACCTTTGTGGAGATCTACTTTGGGAAATCAATATGAAACTGATTGACAAAGCTCAGTAATTTCCAGGTTGGGGCAAAATACGTAATGTGCCACTTTTTTCAACTATGTAATTTTGTGCAGGAAACATTACTTATCTAAAGTCTCGGGGAATATTGTAGACATAAAGATACAGTAGCATGAATTCTGTAGTACTTTGTTATTGACCAGAGTGCGCTTTGTGCTTAAGACGCTCGTGTGTATCAAGAAGAAAGCAGGTAATTGGGGTTGGACGCCGAGTCGGAGAGTGCGGCGTCTCTTGCCAGATGCGGTCCAAATTGCCTCGCTTGCGTGTCTTTTGATGAGCTTTCTCATTAGGGGTCTATACAGCGCAGACTTTGGAAATATCACAGAATTAATTAAAAATGATAGGAATGGAGAAAGTGGGCCGCCAATGACAGGACAGCACCGGGCCTGCATAATCATTGTTCTGATCAGGGTGCTATTGTCTGCTCATGAATGTGTGCCTGTTGACGGCGGCCAGCATCTCTTATATGTTTATCTGGATTCCCCACGGCCGGTAGCTTGTTTCCAGCCTTGATAGAGCATTCACCTCCCATTGCTGCGGAGAGGTTCAAAGGCTTCATTTAGTCGCTGCAGAATGGAGGGAATGGGAAGAGGCAGCTCACTTGGGTTTTTTTTTTTTTGTTTTTTTTTATCAGCTAGTTTTCAGATTTAGATAGTGAGAGATTCTGGCTGTGTCCCTATCGGTCCCTTCTCTGGCGCAGCTGAGGCTTATTCGTGTTGCGCAGAGAGAAACGCAAAATCCTTAAATCCGTTGTCTTGTCCTTTGTCAGTTTCACAGGCGTCGCGCTATAGGTTAATCCACTGTTATTACCCCCCTACTATGCATTTATCCTGTCGATCCTGCTTTGGTTCTGCAGTAGGCCTTGCTGTAGACAGCCTAAGCTACGCTACTTCAGGTATGAGCACCTGATTCTGACGAAAATTTAAATGAAAATCAATGGGGAGTAGCAAACTATTTGGGGATTTTATCATGCTGTCATCACATGGCACAAAAGCCATCATTTGTTGAAAAATTAAAGGTAGAAAGAAACTTGCTTCACATGCCATTGTTGCAAATTAGTATGCCAAAACTTTAAAGGTCTTCCTACATGTACAAGGATAACTTTATTAATGCACATTTTTAAAGCGTTTGTACACATACATTTTCATTTTTTAATAGGCCTTCTGAAGATACATTTTTTAAAATTCAGGATGCAGCAGATGGACAAAATGGAATTTTTAATATCTGCACAGATAGCACAACTGTTCACATGTATCGAGGATGTGTACGTTCATTGTAATGGAAAACAAATGAGGTTGAACAGGTAAAGGTAAGTTTGGGATTACAATTTTGCAAGCTTTACAAACTGTAAGACTATTAACAACATGTATAACCCTGTTATATGGGTCCATTTATTGTAAAGAGCCTCCCAGTTCTGCAAAAATATCATAAACAGCACTCAAGAATCCATTAGCATGTAGCCACATTTTTCAGTTTAAAGCAACCACTTTAAAAGAGTAAGCTAATTTCACCAGACTGATGTCATTTTAGGAGTTAACAGATGTAACCTAAATGCCTGTTTATATACAACAGCTAAACATCTAACCGCCCGCTAATGTCCTCTACCCGCTCACTGACAGCACACATGTAGTGATAATGCCTGTTTATATACAGCAGCTAAACATCTAGCCGCCCGCTAATGTCCTCTACCCGCTCACTGACAGCACACATGTAGTGATAATGCCTGTTTATATAGAGCAGCTGAACATCAAGCCACCCGCTAATGTCCTCTATGCGCTCACTGACAGCACGCATGTAGTGATAATGCCTGTATATATATAGAGCAGCTGAACATCGAGCCAACCGCTAATGTCCTCTACCCGCTCACTGACAGCACACATGTAGTGACAATGCCTGTATACATAGAGCAGCTGAACATCGAGCCAACCGCTAATGTCCTCTATGCGCTCACTGACAGCACGCATGTAGTGATAATGCCTGTATATATATAGAGCAGCTGAACATCGAGCCACCCGCTAATGTCCTCTACCCGCTCACTGACAGCACACATGTAGTGATAATGCCTGTTTATATACAGCAGCTGAACATTGAGCCAACCGCTAATGTCCTCTACCCACTCACTGACGGCACATATGTAGCTAGTGGGTGCTAATTTGCTAAAAAATCTTATTAATACAGACTTTGCCATTTTTGTGGCTATTGCAATTTTGTCCTTAGAAAATGTATTGTGCCTGTATAACTTCTGCTATATCGTCGTACTCGATTTGAGTTTAAGCTCTTACGACCGTCCCCTCATCCTTCCCTTTTCCGTCTAAATAAAATGACTACTGACTGACTGCTCTTCGTTTACTGCATGAGTAAGCTCCAAGATTTGTCTCCTCACCGACACTAGGACTTGCCATTACAGGAATTGCATAGGAACTAATTAAAAGTAACACTTTCCCATTAGATGACTTTGTCTAGGAATGGTTTCTAATTTGGAATCCAGTGTTTGTGTTTACCTGTAACTAATTTAAAAGTCATTTCGAAGTTGTCCCCGTCTTGTCTGCATTCGTTAGAAGTTCTCTATGGGTATTTGGGTATAAATATTGACAGTGCATTCAATCCATCTTCAATAACACACTGGCATTAGATTGAGTGATAGATGGAAATAAAAATACACACGATTCAGATAAAAATAGAGACTTTTATGTACTGAGGAGTTTAATATCTGCAGTGCTGTCAATATTTTTGGTCAGAAGCTGTTCTAACAATGTGACAGCGAATGATGGGAGTCAGTCCAAGGAGAATAAATAACTAATAACATGAGTCAGACTGAATATTTATTTCTGGATTGAGGTTTTTAACATCACAGGAGGCTATAGGCCCATAATGAAGTGTGCTGCTCTTGATCTTCAATGATCAGTTATTCAATTTATAATCGAACACTTTGCATGGCATCACACTGAGCATGGCATGGTAACGACTTAAACAGTAACTATGGTTTGTAGTTATGCCAGGTGGATGGAGATATCAATATGTGCTATGTGCTCTTGTTTGAAAAAGAAAAGGTAGAGAAATCTGAATAGAAGTTGATATAAAGCAGAAAACTATCCTTAGATTACCTTTGTTTCATGGAGTCAGTTTAATTTAACTTTAGCTAAACTTCATTTTGTGGAATCCTGCTCATGGACTGTGACAGTTTACAATTAACATCACCAAGCGGCCAAACATTTTTTTGTATATATTTGCAAATTTCTTATCTAATATAATACATATCTAAATCTGCCCAGTGTGTTACTTTAATGTGACCATAATCTGTCTTTACCCATCTTCTAATACAATACATCCATAATTATTTATAGCTCCAAAAACAACATAGCTGCTTCAGAATGTTGAATAATAAACAACTGATTTCAACTTTCTCTCTAACTCTTTTGTTGCTCTCTGTTTAATCATCTTATTGAACATTTAGAAATATAAAAAATATAGGCCGCATGTTCAAGGTATTCATCAGATATAAACACTGCAAACAATATACTCCAATGAGGCCGAGTCCTTCAAGACAAGGTAAAAGTATTATCATTTTCTGTAATTGCACATTAAGAGAATGCTTCTTTAAGAAGAGGTGGTTAGTGGTGATTCTAAATGCTGCTTGTTGAATGTGACCCTCCTGCTCCAGGTCTAACCTACATTCACACTGGTCATTTTGGATGATTGGACCCTCTGTCACTGATTGGGGGTTATTTGAGAAAACACGGTTGCATCTGCAATCTAAGCGACATTGTGTTCTCTATGTTTCCTTGTTTCGGTTTTAGAGCCAGTAAAACATATGAATGGACAAACAGTAGAAGTTTATATTGAATTTAATTGTTGACTATAATTGTTGAAGTATGTGCTTTGTTTGGCTAGTTTTGGAACCTTAAGTGCAGTTGAGAAGATAATTTTACACAACTTTATATTAAATAAATAAGAATGTGTACTGTTGATGCTTTTAGTGATTTCTCCTTTTCCAAAACAGACATCACACCAGTTTAGACCATGGCTCACTATGGATGCCAGTGTTTGGTTGGATGAAATATACTGTGGTTATTATAAGTTTTATAATATAATGCTAATATCTTGGACTGGTTAAAACTGGAAAGAAAAGTGCAGCTCACCACCTTGTACCTCTCCTTTTTGGGCACATGAACAACTATGGTAGCCCTGCAGGGACACACTGTTGTCTAAAAACAAATTATGGGTTCTGATTTGGATAGTTAGAATCCACTGGGTATAATGAGCAAATTTATAAACTAAAACATTTTACTCAATATACCTTTAAGGAGCCAAATTGGATCAGTCAGAATCAGGCAAAGGATTATTTTTTTTCTTTAGATTTTGTCTTTAAAAAACCCCCCATAAAAAAACACAAGGTTTGTGTCATGACCTACACTTGAGATAGCATAGGTAATGTTTCATAAATAATGGCACCTTTTGCCACAAAAACCTTGTAGGCAAGTTGTCATTTACCTCAGGATAGTCACTTTTACTGCTTATCCATCATGTATATTTTTTTTTGTATTTAATATAGCCACCATTTCTCACACAACCAAATGATATTTTAGTTCTTTTATTGGTATATTGAATCAAATGTTTTAGTATACTATCACACTAACACATCAATCAAAACAATGCTGTGACAATTGTATAATCACTTCAAAATAGCCTTTCGTAGTAATAGTCTCTCTCTTTTTCTTTTTTTTGTTCCATGTCCTTAGATCTTCCTTGAGAGAACAAACTGAGCACTGAAGGCACCATTGCAGGTTTATGAACTAAATTGATTTTGTTTTAAATGTTTTTGGTTATTTTATTCATTCATACACAACAAACAGCATGTCCCTGCAGGGCTACCATAGCTGTTTACATGCTTTAAACAGGACTGTCGGGTATGGAATCGCAATTTTCCCACTAAATGCTGCCAAAAAAGACTCAAAACTACACACCTCACTTTTAACCATGTCGGTCTTACATTCTACATAGTGACAGTCCATATATCAGCTCTTATAGACAGTTTGAATGGCTGCCACAGAGCTGTATCAGCCAAGACAGAACAAACAGCTCCAAATAATTGCTGTATAGAGCCGCACTCATTAGGCCCCCAGTGGACCCCCGTCTGACACGCTGTCTCTCATCTGCACATATCATGCACATTTGGGCTCATACTGTCTGTCCTTTGATGTGGTAACAAGGCCTCATAAGCCCAATGCATCAGTCTAATCACTGTGGCTGCCTCACTGAGTCCCCTGTAGACCGGCTAATTTGAGCTTAGCCAAAATAAATGGACCCCATTGTGGTCAACTCTGGACTCACTTTAGTTGCATACTTCTAGTGCTTTGATGTTTGGAGAGACAGATGGCTACATATTCAAGGCTTATGTATGCTGATTTTACAAAGTGTAGTCTATGTTGCTTTCCAGTAGTGTTGTAGATAGAGCCACGCTAACCGAGACCAAGTTAAAACATGTTGTACCAAAAGAGTGGGTTGTTTCAGTGCTTTAGAAATACCCTGTAAAATGTAGGGACTTTTCACAACAAAAATTTATGATGGCCTTTGAGTGTAAGTTTTGGCCTTTGTGGAGATCATTTTCACTTTGAAGAGCGCATACCGCATACCCAGGAGACCCGGGTTTAATTCCGGCTCAGGTGATTTGCCCAATTGCCTTTTCCTGTCTGTCTGCTATCCTATCAAATAAAGGCAAAAAAAACATGAGTGTGCTTCTTTAGCAGTGCTCAATTTTGTCTCGTTGGGCTGTTATAAAAACAGAAAGTAATAGAACTAAAATGGCTCCATTTACTGGGTTCTATAGAGTTTACCATATACATATTTTCCAGGATAGACTACTGTAAAAAATGCTTTGAAAGATGTGTTTCATTAACAAACTTTTAAAATGTCAAATGCAATCAAAAGCACTAACAAGTACTAGTCTTTTACACTTGTGCTCCCCTTTGAACCCCTGTTTTTGATCAAATATTTTAGTAAATAAATAGAAGCAACAGCCTTTTCTGTGGAGTCTGCATCTCCGTCTGCATCAAACACATCTATCAGGCCATTCAAAAGACAAGTACTTGTGTCTACTTGCATCTACATTGACTTTTGAAGTGTAAATGGCTCCCTTTACTTATATTTTAGAAAATCACTTATGTGCTTGTGTTTAATACAATGTAGACAGTGACTGCAACATCATAATTCAGGAAGCAGGGGTTGAAAAACTGGAAAATTCTGTTATTAATGAAAGCTAGTTTTTAGCTTTCTTCATTTTAGGAATGTCCTTGTTTATCACAAAAACCACAAAAGCTGATTTAAGAAATCTTAATATGTTAATATCTAATTATTATTGTCATTATCATTTTTGCTTTTGTCTTAGTGCTTACTTCCTCCTTTAGTGGACTGTTAGAAACAAAGCTGAGGAGTAACCAGAGTGTTACATATGCTTATTTGGGATGCTATGCACTCCTTTTCTGAATGAAAATGCCTCTAAAATCCAGCCATACTAAAATCCCGACAAGCCTAACATTTTACATAAACTAAGTGGCAGAAAGCAGGTCTTTGTTATGAACTGTTTTGCAGAGACAGATTGGAGTCGGTCTAATGCAGTCGTCTGATCACACTGTGGTGACTCTCAGGGCCTCTGTGCACCACTCTCTGTGGCTTGGGGGGAACTTAAGGCTTATTTGAGGCGAGCAGTAAAGACCTTATTCCATCTGTTTAATTACAGTGGAGATTAGCAGATTATTTTTGCATTACCAGCGCCTGTCGCTCCTCGTCACATGGGCAACCCTGAGGGAAGGCCGCTCAGCTCCATCCAAAATAAGATTTCATACAGAAGTGGATGTCACTTTGCAACACAACCACTCTGCACAGAACAGGTAAAGTCTTTCTTAGCCTGACAGAAACTCTGCTGAGTCATTGCTTTCTACTCTCCTCTGTACCACTGTATGTACCTGACAGATTCCATACTGTCTTAAAGACTATACCTGGAGGACTGTGGAGTCTGCAGGTCCTCCCTGTGGTACTGTGTGTTCTCTCCAGGAACTCTGCCTTCCTCCATCTATCCAATTCAATTCGTGCATAAAGCGAATTGCCCATGAATCAATGAGAGCGTATGTTGTGTATGTCTGAAGTGTCCCTTAAACCCTCATGATTGTCAAAGGTGTACTTTATAGAGCTCCCCTCGGACCGTAAAAAATAAGCAGAAGAAAATTAATGTCTAGTCTAAAAAAAATTGTCATTATTATCACCGACGCATCATGGCCGTCTTGGTCTGTATACTGTATGTAAAACTGCAAAGGTACTAAGAAAATTGCTGATGACACTAGGGCAGTAGTCAACCAGAGGAAATTGTTGTCACATAAAATCTCCTCCACAAATTGACTATCACTTAACCGGTCTCTGTCACAGCAGCTGTTCCTTAAAACAGTCTTTATTTGGAATTTTGTCAATCAAAAGCAGCCACAGCACCACCATATTGAAGAGAATATTAGGGAACATTCAGTAAAACGACTATGAGATAGAATGTTCAGAACTGCAAACAGATATCACCTGCTTTTAGTGGCAAATAATAAGTTGTCAGGGAGGGACAGCAAGTTCATACAGAGCTGGAGCTGTGGTGCGTTCATGTACAGTAAACCCAGCTGTAACAACTCTGCTGTCAGCCCTGGAAGTCACATCATGATGGAGCAAGACTGAGAACTATAGCTTAGAAGAATTGTGTGTGATACTTGTACACAGCTAGTATATTACCTGTAGAGGATTTCTTTTGTGTGAAGAAGTTGCACAGAAAAAGCAGCATCTTCCGAGTGGCTTCCTTAGCTGAAGGAACTATAGCTTCTTGATAAGAGTCAGGGATATTAATGAAATGAGGTTTAACTCAATAACTGTAGAATTAAAGCTTAATGGCGTCCATCTGTTTGAGATCTACACCGGAGCTGGTCACGTCTCACTCATGTTTTCCAGCTAATATGGCCAATAGTACACACTAAGTCTGGTGACATCTGTAGCTCTAAAATCCCTGAAATAACCAATAACGATGTTTATAAAAAATAAATAAATAAATAAAATCATGTTTTCTAACGCTCTTCCAATGTCCAGGAAGTTTTTGGGTCCTTCAAGTTCATTATTGTTTATCAACTAAGTCAGTCATATCATGTACAAAGCACCAACTTTAACTCAGGAAGTCCATTTATTTCTTAAAACCAAAATGTTGCTCGTTGGAACTCATTGTGTTGCATTAAAACGGCATAACACCAGCAACAGCACCGAAAGATTCAGTATTTATATTGCCTTTTGAGCAACAAATGTAGAAAATAAAAAAAATGTGAATTTGGTTTCACTGATTAAATGTAACATAATATATCATCCATCCAAAAGTTTGAAGAGCGGTCAGTAACAACAAGAGGATAAACAAGTGAATGGCCAGACATTGAAAACCCATGCACAAAACAAAGACAGCTTCTTTCACTGTTACTTGGAAATCTCATCTGTCCTCGTCTCCATAACCTTAATCTGAACTGAACATCAACAATAACACGTCCAATGGAGTGACTCAAGGTAAAGAAAATAGAGGATAGTTTGAAGTTCTCATGTGTGTCTGTAGTTAGAGATATACTGGAAAAAACACAAACAATATTGTCTATTCTCAGTTTGCAAAAAACCTTTATGTAAGAACAAGAAGAATGTAATAAAAATGTATAGATTTGTAACCTCAACATGCATACACATTTAGGTTAAACATTAATTGGAATCATTCCAAACAGACACTAGTTACGTTAGGGACCTCAGTCAGATGTAAACACTTGTAGTATATAGATGAGCACAATGGAACACATCAGTCAATGGTATGTTCCAATCACTTCAAAATAACACTCACTGCATTTGACTGTCTTGGAAAAAATGAAAAAGCTACATAGAATCAAGGCTTTCAGTTTCAGCAACAGAGTGGACAAACTGAGCACTTAGGAAGGAGAAGAACATTCATATTTCTTTATTAAACACAGTCTTACTGAGTTCTCAAGACATTTACAAGCTAATTAATTTTGTTTCAGTGCATCTGATCTTGTGCCTGATGCAATATTGTTGGTGATGTGTGTGTGCTTTGCCATTTTACACAAGGCACAGAATTTCCACATTGTGCCCCTCTGGGTGGGCTGGTCTGAAAGAGGGTGTGGTCTCGCTCATTTGCTTCAAGAGCTGAACTGTACTGGGCCTAAGATCGACTGCACAGACATGAATTAGAAATCAAAGAATACAGATACTGCATGTAATATTAAAAATATAGAAATACTTTTGTGTAAATCCTTCCAATTACATTTTGATTTAAAAAGTAAGAGTAATCATCAAAATGAGAGTAAAATACAATTCTGAAGGTTTGTATTTTATAAACTTGTGTTCCAAAAAGTGTTTAACTGTGGACACATTACAGCTGTAAACACTGTCACGAGTCCACCAGGCCACTAGGTGCTGATAGACATTACACCCGTACCAGAGAACACCTAATTTGTGGGGCTAGAAAATAAGGTTTAGTTGATTGTAGCACTGTCTTACAACACAAAGTGATGACAATCGTATGCTGTAAGTTGTAACTGTTGTAAAACCACCAAAATCAGATTTATTTTGATGTTTTGCGATGCGTAGAGCAGATGCACTATAGCCCTCGTGCACAAGGTCTGTGTCTTCGGTTTTGACCAATTGGCTCAAGGGCTGGACTGAGCAGGGACAACACAAAAATGAAAATCTGTTTCATTTTTTTCAGTTTAGAGGATTTTCACAGAGAAAAAGTACAATAATAAAAACAACAGTAAAGAATACAACCTCCAAACTTTTGTGAAGTTTTGTGCTCATACACCAGGCGTCTTATTTTACACTGGCAGAGGTCTATGGAAAAAATAATTTGGGGGGAATTTTTTACACTGACAGACAGGGCAGCCCTACATCCAGTTGTTATAGTTACATTACTCCTTATACTAAACAACAATGCACACAGTTTTAAAAAGGGTGCATGTTTACTCAAGAAAAGGAATGTTTTGAGAGACACCTGTCTATGTGGACGGTATAAATCTGCATCTTTGTGTGCCCTAAGATTTCCTCTTGTCTTCCGTGTCACACCTTTAGTCCAGGAATCACAACTTCCTTTTATACAGTACACAAAGCCCAACACAGATCCGATGACCTACAACGTCAGCGGGACAAAGTGCCTTTCCCGTATTTCCGAGCACCGTATTGTACACCGTCTGCCGTTATATTGGTGGACCTGTCTGAATCGCGAGCGCTGGCGTCGGTCCGCTCGAGTGGAATTGCTCACGGTGGGACAGATAGGGAGCAGCTGTGAGTAATTGTTTCTCTCAGTCGCCGAGCCTCATCCTGGCCCTTTATAGATAAGCCGGAGTAAATCTGCCTTGATGTCCTGGGAGAGTAGGGGAGGAAGATGGAGACGGAGCAGAGCAAATACCGGGCCGCGGCCAGCCTCTGTTTGAACTGCTTCTTCAAGACCAACGGCTTCAAATGACTTTTTCTCTCTGGAATGAAAGCGGTAGAATGGAAAGGGACCATTATTCTGGTGCTTGTGGTCGAGGCGTCCGTGTCTTTAATGCCGAGGAGTTGTGTCATATTCATAAGTGTCAGAAAAGGGGAGACGAGGGCGGGCGGGCGATGGAGAGGGGTTGTCTCCGAGAAGATATGTCGCGTGCTCACATGCTCCTCGGTAACAAGGGATTGGATGGCCTTTGTTGAACTGAAAAGTAAACTCGGATCTAAAACCGGCAAACAACAATGAAGGATTCTATTATGCAGCTGATTGACTCCAAATGAAATGTATCAACACAATGGCTGGCAAGCATGTTAATGAAGAGCCTAAAACAAATGGTACAGATGGTAATAATGCTTTGGAATGATGGGGATAATACTTTCTGCAGTGTGTTGTGTTGCAAAATGGCACTATAAACCCTCTGTACTTTTGGTGGGAAGCCAGAATGACAGGAGGATCATCAAAAAGACACATGCAACAATATTTCTTATACTACTATGTACATGAACGGTCAAGTTAAAAATGAATTAGACAGTACAGAGGCAGCAAAAAAAACCTTTTGTGGCAATGTTGTACTGACTTCTACTCAAGTATGTTGGCTCCTGTGTTGTTTATCATTAGCAGATGGAGCAAGAATGCTAAGAAGCTACAGCCTCTGTATAAATGACTTGTCTTTTACCTCATGTGCTCAAAAAAATGTAATGTGCATGTCATTTTTGTTTTGTGGCTTCACCGATGTATGGACCTGTGGACCTAACTCAGGCTCATTCACAAGATGTTAATAATCATTCTGTACATTCCAGCTCAACATAATCCTGAGCATGCATTGAGATACAGTATGTAACCTTTATCTGCTGCAGCCTAAGTGCTCAAATTTTGAAAGCAGCTAGATATCAATTCACTCATGTTCTCTACCAGCTCACTAAAAGCATACACCCATGTAATCAGTTTGTACTGTGTTATATGAGAATTTACAGTGGTGAAAATCAAATACCAAATTTTTATTTTTAGGATTTGTTTGGGGTTCAGCACTAACTCTTCACTATATTTCAAAGCCGGTATTGTATGGAAAACATTACACTATTGCACAAGACATTCTTCACCTTCCCAATGGGGTAAGAAGGAGTTGAGCCTCTGAGGTGGATTGGGTATCTGTTCAGAATTCCCCTCTGGGAGGAGACCCCAGGGCAGGACATGCTGGAGGGACTATGCCACTGAGTTGACCTGCCTTTATATCTGTCCTGTAAAAGCTGAAGGAAGTGTCTGGGGAGAGGGAAGTGTTGCATGTCTGCTTAGACTGCTGACCCCACATGGTCATGGATAAGCGAAGGAAACAATGTAGACATAAAATATATTTATTTTATTACTTTGCTGCTCCCACTGTCACTGGGCTTCAGTATCACTAAAGCCACATGCCATTTACCATTTATCCAACATTTTGTTAGCTGATGTATATTATGTATACAGCACTTACGTAGACTAAAGTTGTTTTAAAAAAGTATGTTTGACTTGACACTTAACCAGACACAAATAATGCATCACTGATACAATATTTACCCAAACATTATTTAGCTATTTTTTGCTTAAAAGTGTATTTCATGAACCACTTCATGACTTTTTGGATCAAAAATAAAATATCAGCCCCCTGCAGCTCACCTAATATGTAGCCTCTTTATACATGCACTTAATAGCATGGGTGATTTTGATCATCATAAAGCTGCAAATCTGTCCTCGTAGATAGAGAGCAAGTGCACTGAACACTTCCTTGTTGATGTGTTTATCCAGCAGCAAGCCCTGTAATAACACAGATAGCATCAGCGGGATATTATAAGCCCCCGCCTCGGCAAATGGTGAACCAGGACGAGGCAGTATGATGAGGACACCAACAAAGGAGGATGTGTAGACTCCTCCATTTCAGTTGGCCTTGAGGGCATGGTTAACAGCACTGTTGTATAAGAAGAGCCTGTCTCTGGACAACAGGTTGGAGATACGTAGTTAGGTGAAATTAATTAACTGTGAAACAGACACCTACTGAGATCTGGTCAGGGAGCCTCAGGAGATTGAGCCTCCGTGTGTTAACCTTAGACTGCAAGGTAGGTACAGTTCAATACAATGGAATATAGTCATAGAGTGGCCCCAAAAATATGGTATGATATTTAAAGGTACTTTGACAAACTGCAGTCAATTATGAATAAAAATGCAAACCAATCAGATAAACAGGTAGGCTTCAATAGGCTGCATACTTCTGTTTTTTTTTTTTAGCACTAAATGATATCACATATGGCAAATGGTGTTGGAAAAAAATACCAAATTTAATTTTTAAGGGGTCCGGATTACTCAGTCCATTAGTAATATGTTTCCAGCTTAATGAAATAGAAACACTGCTAACATTTAGCAAACTAAACAAAGACTAGACTATTATATTCTTATATTCTTTGTAGTTCTAACAAGACTAATCAGACAACCTACTAAACTTTCCATTGTCAAAGTGTTTTATATGCAACCATATGACCAAAACAAGGTCAAATGGTCAAATCGGCCAGTAAACCACACCAAGCTTAACTCCTATTCTCAGACAAAAAATAAAAAAATTGCATCGGAAGTAGTAAAAACATTTTTTTTACCTATTTGCATTTCTTTGAAACTTTCTTTTTTCCTTAGTCACTCTATTTCTCTGTAAAAAACTTTTTCAACAGAGATGTATGACCATTGTTGCTGCTTTAGAACATATGTCTATATTTGATGTAACCTGACTCATCATGTGTTAAATAGAAATTAAAAAGGGCAGCTTCGTGAGATGAATACCTTGGAGGAACCACCTGCTGGTAACCACCTATCACCACGAAAATTTATTCAATCAAAGCAACAACAGATTGTTATTGGTAATGGTAAAACGTTTGCTTTGTTGTGAAACCTAAAGCACACTCATGACCATCAGTACTGCCACTTCTGAAAACGAACCTTTAATATGACAAGAAGGATTTCTGTGAATTTGTGAAGTCAAAAACATTTTCTCAGGGCTTTTACAAAATTAATTTAAAGCCTAGTGGGTGAGCTCATTCAAAGTGAATATATTTGATTATTCATTTTCCTTTTCAACAGAAACGTAACTATTTCATGTCTTTCTCTCAAACATTTCAAAACTTTACTTTGAGTTCTCTACAAACTTGAAAATAGTGACAATAGTTTCAGTGGTTTTGCTGCAAGACAACTTTTTATCTTATAGAAAAACTTTAAAATCTTATTAATGTATATGTAAAAGTTTTCATGCTGCACTAAGTTCATTAAACTCTGCAGGAGACTTATCTATGGAGTCCTAGGTCTACTGCCATAAAGACGCTCATTGCCACTCACCACATAAAAAGTCATGGCCGCCCTGAGTCGGAGGCAGAGCCATCTGTGTTTAACATCGCAGACCATGCACTCTTCGTTTTATGAGCACTTGATGCATTAGATATGAAAGAAGATTCAATATCTTACCATTTAGTTTAAAATAATGTCAAAACTTTGTCAAATGAAAGCAAATCCAAACTACAGTAAGTCTAACAAGTAACTCAAAGATACTGCAGCCCCAAGTTTTTCAACAAAACAAAAGCTTTAAACTTTAGCCTCTGTCGTTAAATCAGATCATGACCATTGTGCCACTACCTACTGTATGTTCCACTGACGGTACATTAGACAACATAAGACAAAACAAAAAACAAGTTAGCTTTGCCATAGACTTAGAGTAATGTGAAACATCAATCAATCCTGATTCTTTCCCCCTTTTATACAAAGAATTAACCTTGTCTCTGTGGATTCGAGTTGAATTTTCAGGAGGCAGTACCGACATGCGCAGAATAAACAGCCTCTGGATGCAAGTAGAGAGACATACAACCAATCAGAGAAAGGAAAAGCATTGCAAAAAGTCTGTCTCATTTTAGATAATATGGATATATAATAGATTTGGATCAGACTTATAGTAAAATAAATAAAATACAACACAAAACAGCTCTTCCTATTGTATCATGTGGCAACTATGGTAGCCCTGCAGGGACATGTTATTCTCTTTGAACAAACCCACAAGAAAGAGGTCTGATGGTTTTTTTTTCTTTAAATGTTTTTGTCTCTATGCAACAATGTGTGCTCAAACATAAACATAAATGTCCTTCTCATCCTGTTGTGTTCAGTTTGTCCACTCTGGGCACCTATAGAAACACAAATAGGAAGCTATTGAAAGTCTGTTGCAACGAGTGTTATTTTGAGGTGAGTATACAAGAATGAAAACATAGTGTTATCATAGTTATAGGTATTTTTCAGCAGGAAATAAGAAGCACAAGTCTAAGGTGCACTTTAGACTTGCGCTTCTTATTTTCTGTTGTGTTATGTTATTGCAAAGTATAAATTCACAGTGAAAGTCCTACTTTTGCATTCTTTGCCCTCAGTTCCTTCCACAAAAACCTGACATTTGTACATTTGTCATCCTTGAATAAACCATTTTATTTTGTTGCTTCTTGTTTTATAATCACTTCCTGTACTCAAACGCTAGAGTTAAGGACTTACAGAGCATTTCCCACTGGCCTTACTCACAATATCCGTACCACAGCGCCTGTTTTTGTCGACCACTGCACAAAGTGATCAACAGTCCTGTAACGTTGGCCACATCATTTTCACTTTTCGCTGAGAACCATCTCCAGCCAGAGTGGGACATCCGTCAGAGAGACCCTGGGTTTGTCAGGTGTATTTTGGTGTCATATCTTTGGACAGCAGCAGTCGTAAAGCGCCGGGAGAGTCCAGGGCCGAGGAGAGAGCCAGTCAGCCCATAAAGCCTTATGCTCCGATGTTTTATGACAAGACACAGCAGAGATACTGAGAGCAGAATATGAGCTTTTACTATGACGCACTCTGTATCCTGCTGTAAATAACTGCACTGAACTCCTTCAGCCGCACTGTAAGAAAAAACCCTCTTTATGACAGCTTTTATTTTGATTTTATTTCTTGTGAGGCTTTCAGGACCCAAGAGCCAGAGCAGAAGTTTTGTAAAAGTTTGAAATATGGAAAATACAATGATGGTTTAAATCTGCACTTAAGTAACCTAGCTATATGCCTCATTTTTAAATCCTGCATGGGAAACAAACGATACCTTATAAGCTTCTACCGCTTTCAAACCCTTTTTTATTAACATTTTGCCATTTTGCCATTGTGTTTTTGCACATGATGTTTTATCTACCTGCGTAAGATGTGATACTCAAACTGTGTTCGTACTCTGTTATGTTGTTACAGAGTAGACTCCACAAAGATAAGATTTTTGAAAGAAAAACAGGGTTTTATAGTGTTTTTGTGGTGGCCTCAGTATGCCTTGACCTTAATTCAGAACCTTGTGAGATTTGAATTCGTGAGTTAAACTTGTGAGAGTTAACATATTTCTAAGGCCATTGTCATTTGCCCTAAATATCGTCTGGGGCATATAAATCATTTGTTGAGATAGAACCATCATTTAAGTAGGACTTGCTTGATATTTTCTTTCAAATGTCTCTCCTCCATTTCAAAGATCTCTCCAGTCATCATTGTTTTTTTCTCATTTTTTTTAGGTTTAGTGTCTAGTGGCGCATGGGGAAAAAAAGTCAAGTGCAGAAAGAGGCTCTGTTGTAAGTAGTCATTTTTCAAAATGAAACACTTGGAAGCTTGCATTAATCTGTAAAATGGAAATAGTTTTTATTCTGTATGTGTGGCCTGGTAACAAATGATCCACAGACTGGTGTTTGGGGATTCCTGCTACAGACAGAGAGTGGGAGCGGGGTTTGACTTTTAAGTACCACAGCCAAAATCTCTGTGTTTACAATATAAAGCTGGTGGATGAAGGCGTCGACTCCCTAGCAGTGTGTAATACGCTGATATTGACAATACATGCATTCAAACATACGCACAACAAACCCTGAAAATGGTACGTAATGTTAATACATTACGTACCATTTTCAGGGCTGTCAAGAGCCCTGCATTCTCGGCTCAGAGCAGCAGTCACATCAGAAATATCACCAATAGACCTACTTATGCCAATGTTATTCATCAATGCTGCTGGGTCACCTTAGAGGAAGAAAAGTTTTCATATGTGTAGCCTCTCAGAATAAAGTCAAGAAGTCCTGAGGATAGAGTGAAAAGGGCTCATAAACTTGTAAGAACAATTCTTATCCTCTCCTTTACAATGGATAAAATAACCCTTTACTTTTACCACTGTCAGGGCAATTAATAGACTTAAAAACCAGAATACTCAAGATGATGTAAACTCAAAACTACAACTACAAAAGATGAATGTTAATCAGGCTTTTGTCAGTGCGGGGTGTTCCCATTGTGGCTCCAAATGTTAATCCAACATCATTATTTTTAATTGGTTGTATCATCATTTTTCAGGTCAGGCTGTACTCTGTGGACAGCTGTGGCATTCTCTATACGTATGAATAAGTCACAATGCCGTAGATAAACACTGATGTTACGGAGAAAGGATTCAGTGACCTGAGCTGACTCTGACACTTGTTAATTTTTTCAGTGGTTTCCACAGGTGGCAACACTTTCCAGAAAAAAAAACTCTTTGACAGATCTGACATTAAAGATGTGACAAAAAGGAGTCAAATGTCAACCCATTACTGCTGCATGTAGAGACACTGTAGGCATATGGGCCAAAGGCAAAGTGTGTACGCAGTAGCACAAACACATTTGTGAGAAACTGTAAATTCACCCGTTTGAAATCATATAACCATATATCTAGAATGGTTCTTGAACATTCATTTGCTTTTATATCAAAGTAATACACTAGACGAACACAAATACAAAGAATTATGAATGAGCTCAAATGCTTCTCTATAAAGGAATGCTTTTAAATATTTAATAATGTTAAATTTGATAATTTGATAATGTTCTGATTGATCTCCTTTAGTGGCCCACTTCCCATCATACCTTGAGCATAAAGCAACATAAAGCATGCATTGAGCAAAAAGTGAAAATTTAAGCGAATCCAAACTCTAACTCTGCAACGTTCTGCAAAGTTAAATGGGTCTGGCATCTGTTCACATCACACTTCCTCTCCTCCTTGCACCAATCATAACCATTTATCTAAAATGGACAGGCTAATTTCTTGTCTATCCACTTGTATCTAGTGGCAGTTTATTCTGCATCCATTTACCCCGCTTCCTGAGAATCCAACTTGACCACTCCGCGAGGGGACACAAATTTAATGTTGATGTCCTAATATGTTTTTGTTTGTTTGGATTATTCCTTCAATTTCAACTGCTAATCCTTTAATGGGTCGCAGGGGCTGGAGCCTATCCCAGCTGGATTGAGCTTGAGGTGGGGGTACACCTTTTCAATTGCCAGTTAATCACAGGGCTTAAACTTAAAAGACAGACACGGATTGACAACCATTCACATGCAAACTCATGCACTATGGATTATTTAGATTCACCAGTTATGTTCATTATAATAGCAGTGTGTTTAAAAAAGTAAGTGTAGCTTATGTGTCCTTATTATAGCTTTTATTTTCATACATACATCAAATTCTATTCCAAATCAAAATGTGAACAAAAAAATGTTTGATTTGTTATTCCTTTACAGAAAGTGAAGAAAATATACGTTGGTTTTGGGTAAATACATCAAAAACTTGAAGAGGTCACGTTGCCTTATGCCGATGAGGAATTGCCCTTGAAATGTGTGTTTCAACAAGACAATGACCCCAAACACATCAGTAAAAGAGCAGCATCTTGGTTCCAGACTGACAATATTGGCGTTATGGAGTGTCCAGCACAATCCCCGGACCTTAATCCAATAAAAAACTTGTGGGTGACATCAAAAATGCTATTTCTGAAGCAAAAGCTGGTCGAGTCTATGCTACACAGTTGGGAGTTGTAGTACTCAGAGTGCAAGAAATTTTGTGATAAAATAAGGAAAGATAAACATAAATCCAGTTGCTTACATATTGTTTTATGCTCCTTCTTATTTCCCTTGTTGTGCAGGGACATTATATGAGGCACATCCGGGATTTGAAGCCGCAGTCTCTTGCACCAAACACCAAAGTCACATTCCTAGATCAAGGGTATGGAGGAATGGGTAGTGAAAGCAGGAAAAAAAAAAAAAGGTGGTAAACCATTTTCAGAACGACTAAAACCCCCATCACAAATCTTAACTCAGCTGTATAACTATTGTGTGACGAGACTTGTTTTACAGCTCGAACCTTTCCCAACAACACAGTCCATAAAACGTCTGCAGTGTAGACACATAAAGCTTCTCCTTTTTGTCTTCTGTTCCTTTCTCTTTTCGGAACTTTATGTTACTATTACCCTCCATTATTGAAATCCACCGCCTGGAACAGAAATGTGCGAACGGCCAAAGGTAGACGGGAGCACAAAAGGAGCAGATTCAATGCATGTGGAAGCGCGGCTTTCATCGTCTATATGAAAAGCTAATCAGACTGCCTGATTGCAGTGAGTGGCCTTTTGTAACATCTTTAATCCGCTGAGTGTTTTAAGAAGTGCATAATTGAAATTCTGTTCAGGATGGCTGCAATTTTCGACGGCAGGATAATGAGCCATCAGTTGGCCTTGGCTCGGCAGCGTGAGGGACTGTTTTAAAAGTGCCATCTGATGAACCTTTGATTGGTCCACCAGTGGCTGCGCTGTGTTGACAATACCAGCAATGGACAGAGGCGCTCTTTATTTAGTCCTCACCCTCGTCCTCTGCTGGTCCTAATTAAGCAATCACCCACATTGAGAATCCATTAATGATGTCATTGTCATGCTAATAGCTGGACTATACTTTGAAAGCAGACCCGCAGACTCTTGAATTTATTTAACCGGGCAAGTCATACCCATTTAGTTTGCAAGGTGAAATTGGTACAGAATCCTGTTCTTTTACAGCTCTGCGTCAAGTTTTATACAATGCTTAATTTTGCTGATTGGTTGAATGTCTATCCAATTGCGTCCAGAGGCAGTTTCTTTTGTGTCTATTGGACCTGCAGAAAACAAACAAAGAGGATGACTGACCAGGTTAGAATTTATTATCATGTCCATTCATTGCTCAGGACATTTGGACATCTGCTGTGTTTCATATTTCTGGCCAAAAAAGCAATCCGCATGACTCCGAATTTACACCAAGAGCTATACTGGACGTCATATAGGTTATATTTAAAAGCATCGATTCACATCAGAGATTAAAGTGCCACTGCTGCTTGTGTGGATCTTTTGTCTCTATTTTGCTTTTTTTTTTACTTCTGCGTACAAGACAGAATGGTGTACTCTGTGAATATTGTAAATAAAGTTTGCTGACTGTACTTCTGGTCTGCTATTTACTATAATAAACATGTTAAATAAACAACTTTCAAATATACAAATAAATATTAATGACAGTTTAACGAACACTTCACTATCGATAGTAAGTAAGCTATAAAGTGTGTTATATTTATGGATGACCTAAAAGTAGTCATCTATAATGTCTTTTAAAATTGGTGTTTGGTGTCGTATATTATATTAAACTTCTCCACCTCAAGAATTAACATTTCATCGTCCATTGTCAAAAATTCACTGAAGTCCCTGGATGTGATGTTGTCACCGATGTGCTACTAGCTTTTTTTTTAAGTTTATTTTGAAACTTTGTGTCTACTTCCTGTATTTCCTCTGGTGTAGAGTGTAGAGTGTTGCTGATATGCTTGAAAAATAGAACTCCAGCCTATCTTGAGCGTAGTGTGGCGGCATGCTGTGTGTAATGGTGTCAATTGTTCGACTAATTGAAATAGAAAGTGGTTCATATGTGTATGCTGCTACGCTGCACATACACACAGCTGCTGCTTTAATGTAAATTGGGGGTTACACTTACACAATCTTATTCATAATCCTGCGATTTTACATGAGCTGTGCGTGCATTTTGACAGTGGAATTTAATTAGACAATACATTTTACACAAACATTAGCCACCAAAAACAGCAAACTCTGCATGTATTAATCCAGCTAAAGCCCCTGCCATGCAAAGACTCTGCTGTTGCCAAACCCTGCTTGCTCTGAACCTGTCACATTGCCTCAGCCTTCCGACCCCGACCTTGAGCTCTATCTTCATCCCGTCCTGGCTGCTCCTGGCTGGCCTCCTGTTGTTCTCCAGAGCGAGTGCCAGAGTCTACCTGCTTGACCTCCTCAGTCCACACCTCTGCAGTCTTTCAGTAACGGCCATTGCAAACTGTTTTTGTGTCTTGGCGTATTGCAATTGGGCCCTACTCACACTTGTTACAGTAGGTTGCAAGCTACAAGTCACTGGGTGCATAGGACAATGTTCTGCTGGGCAAAAAAACCAAAAAAAAACAAGTCTGTTGCAGTTTAACCTACATTAAGATGAAACTCATGTTGTGATTACAGACACAGATATTAAATAATATGCATAGATATAAATGCATTTTAGATAAAGTAATACACAGTGGTTTAAAGCAATTCAAAATACTTGAAGGATATAGCTTCTTTACATTCTTGCTCCAACTGATCATGGTAAACAACACTGCAGTCAACATAAGCACAACTGAACTCCATTAGCAGAAGATAAACTCTGTTAAACACACATGAAACAACTATAAAGTGTTTCATTGCGTCACATATTCAAAGCTACTGTATGTCTTGCACACAACTGATTTTGTGTCTTTGTTGTCTCTTCACAGATCCTCCACAAACATTGTTCTGCAGAAATAAATGACTGTCCAATATAAAGTAGGCTCATTAGTCCCAGCTTATTTACCCTGTGGCAAAAGTTAAAAATGCACAATGTTTTTTACACAATGGATTTATGACAAAAGCGCCTGATGTCACACCAGCCTCTCAGCATCAACCACTATCATCGTTTCCACCACAGAAGATAAGGCAAAACACTATTTCCCTCAAATGAGCTAACATCTTAGATAAAAGAAAGGGAGGTTTATTGCTGTAGTGTATAAATGGGAATTTGAAGAATGCTGTCTCTTGCTATCTCTACAGTTAAGTAGGGTTAAGTTAAGTTAAGAAGTATTCTCCCAAAAGATTCATCCAGTGTTTATAGTTACTGTGAAATTAACAGAGCAAACACACTCCTTTCAAGAACAGATTTTGGGGCGTTATTTAGTACAGTTAAAACAAACTCTTTACTTACGATTTAAGTGAACCCCACATGGATCAAAGAAGTCTAAATGGACCAAAAACTGAAACAGTATCCCAAGAAAGGGTGCTAAAATCATGCTAAACAAACCAAGCTGAGGAAAACACTGACACACACAAAGTGAAATGTCTTATTAGTGCTTGGTGCTTAACTAATTAAACAACCGCATTCAGCACCGCTGTCGACATTGCTTCACAAAGTTAATGTCAGTCCAATCAGACTGAGCTTTGATCCAGACTGATTGTGTCATCTGGAATGTCTGGGCCTTGCTGTTTTGTTGTTTCCTTCAAAGTAAAATGTCGTTATTAGCATTAAGTGGACCAGGAGTCTGTGCAAGAGAACCAAATAAGAATAATCATTGGTATCTTGGTATGGCCCTGTTACACCACGTGATTTGTGCCTCTGCCAACCAACACCTAATTCTGAATGTCAAAATCCCATGTCATAGCTTTAAATTATTGTCATATGTAACATCATAAAACAAGATCAATTGTTTTTCAGAAATTGATCTACATTGAGAATCTTGCCAATAAAATAACCACAATGACAAAAAAAAGTATGCTAACCCTTTACATGAAGCTCTCCTTGCAACACAAAGACTTGACTTGAATTGACCTGATCTCCAAAAAAATGTGCACAGTGTGAGATTCAAAGACTAATCCTTTCCTCATTGCAGGGGTTGAATAAAGATGCACATATGTATCACATGCCAAGATCAACAACATTCTGTGTGATTGATTGGAGGTACTTATGTATTAATGAGCACTTGGTCACGCAGCGAACTTTCCAGATCCATGCGGTGCTAAGCAAATAAAAAGTACAATATTTTCATTAGTTTGTGGTAATTAGCTATAGAGTAAAACCATGGCAGGAAAAATTACCATAGTGTTCTCATTTCAAATGAGTCGTCCCATTAGTCAATGCAGCGGTTTGTCTCCGACAAGCTGTTTTTAATGGAGTTTTGCAAACAGTGGGAGCTATTGATTTGCAGGAGGTTAAAGCAGATCTGCAGCAGGACGGCTGGAGGTCTGACTGTACACTGCCAACAGTCCATTTACACTACTTCATTCATCATTTCCATTATGTGGTCTTTTCCATTATTGGCCCCCAGTAAAGGACTCTCTCTGCCACTGCACCAATGCAAATGTTAGGTCTAAATGTGTGATTTATTAGTGTGAAGTTGTGTTGATCTGGTAAGATGTGTGCATCTGTGTAATGGGTTTGTGCATCACTCAGAGTTACATTGTTAAATCTCTGGTTAGCAGTGTTTAATATAGAGCTTTCTTTTTTTTATGTCTGAAAAGCATTCAAATCATTTTGACTTATCAAATCATTTATAATGATCATAAGGCAGTTGATTTTATGGTAAATGGCTTTGCATTGTTACTTTAAGCATCACTTTTTTGAAAATACAGTATATAATATAATATGTCTACTGCTGCTCTTATTAGAAAATATGTGAATCATTTCATAATGTAATAGGAGTGTGTTTAAATGGCCATTATGCTTATAGTGTTTGTGTTGAGTCAGTAACATGGTTGTTCCAGCCCCTCTTCTTTGCAACAAACTTCTGGTATCTTTTCCCATTCATCCAGTGAGAAGTAGGATCTCTTTAAGGTGAGGTGTACAGTTTTTGGCCTAGTAATGATGTTTTTTGTTTTTTTTTATTTGGTAATGAAACATGTTTTTCAGTGGAAAACTGCAGCAGATATAGAGCTGCATTTGACTCCACAGTAACTATGTGGATAAATGGCCAATTTTACTGGATATTATTGTTGGAAGTTAAAGTTGTGCCTCATTCTCATAATCATTTAGATGTTTCCTCGACATGAGCTCAGTAGAATCATGCCTATCTCACTGAGACAGTACCCTCAGCTGGACAGAAACCTTCAATGTAACTTTCCTGTTGTCAGGATAATGACTCATTGCGAGAGATTACGTAAGTGGCACGCTTTATGGCTCATATAGAGGGAGCAGGAATAGGCCAATACAGTGGACCCTTGAAGAATCATATTTGTACAAAAAATAGTAAAATTACTCTACATTTTCAGAAGAGATGTTCTTTCTTTCAAACTTGTCACTTGAATAGACTCTACTTGTAAAGAAATATGGCGCTGCTGACAGTGCAGTTGCACAGAGAGGGGTCTGATATGAATGACAGATAAATTTAAAAGTAACTCACAAAAGTTGAAGGTGGAACCCCATGGTTTATCAAGGATTCAGTGTGTAAAATGTTGTAGCACAGGCCTAGTTGGACAAAATGGAACAGGGAGAGTGTATAATCAAAATCATAATATCAACATCATAATAACTCTTAGTGTTAATCAATTTAAAAAATAAAATGTAAAGCTCCAATGATGTGGGATTTGCCCAAAGAGGACAAACTGAGCACTGCTGGAGGAGAAGCACACTCATTTTTTTGACATTTTAGGACATTTATAAACAGAATTGATTTGGTTTGACAGCATGTCCCTTCAGGGCTACCGTAGCAACTGATGTATGGAATTACACTCTGCCCTTTCACCTCCAGACGTCTCTAAAAAGGCCAAAAACTACATATCAAGCTTTAACACTTACAAACACCATTAATAGAATAAAAAATTAAATTACAGTTGAACAGTTAATAGAATGCATAGAAGTTTTAAACAAATAAATATGAGTGTGAGGGAGTGTAAACGTAAATCCTACCAACATAATGCATACATAATCACATTCCTTTATGTATAAAGTATAATAACGTCCCTCCGTTTATTATTACCCATCGACCAGATATAAATTGGAATCAGAATCCTTCAGGGCCATGCTAATACAACACAACTGCACCGCTCCTCCCTTAAATAACCTCGGCTGTAATATCTTCTTCTAATATTCTCCGCTTGAACAATTCTTTGCATTATTTCACCTCGGCGCCCCTCCCTGTCCAACCCAAGCCACACTCGGTGGGCGCGCGTGCTCGAGGAGGCACATAAGGTGAATTCCAAAATAAAGTCGGGGCCCTCTCTCACTCTGAAAAGTTTCAAAGCGGCTGGCCGTTGTGTGTGAAATCACTCTGGGTTGCAGAAAAGAGCGCTGGAGGTGTTAATTTCATGGGTTAGCTCTTAAATTGAGCTCTGCAATTTTCTCCTGAGTAGATTAGAGGGAGGTCTGGGTGTCCTCAGGTAAGACTGACCCCACCCCCCCGTTCCCTCTTTGACTCATCACATATGATTTGACCCCCGCTCACCCCTCAGCTGTACCCAGACTTGTTTACTATGCTGTGATAATGCTCGTGGCTGCAGAAGAGAAACAGGGGTTCAATGGGATAACAAGGAGAAAACTGTTAGAGGCAGTAGTGGAGGAAGTAAAAGTACAGACGAAGAGGTATGAATGTACTCAAGTAAAAGTATCACGTTCAAATTATTACTCAAGTGAAAGTATTAAAGTACTTTTAAATGTACATTGAAGTGTGAAAGTAAAAGTATTTGATTCAGCCTCAAGTACTCGATATAAAATTGATTTGTTAATAAATAAGGTTGGATAATAATTCAAAATGATGGACTGTATCATTGTAGCTCGTGGGAACATGTGTAAAAGTATTGCTTCTTAATCAGTCTGATCCGTGTACGTCCAAGAACTTGTGCAAAAGTCAGACACACACAGTTGTTGTTCCTCAGCTACAATCCTCAACATGGCTCCACACAGGTAGAGAACAACCAGGCTTTCACATGTTCAGAGCATCCTTTATGACTTCATTGGCTGAAGGGCTCTTTTTAAATCATTATTCTACTAATTAAGGTATGTGTCTGTTTAATAGTTTGACAGAGAGAGATGCCGCGTTCAAGTGTGCTTTGTAAAACTCAGAGCTCAGCGGTTTATGAATAGTTATGTAGCACTTTAACATTTGATTTAAGGTGTTGCACATTTACAACAATTTACAATTTTACTTGTAGTTGTAAAGCCAATGTAAAAATGAAGTAGAAAGTAGAGATATTTGCTCTAAAATGTCGTGGAGTAAAAGTAAAAAGTACCCTTTAAAATCTACTCAAGTAAAGTACAGATACTTGAAAATTGTACTTAAGTATAGTACTGGCATATTTTTACTTTGTGACATTCCACGGCATATCATAAATTGCCCTCAATAATAACGTTTTTTTTATCTCATGATAAAAGCTGTCATATCACAATATCAACAACGTAGCACACCTGGCGTACAGCAACAAGTCATGAAACAGTCATGAATGAACTGTGCTCTACTGTATCGGGAGACAAACAACTTTTGAGTCAGTGGATTCAAATAGAAACATATGTTCCATCTGATCTGTTGGACCTAGTTCCTCAGAAACAGATTGAAACCAACAGTTTTGTTCTCTCCAAACCTTCTGCAGCGGAGGCAGAGGCTGTCAGTAGCTGGTTGTGTCAACAGCTGCTAAACTCTATGAAACGCTGCTTTTGTCCTGTGTATCTCTGTCTGAGTGAGGCATTATTATTTCAAACATATTTGACTAGAACTGATTTTTATTGGCTGCTTGAAACTATTCATGGTTCAAGAGAGAAAAAAGCACATAAAAGGCAATAAGAATGTGTAAATTAGATTTACATATTTATATATGCCCCCTGTGGGATTGGGACCACAATTTGAATTTGTAAGGAATTCACAAATAAATGGTGCAAATACTAGACCTGAAAATCTGGTATACCCAATTAAGTGTAGTTCAGTATTTTTTTTTTTTTTAAGTCACACTGTTATTGATACTCACCTTATTTTATTTGCATATGACTGCTTAGTTATATGACTGCATATCTGCCCCATTAGTAGGTTGGTCAACACAACCTTTTAACTTTTTTAAAGCAAGGCAGCTGAAAAAAAAAGAAAAAGAGACAGAAAAAGGCAGCTCTTTTAATACATTGCTGGTGTCTGTGTCGGTTTAGCTTTGAAACGGCTAAAGCTGAACGGTGTCCATCTGCAAAACTATTGTCAATGAGATTATTGTTCACATTTGTTTTATTTAAAATTAAGGCTAAAACATTTTTATGACTGTGGTCTTTTGGATACGTCAGAGAGGAATTTTCTGCACATCCACTGTTGTGTCTAAAATTGTTATTTGTTTGTGTCATTATTCACTGACTGAGTTAAAACACTGGCATCTTAGCATCTGCAAATGTTAAAGGTGCCATTGAGCGTTGGCAAAATGAAATATAGTGGCAAAGATTTCAATTCCCTCCGATAGGAAACCTCTTTTTTAATTGCCCGAGTGTGTTCTTATATAAACCAGTGATGTTTAGGTTATGAATCAAATTTGAATTTTTACACGTCATACATGCATTTAACTGTGACTGCCGGGTGTCCCTAAGGAAGATGATAAAGAGCCTCTGTAGGGAGGGAGGTCGGACCTGCAGGCTGTTTGTTGATGACGTTTAGCAGCGATCCGACGCTGAGAGCATTATCTTTGTCCTCGGGCTAAAAATCTCTTTATTATTTACTACTGCTGGGTGGGAGTTGACGCTGCTGTCACTAATATCAATGAAGAACGGCAAAGGGGTGGGACCATAGGCAGCGCACACAGGGGGGTTACACAGAGAGCATGAAGTCCAGAGAAAGATGGCTTTAAGCATTATCTTTATCAATTAAGTGTCTTTTCAAAATATCCCCATGGGTCCACATGTCAACAAGATTTACAATGGAAGTCAATGGGGAACAACATTGCAGATATATTTAAATTGCTTTCATGTGATGCCATGTTGTTTGTCAATGAGGATAACAGCTAATACCGAGAAAGGTTTAATGAACATAATCATTTTGTATAACTGAGCTAAAACCCCAAGTGCAGGTTTATTTATGTCTGCGATTTTGCATTCTACATTTTACTTGATACTTTGTGTGTTTGTGTAGGAAGTCTCTGTTGTGCGTAAATTATTAGCAAGACAAAAAGGAATCAAAAAGAGATCGCTGCTCCTCATTGACCTCTATTTTAAGTTTTCTGGCTTTGGATACTACGTAGCTAGCTAGACAGAATTACGTTTTTTCCAAGTCCATCTAAAGCAGCACAAACACAAAGTAATTGTTCCAAAGTATTTTAGAGCTAACATTATGGCTTTACTCAGTATGGGTCAGTTTCCATTGCCAAAAATGGTGCGTCAAAAAGTATACCGTACTACTTTGGAAACAGTGTGGTCTGCTTTCCAAAAGTTGGAGCTAAAAACTGACAACTGTTGATTAGAAATTGAGAATCCTTACTGGAGAACATGAGAAAAAAGAGACTCCTTGCAGTTTTAGTGCAGCTCTTGCTTCACAAATTAGAAATACTGCATTTATTGTCCACGTGGCAAAAAACGAGCATGTTATTTATACGATTATTATTATTAATTCATAACAATGCACCTTAGATTTTGACAGTTGGCTTCAATTGTGTTTATTACTTTTTGTTGAATTGTAAGATGTAACAAGTCACAGCAGGAGTCACTCAAACCAAAGTTTAATGCTCTAACCTGATTTGAATTGTACCACTCAGTAGAAACAATGCTTATCACTGTTGCACATCATTGTGGATAGATTTATGGGGGGCCAAGTGTGTGGGATTTTTTGGTACTTATGGTCAGGGTCCATGTGTTTAACATAAATGCAAAAGTAAAGAAGACAAAAAACAAACAAAAAAAAACAAAGCAGTGTATTTGCTGAATTATGAACTGTCTAAAAAGATGATGTGCACCGGAGCCAGTATCAATGCAGCAAGTCTTTTGGAGATGTGTCTATGTTCCCACAGCCTAACCCTACCCTAACCTAGCTCTATGTTGCTATAACCTGTTGTAACTTGCAAATTGGAGCAGTAGTTTTTGCATAATCATGCTTCCAGAAGTGTGCAGAGACAAAAAAACAAAAAACAAAACAAAACTTGGAAATCTGGAAACATAAGGGACACCCATAAATGGAATTCACAAAAATTCACTCTCGACACAAACTGATAAATGTCGTTGGAAATTGTTGCCAACTGATTATGAATTTACATGCACTTTTACAACATCCATTTATACACACATGCTTTTGCTAAACAATAAAAACAACGTAAACAGTAAAACAATAAAACAGCAGCAACAAAATGAATCAACAATCACGGCGAGTTTATGCAAAATCAGTGACATAATTTATTGCAGGTAATAGGCAAACAAAACAAGGATTTTAAATTGTGAGGAACACAAGATATAAAAAATAGAATAACTGATCTAAAAGTTGAGGGGTACGTTTTAAAAGACATCACTATAATAAATAATACATATGAAAGAAAAAAAGATTAAAAAGGCAAAAAAAAAGGCAGTCTATAAAAAGATGATACTGATTCTTCCAGCCTCATGTCCTCAGGCATGACCACAAATACATTGCGAGCTGAATTTAAGACTTCATGGAGTGTAGTAACTATTTTACATGTCTGTATTTTTAGCAGACTACAAAACCCAGCCAACAGTCCACATTTCTCACGAGGCCGCTCTGGAAGAGTTAGTGCCCGACCCTTTCGTACATAAGTGTGCAAATGGGATGCGGCCTTTCCATGACTAAATATCAGATAAATAAAACAGATCCCCGCCATGTGCGAGGCATTCGAAACATCTCTGCGGAGAAATAAACTCACTGCTTTTCTAACTAAACACAAACTCACACTGAAAAGAAAGAAAAAAAAAAAAAGTTGCAAAGTGAAAATGAGCAGCTTTGTTTTCCATCGGCGGCGTCCTCACTGGGCTATAATTCCTAATTAAATTTTCTCATTGAAAGCTCATTTCAGAAAAGGTAGCGAAAGGCGCTCTCTTCTGCATTGTAATTGAGTCAGAAATGAGCAGCCGGTGCACTGAGCCGGCCTGCCTTTTAAAGAATAATGGCGTCATTTGTTTGGTGTCCATTAACGAGGAACGCACTTTTATTAATTCCCTCAACTTGGTTTCCTGCATCTTCCTAATTAATTCCATTTTGTTTTTTTGGCGCTAAGGAAGCTTCGGCAGATTAATGATGTGGAACAAAAATGTTGTGGAGATGCTGATGTGCTCCGTCGACATGGGGGGAAATTTCTGTCATTAGATACAAATGCCTGATGACTGCGGTTTCTAATTTATTTATTTTTTTAGTCTGTGACTTCTTGCTGCCAGTGTCAATGTCTTGTGCCTTGAGGCTTTATTTTCTTCATAATTTATTAAACCTGCAAAGAAATGAAATGAAAAAGATGGTGACGGTGACCTTTTCACTTGGTCTAATGCAGCAACATGTAAATGTGGTATAAATATGTTTGTATGATGAAAGTGAATTTACATTAAGAAGAACTTTTGGCAGAGATGTGGGTGACAATGAACAAACTAATTGGAGTTGAAAAGTCAAAGCTGTATAGTTTTTTGGGGTTTTTTTTTAGCATTGAACAAAATGGAACACATTTCAGTCAAAATCATGTTTTTAATAGTGTATAATCACAACAAAATAACACTCGTGGCATTCATATATCTTGAAAGAACAGACATTCCCCAATTTGCACCAAATTTGTTAGTCTGTTATCATAAGAAGATTAACTTTTTTTTTGTTTTAATTGCAAGAAATAGATGTTCCTCTTTGTGTTGTCCTCATTAAAGCAAACAATGGTAATGCTGCAGCACAGTCTCACAAAGTTTATCCTTTCAAAGATTTGATTTCAATATTGTTTTATTTTATCAGCTTCTTTACAAAAAAAAAAAAAAAAAGTTTCCAAAGACATTATGCCTATATTTACATTTTAAAGGAAAAATATTGCAAGTGTGAGTGGATTTCATGTATTGTATATGTCCATGTGGGGTTGCCGTACCAATAGACATAAATCGAGGAGCGATAAAGACATTTAGAGCCCACTCACACTTGACAAACCATTCCATGCCCAGGCCTCAACAGCCCCTAAAGTCTGCTTTGTTTGGCTGTGAGTGCTCCCATGCATAATGAAATTATCTATGGTTTCAGCACGGTTGGACGAGGTGGGTCAAGGGGGCGGAACGGTTGCCAACGCATGAACACAGCTCATAGTAAAACAAGTGTGTAATAAGTGCGTAAACAGTTCATCTCGCAGTCCTTTTAAACAACGGTATAGTCTACAAATGTGACAGAGTTCCGTGTCTCACTAAGGCCACTCAAAATAAGATATACAATCAACACTGTTGGGCTTATGTTCTACATCAGACCGTTTTATAAAGTCCTGATTTATTTCATGCAAACAAAATGCACATGAACCATAAAACATATATAATTAAGGTGTTATTAGGATTGGCCCAGGCACAGATTGTTTCTGCATGTGTGAGTGCAGGTCAGTGTGGGCCCGAGACCCCTCCCTAGTTGTGCATGGAATGGTCAAGTGTAAGTGCACTTTTCATTTATCATTACCCCAGTGGAGATACAATAACTTCTCAATTGATGATGGTAAGTTACAGTTAGCCGAAAGTCCTCAAAAACAAAATTATTACGGCAATGGTATTACATTCAATTGGATTGTTACTCAAAACAACAAATAAAAAAGGAATATATGGTGCATTTATGAACACATTGAGACCATTTCAAATCTTGGCACATCAAAGGCTGAATTGTGTTGTATGTTGTAACACAAAAACAATTGTATTTGGATGTTTGGATTTGTAAATTTAAAATTAAATAAAAAATAAAACAGACAGAAAGCCTCGGTTCCCCAATGGCAGAAGTCAGAAGTGTGTGTTTTGGTGCAGTGGCTGGATTTCCTGTATTTGCATATTCTAAAGCACTCCTTCAGGCCTGTATGAAAGCCGGCATCAGCTCAGTGAGACTCCTCACACGACGGGACGCTCCGCTCGCCTTATAACTCGCTCTGATAGTTTTATTTCAGGTGTCATTCCCTCACATTCTCCACGTTGCGTTCCACTTCTCTCTTCGTCTGACTGTAAAAATGCATTTTTTCCTCTCGGCAGGTTCGTGATATATCTCCGCAGCTAATCGGTGTTCAGCTTCTACTGTTTCCTGTGTTCCGATGAATTCACTTTCACACTTAGGTCACGGCAAAGAAACAAAATGGTGCGTCTACTGTATGTGCCCAGAATGTGACTGCTATGCTATTTCTACAACTAGATTTTTAACTCTTGAAGATCAGAGACTCTATGTATCACAATCAAAACCCTAGATTTAACAGTTTTTAACAATTCCTTCCAGTTCTGACTCTGAACTCAGAAAATCTCTTGTGATCAAATGTGACTTTAGAAAGAACAGTGTAGGGTCTTTTCCACTGGAACAGTCGCTGTGGGTCAGGTCAGTAAAGGTAAGTTTCCGTTGCCGTTGGTAACCATTTGGCCTTGGGTTCCATCAGAGCGGTCTTCTTTCCTAACCTTTCCTGATTTCACGCTGTGCACCACTGTGTGTATCAGAATAAGCACAGAGGACTCAAATGCTAGGCTCAACAAATGTTTTTTACTAGAAATCCATTAAAAGCAGTTCACAGTGGAGCTGAATATCAGGCAAAAGTATTCAAAAGTGCTTGGCAAAGACTAAAGCCTAAGAACGTATTAGTCAGTAGTGGAAAGAGTACTGAAATTCTGTACTCAAGTAAAAGTACAGTTACATGGTAAAAGTAAAAAGTATTCATTTAAAAAACTACTCAGAGTATTAGTTACTTTTTAGTGCGATTTATTGTTATTATTATTTAATTTTTAAGCAGTAATATATTGAAGTTTTCATGAGCTCAGTAGGCATAATGGTAAACTACTGGCTAATAAAATGCAGATGAATACCGGTTACATTTTTGCATGACACTAGTATCAGTAACAAATATATAGCCTAAAGTGTTACAGGTTGCGGCCTATTTGTGAGCATCATGTGAAAGGCCTTCATCACTTGTACTCAGTAACGAGTTAGGCTTTTAAAAGTAGGGAAGTAGATTACATGGGTTAAATTATACTTATTTACAAGTAAAAGTATTCGCTTAAAAAAGCTGCGAAAACTACTCAATTATAGTAACATGAGTACTTGTAATTTGTTACTTCCACCCGTGGTAATGCTCAGATAGACAAGAAACTCAAGACGAGGAAGAAAATGCTAAAACGTAAAATACAACAAGGAGATATGACAGTTTTTGTTTTTTTTTATGAGGAAACCAAAGTTGCTGGGCTAACAGTAAATGCTTAAGTTTTTTATTTCTCCCTCTTTTTTTGTTTTGTTTTTTTTGCATTTCTTTTTTATGTTTTGGTTGTCTCATAGAACCAAAATTCTTTAGACATAAATACCCGACCTGGTGTTATTTGGCCTTCTGTGCAAGTCCAGCCTAACATAGTCCTAAGCAGCAGATGTAGTGTAAATGCTTGTATCAATAGCACACACAAATAGTCAGTTAGTTGCCATTTGCCAAAACTGCAGAATTTATTTATTGTGTGCTGCTCATGTTTGGTCTGTAGTGTCTTTAAACAAAACTGCGCTAAAAGTTGCCGCCTCAGAACCGTCTTCTTTGTTTATTTACATTGTCCAAAGTTAACAATTCCCCAGCCATGCTACAGGGATTTAGCAAATTTAATTAGACTCTCTTGGCTCCGCGGCCCTGTCACTTTCACTTAACTGCCGTAAATCCATCACAGTGAACAGAAATTTATGGCGGGAACACAGTAGGGCGAGTGGCCAATATCCCCTCCCCGTTCACCGTCGGAGTGATGACTGATGGCCGCCATTTAACGAGATGTATCAGCGGCCTGTTAACTTCCACAGCTGTCACCACGGCACCAATTAGAGGGGTAATTAATCTGGCCACAGTGGAGCGCATGGCTTACACACAGTCTCTGCAACGCGTGCCCATATTTACAATCATTTGTATGAACTGATATTTCCCAAAGAGTGCTTTTTTTTTTCCTTTCTAACGACTACATTCATCTAAGGATTGAATTATTTAGTCAAACAATGTTAAATAGGTCTTAACTGTCACTTCACAATACAAAGTTATGAGCTGTGAGTTGTATACCTGCAATTACAAACATGTGAAAAAGTTATTTCCCCCTCTTTGACCTCTTTGTACAAAATATATGATGGTATGTGTCGTAAACTGTTTGCCAAATGTTACTTGTGTCAAGATTTCAGACTTTTTTCACACAAAAAGATTAACGAAATGAAATTTTGTTCAGTCGATGGTCACTATTAAAGGTCACATTACAGACACCCAAGATGTGTATTTTCATTCATTCATTTTCTACCGCTTGTCCCATTTTTGTGGGATCGCGGGTCCCAGCAGCTTTGGGCTTACACCCTGGACAGTGGCCAGTTTGTTGCAGGGCTGACACTTACACGCAGACATTGACAGACAACCATTCACTCTCACATTCAGGGGCACTAGGGGCACTTTAGAGTCACCAATTGGCGGTGGGAGGAAGCCGGAGATCCCAGAGAGAACCCACAGTGACGACATGCAGACTCCTCACAGAAAGACCAGAGTTAGCCAATGATGTTGTGTGTTTTTTTTTTTAGTTGGCTACAATCAGCCAACGATGTTTTGGGTCGGCCGGGATTTGAACTCACGACCTTCTTGCTGTGAAGCAGGAGCGCTAACCACTCTGCTACCGTGCACCCCAAGTTATTTCTCAATATTTTAATTTTATAACACAGCAGTTGTTTGGTTTATGTGTGTATCTTACTGCCCCTCAATATTTCCTTACAATACAATACAACATATTAAAACTGGAAATGGCTTCTTCTTTTTTTTTGACTATATTGTCACACCAAATTAGTTTCAGGTACATTAGCAGTGATCTATTCATGTAATCCCTTTTCAGAAAAGAATGAAAACCAGCTAAACTGATTTGACCTTTGACCTCTACTCCTCTTTTAATTTTTTTTTTAAATACTCTTCTGTGGGTGGGGGGGGGGGGGGGGGGGGGTGGGTGGGAATGGGGGAGGGGAGGGGGGGGGGGGGGGGGGGGGGGGGGGGGTTGGGGGGGGTTTGGTTGGTAGAAGGGGTTGATGGGGAGGGGGGGGGGGGTTTTTAGAAGGAGGTAAGGAGTTTTTTTGTAGAGAGAAGAAAAACAATAAACCCAACGGCCGAAAAAAAACATTCCCTATGAATTGGGGGGGCCCCAAAAAAAAAAAGCAAAGCGGCTTTTGGCCCCCGCCTTGTGGTTTAGATGTGTGCTTTAGGGTCCCCTTTAAGATAAAGAAGTATCTAGTACATACAAGGAATTGATTCTGGCTGTTGATACTAAACAGATTACACTATCAATTGACAAAATATATACAAAATGTGCAATATAGTAAATGTTTGAAATTGAGTTACAAGTACAGTGCAAAGCTAAAATGATGATTATGGTGTATAGGAGTGTAGTAAATATGGTATGTATGATAACAATGTAATTAGGAAAAAGCAGTTTCATTGCTTGTTCATTTGTAACTGTATGGTTCTGAACCTCTTTCCAGATGGCAGCACTTCAAACAGTCCATATCTAGGTTTTGAAGATGTACAGTTTGTGGAAAGAGGGCAGGCACTCATATGAACGGCTGTTTGTTCACTCACACATATTGACAGATCATACAAAGTCCATTTTCAGTCTTAAAATCTGCAGATACCTCACCTCGTTTTTGTACGGCAGCATAACGATGGCTGGACTCCATGTTAGTTCTGGTTCTACTTCAGTGCCACAGTCTCCAAACTTCTCTGAACTGTCTCCTGTTCACCCCTCAGGCAGAACCGACTTTCCACAGCTCAACAGAGAGGAAAAAGAGTGCTCTGCTCGACGCACAGCAGATGTAATCAAGAGCTGGCAACATGGCAAATCTCCTATATCTCACTGAGACTTTGTTCTTTTAAATCATGTTTTACTTTTGACAAGCTGTAACTCTCCACTGCGGACGATAAGATGACTTTCACGGAACAGGTACCGGCTAAGTTCTGCACCGTCCGTTTATTTAGCTATGCATTCGTTACCGTTCTGACTGTGCTATGTAGAAACCTCACAGTGCAACATTAATGTGCCTCTGGAGTGAGTTTGTCAAATATCAATACCAGAGCCACTTGATATTGTGCTTATTTACTTGTGGGGCCCTTTACCAGCTCGAGTTTGACCCCTAAGCACTGCTACTTATGCATTATCTTGGCCAGAGGTGTCAAACTCAAAGTGGTGAGGGGCCGCGATAGTTGATAAGAATCCTTTCAGGGGCCGAAGATGGTGACATTTGGAAGCTTTTATTACATTTTGAATGTGAGATTTCATCTTAATCTGCGTTTTAAAAAAGTTAGCTTTAACATTAATTACCTCCTTTTATAGAAACTGGTTTTAGTTGGATCTGATCGCAAAAATCAAACCTATTCAAATCCAATTAAAACCTAGTGCCAGAAATATCACCTGCTAAATGTAGTGAAGGGCCACATAAAACAATGCAAAGGGCCACATTTGGCCCCCGGGCCTTGAGTTTGACATGTGTGATCTTGGCCTTTGCTTCATATTGAAATACAGTATAACTTGCTAATATTTAAAGAAAGTAATTTTAACGGGTCGATCAGATACACTCACATTATACTCGACTGGCTTGTAACCCTAATTTATTTGTAAACTTTCCGAATACAATTTTTTTTTTACAAAAGTCTGTCTTTTTTAGATCAACTCAGCTATGGAACAATTTACCTAAAAAGTTAAGGGATTTAAAGAGTTTATATATTTTTAAAAAAGCTCTGACATCCTGGTTCGGTTTTTAATTTTTGACTGTAAATGTATTTTTTATAGAGTTTGACAGTGTATGCCATTTGTTTATTTCATTACATGTTTCGCTGCATGTTTTGTAATTGTTGTATTATATTGTATTCTATTTAAATTATTGGACAATTTTAATCTGGACCCCAGGAAGACTAGGAACCACTACGGTGGAAGCTAATGGGGATCCTAGTAAATAAACAATAAACAATAATCTTCCCTTATTTATCTCACACTTTTACCTTGAGGTTACAGTCATCTTCTGTGCCATATTTTTCCATAAAACGATTGCGGTTAAGGCTGTGAGAACTGGCATTCATCACCTGCCTCTCTTGTTGGCATCGGGCCCAATGTGGACTTATGGGGTATAAATAATGTGTGGACATCAAACAAGCCTTTATCTGTCGTTAATATACAGCACTATTGGCTTTGGCTTTAGCGCAGACCACAGAGTGACTGATGAGAGCGTTTATTGTCACTGATCGATACTACACTGCCGTTTAGTGGGAGGTCCGATGAGTCATGGGTATTAATTTCACCTAAAACATTACCTCTGTCGGCAAGAACACATTATATTTGTTTGATGTAGTCACATATAGAGTCAGCATTATTCATTGAACATACAAGGTACAGGTCAAGGAGGAGCTGGATGAAGCGGTGCCAGAAGGACTTAAGGATTTATTATTCTAAATGTCCTACATAATGGAAATACAAGCATACATTAAAAAGCATTTTTATTAGTGGAGATATAGATGCTTTTAAAGTGTTTATGCATCTTTGTGGCACAGATTTATTGTGCATGTTAATGTCCATTTACAACCAATACAGTTGTTGTTAATCATCTGCTCCTTGAGAGGTCACAATATAGATATTACACAATGTACGGCACCAAAGCTACTGCTACTATTTCTGGTTTTGTGCTTTAACTCATCAGCAACATCAACAGTAAACACTATGGTCTGAAGAGATCTGTTTTGTGTGACTGTGTGTAGAGGCAATGGTAAGAAGTGTATCATTTGGCTCTACTGCATGGATTTGTCTTTCGGCAGAAGCTGACGTCTTCCTGTGTACTGCTGTAGCAAATTTACATAATTTGCATGCCCCATTAATCTTTCGTTTTACTCCTACAACACAACCATGATGTGCATAGACTGTATTGTGTACACATAGATGTACACATTGCATTTTTAGGGGGCCCTGCATCACGTATACATCTAATATAGTATATGCAGGAAAAGGTGAGGTGTACTTGTATATATGCTTAATAAATAAATAAATAAACAATTCACAAATGTTCACAAAAATATGGATTACATTTTGAAAACATCACCACTACTCCTTTTCATGATATAATGTGTTACACTTTGGGTTTTATGGTCTCTTTTGGTCCCTGTGTTTCATATTGGTTGTAGCAGTATGCACACATTCATATGTTACATTTACTATATCCTTACTATTGTGGCTGTGGCTTCATCCTGGCATGACCCTGCTGGTTTATCATGAAGCTACTGTCATGGTGACATCTATTGCACATCCCGTTTGTACTGGGGGTAAATCCCTCCTTCTGTTGTTCTACCTGAGGTTTCTCCTTTTTTCTCCATCGTTGATTAAAAAAAAAAAAAAAATAAAATAAAATGGGGTGTTGTCTTGTACAGTCTGTAAAGCCCTTTGAGGCAACTGTTGTGATATTGAGCTGAACAAAAATAAATGTCTTGTCTTTTTTGTGGAATATTTTTGCTCCTATGCAAATACGGCACGTTTGCTGTCTCACCTGCTTAATGTAAATGGGGCACGCAATTTAGACTGAGATGGAATATTTTTATTAGCTCAGAAAATGACAGCTTGTTTACAGTCAAGTTACACATTTTTTACCGTGTACCTACCTACCTGCAATAGTAAATATAAATAAACATCAGTTAAACTTTGAGAACAGTATTAAATTTACCACAAATTCCAGCACTTTTTTGTGTTTTGTCATTATCATTTCTCAATCTTGCTCATAGTTTTAAGTCTCCAGATTATGTTTGTGTGGGTGATTGGGGTCTGATCCCCTGAGCAGCAACTCCAGCCACTTACAGTCACATCTTTGTGCCAGTCCTCAAGCCTGGATAAGTGAAGGGTTGGGTCAGAGAGGGCATCCAGCTTAAAAGCCTATGCCAGACTAAATATGCTAAACAGTAGATCAGTGGTGTCAAATTCAAAATGGTGAGGGGCTGCGATAGTTAATAAGAATCCTTTCAGTGGCAGAAGATGGTGACATTTGGAAGCTTTTATTAAAGTAAATTTCCCTTTTTTTATGGAAACTGTTGGATTTGAACAGGTTTTAGTTGGATTTGAACAGGTTTTAGTTGAATTTGAACAGGTTTAAGTTTGATTTGAACTGGTTTTAGTTGTATTATAAAATCGCAAAACTTGTTCAAATCCATTTAAAACCTAGTGCCAAAAATCTATTAAAGGGCCACATAAAACATTGCAAAGGGCCGCATTTGACCCCGGGCCTTGAGTTTGACATGTGTGCAGTAGATGATTTGCTGTGGCGACCCCTCCAGGGAGCAGCCAAAAGAAATTGCAGATTAAATATACAAAATTTAATTCATATTATCTTCCTGTCATGTCATAAATGTAAGAAAAGACTGTATGGATTTGTCCTTTAGTGGGAGCTGACGTCTCCCTGTGCACTGCTTGAACACATTTGCATAAAAAGTGTTGTAATGCTGTTCTGATGTCAGTGTCTCGAACCATGACGCGGTGCAGTCTGGGAGCGTGCTGTTGCCAGGTCGTGCTCAGTTTCAGTTCCATCCTGCACACGAGAGCAGTGAACTGTGAGCCCCTCCAGGATAGAAGCATCTCAGTACAACCAGTGAGACTTAAAGACTGTAAAGCAGCCGCTCACACTCACTCATCATTCATGCAGGAGTTTAGAATAGTGACGACGTTCATTATTTTGAACAGAACAGGTAGTTACTGGATTCTTCCTGCTTGCTCCTCTCATGGGATAAAGCAGAAGGTAATAAATGTGTTTGGAAATGTGAAAAATATGAAAATATCTTTAAAGCAGCAAAAAGAGCATGTGTGCCAAATATAACACCATTACACCAATTGAGTTGAGCTTAATAATATAATGGAAATATATACGTGATCACCAAATATCAGTGGCACTTCAGGCCCTGGGATCAAACCCACAAATCCATTATGTTATAAATCCTAAGGAACTGCTAAAGGTTCATTTGTATCATATATGTTAGGCACACATTGGGATACAGACAGAGCCTTCTGTTTGTACTTTGGTCCATTTTTTCAAAGGTTGTGGATATGTACAACGGAGCAGTACATGCTTTGGCCATAGGGGGCAGTGATGAGCTGCACTCAAAAGTTGAAGCTGGAGACAATGGCAATATTTTGATTTTATTTTGAGTTGCTTAGTGGTTATAAACAACTTAATGATGCGACTTCATAAAAAGTTGTGTAAAGCCCATGCAGACAAAAGTGTGGAAAATGAGGCTTTTAGTCAACTTCTGGCATAGGCAGAATGAGAAAACAAATTCCCTGTCCTTAAGACGTGATGCATTCAAAGGCCACTCAGGCCAACACAGTTCTCGACTCTTTCTTGAGATATACATTATTAAAAACCTCCTCCAGTAATGTCACATTTGTTATTTTTCCAGTTGTTCTTCTTATTTGCTGAAATTGTTGACTCTGCCAATTGTTGAACATAACATCATGGACACATCTAATTGCGTGTGTAATGGAAACATAAAATAGCCTTATTTCTTACCCTTTTTTCTTGTTTAGCTGCAGTATCTAAAATAGCAACTTACACCAATAAACAGTGGCATCACCCATTGTGTTAACCCAGACCATTTGATGGCTTTAAAAGCTGTTGATTTGTAGTTTTCAAGCTTGAGATTGGAAGAGACAGATACAAACAAAAGACCACCACATATGTTGAACGTGATCCTTATTTACTCAATGAACATGAGCGATTTTTAAAATGATCTGAAGGATTTAAGTGTATTATCTTGTTCTTAAGACTTCCCAAAAGCCAACAAATGTATGGAGACATGCAACTTGTTTGGGTTGGGTCTGCAACCTTGGTTCCCGGAGCTCATCTACAGTACAGTGCCTATCACAGACCCCCCCTTATGACAATGTAACTAGAAGCTAATGTTACATGTTTTATTAAGATTAACTACCTTTGACAAAGTGGTGACATTTTTCTCCTTTGTGGAAAAGTACATTGGAAACTCAGTAGAAATGTTTCTTGTTCATCTTGTTTGATTCTCAGTTTGAATAACAGTAAACCTCACACAACTTTGACCTATGTATACTTTACCAGTCAGCCTCTTTAGTAAAATCACTGCCGGCCATTCATCTGAATTTTACATCACTGTGCTTCCAGGAGCCTAGAGGCAGCCCACCTGTTCAAAATTAGAACTGAAAGTCGTGATGTTTTTTTAGCCAACACTTTTATTTTACATAATACAATCATATGTATTTTAAATCTGAGAAATCACATGCTCCAGAGTTTCCCACTTTCTTTAACTTGTCTTAGAAGGCAAGCCAGGCACAGTTAAGCACAATGATAAATGAGTGTGTCTTTTAATGACAAAAACTGGAGAACTGCTTGCAAGCACAAAAAGCATTGTTTGTTACATCCAATTGCCTCTTTTATTCTAGCGTGCACGAGCCAGCAAGTAGATGTAGAAGAAGATTAGAGGTAAAGATGTGCTAAACACTTCCTTGATCTCTACACCTTTTGCTGTCCTTCTGTTTTGCTGCAGACTGCTCTGTTTCTGAAAGAGCTCACGTTAGATGAAACAGAAGAAGAAAAAAAAAAGCTTATATTCTCCGAGGACTTTTCAGTTGCTAACTATGCTGTTCAGGGGAGCATGAAAAGGGGCCCAGCGCGGAGAGGCCGGGGCATCAATGGCAATTAATGCGAGTGGTGTCTCAGACAAGAAGGCTAATGAGTTTTAATATACATGCAGGTGAGGGAGAGCCGAGCCGCCGAAGCCCTTAATGAACCCATGACAGCCTAATTAGCCACAATTTACAATTCTGGGATCCTAATCAGAGGCACCGAGATGCTGCCACACATCTTTGTATGAATGAGGCTTTTTAAATGCTCCAATCTGCTGCCTTGATTGATAATTGCCTGTTTTTTCCTTCCCCCTCACATATCTGCGAGCGTCTGGATTGTAGCTCGGCCAACGCGCTCTATAATCGCGGAGAAGATGTTTTGATAACTATTAATCCAATCTTAGCTCCGTCACATAGACACAAACTGTTTCACTAACCGGAAACTAAGTGCTTAGGTAACTATTAGAGGGTTATTCATTATCATCAGAGGGATATTTAAGGCACAGGGAGTCTGTTCTGCTTTGGCAAATTCATCGGAAAGTATCAGCGATGGAGATTCTGACAGTAAGAAGTGATTGATTTGGTCCGTTACAGCAGGCTAATGAGTACAGCAGAATGAGTGCTGTAATAACGCTAAGGTCACCAATGATTATGACTGTTTTGTAATGATAGATACTTAGTTACACACATGCTACATACACTCATCAAAAGCTGTAACGTTAGGCCTCCACACATCTCTACTGCATCCAGAGAGAGATCTTAACTTTGGAAAGTGTTTTCTCACCGTCACAATCACACTTTAACTGTTGTAAATGTAAAATGTGTAGAAAAGTATTCTTTTATAAAAATTACTGTGTTCGTGTAGCGAGGGTCTTGAGTGAGAATACTGTCCTAGTTGAAAGACACAGCCAGAATGTAACAGTGAAACATGTTTGTGGAGGTTCTCATCCAGGACATATTCAAGAAAAGGTTTTTCTCTCTCTCATTCAAGGGACTTTGGAAGTTCTGAGTCCCTTGAGTGAGAAATTAAACGTCTGCACTTTCAAACTGTACGTCCAAATGCCTTGTTTCTTTTCTTTTTTTTTTTGTTGCCATAGAAACAGACTCTCGGTCTCACCTTGCTGCAGACTTTATCTTGACTTCCTTGGTCTTGTTCTTGATACAGTCTCGTTACTTTAGGCCTGAGGTTCTCAAACTGTGGTACGGGTCCCGTTGGTGGTACTCTGGCTCTGTGGTGGTCTCTGATAACTCCAGTATGTGAAACAATTGATTTCTCCTACAACTTTTTTATATACCACTTCTATACCACTAAATATTTGGACTCTTAAAATGTCTTTTCAAAGTAGCACAGCAAATAAAATTTAATTCATAAAATTCATATAGGTAGAGGTATAGGTATGTGTTCATAATAAACTTAAAATGGCTTACATCCGTATCGGTATAAAGGTGGTACTTGGAAAAGTAGACAAATATTTTCTGAGGTAATACTTGATGTAAAGAGTTTAAAAACCACTGGTGTAGACTACAACTCTACCATACCCCATAGTAATGTGCACAACTGACTTAGTGAGTCCCTATCTGCTACTTCTAGAATATAGATGCCATTTTAGCCAATATTCAATTATCTCTTACCATGTTCTGACCACATAACCCTCTACTGCCAAGTTTAACCCTGGAAAATCGGTAATGCAGGATAATTGTTCAAAAAGTGCAGTACAATTGATGATCACTTATGTTTGTGGAATTGCATGATGATGAACAGTTCTGCAAATATTCCAATTACGTAAAAATCAACACTTTCCAAAATACTTACATTTCCTATTACACATCCTAACATCATGTGTCATGTGATCACAGGAATAAAAGTGTTTATTGGTCCCAAAACCCCAAAGCTATCGACTTTCTCAGCCACACTTCCTGATCCTGTATTGTATGTGATACCTGCGCTCCATAATCCCATCCCGATGCCTGCCGTTGAAGGCTACATGGATCTATCCTCTCTCCAGGCGTGAAATTGCTGCCGATGTGTAGCGTGGATTCACTGCTGCGCGCGCCGTCCCACTAAGCAGATTTCCATCTTGTCTGCTCAGAGGTAAACCCAGCGAGGAGTGCGTCTGTTCTATCACGGCTCATCGGATACATACTGCTAAAAGAGCCCAGACAAAGGCCAGATGTACGGAGGTGTTATCACCAGTCTCAGCGACGTTAAGGAGTTAAGTAGTAAACCATGCCTCAGTGGCTGGGGCCTATAGTAAAGGACGGTCTGTCCAAAGCATCGACAGTAAAAAGGAGTCAGTTAGCTGTGGCTAGTCTGACTACTTTTGAAAGGAGATC